>JAHRHZ010000032.1:5550014-5673322 GCA_024137785.1 Ginglymostoma cirratum
AGAAGGGTCTAGGCCCGAAACGTCAGCCTTCCTGCTCCTCTGATGCTGCTTGGTCTGCTGTGTTCATCCAGCTCTACACCTTGTTACCTCTATATATCTCCAGTATGTGTAAATGCAATCATATCTCTAAGTTTTACCTATATAAAAACAGTTTATTTAGAAAGAGTTACGCAATGAAATCCAAGTCCTAACATTTATCTCTGAGGCAAAGTAATCTGGCTGAATGTATGCTTGCTGAATGGTGAGATGGAACATTTTCAGGGTCTTCCCCTAGCTGACAGACATAGATACATAGAATTTTACAGCACAGAGGGAGGCAGTTCGACCCATCGTATCTATAGAGCCACCCACCTAGTCCCACTCTTCAGCCCTATCTCTGTAGCCTTCTAACTGCATCACTTTTATCACACGTACATGCAAGAGCGTCAAATAATTTAATCTATGATTGCAGGAACCCAGGATAAAACTATCAGCAAGCCAAAAGCAAGTGCAAAGATTAGAATGACATTGTTATCTTACAAGAGAAGAAAAATGTGCATCATTAGAAATGATCATTTCTGTTGATCAGGTTCCTTCAGAAAAGTCCTTTGTGAAGATCTGGTAGTCATTATTGTCAGGATTTATCAAACATGCCAGAGGCATCTATTAAATAAACTAAGAGATGAAATTGGAGGGAAGATGATTGAGTGGCACAGTGGCACAATGGCTCGTACTGCTGCCTCACAGCAACAGGAACCTGGGTTCTATTCCACCCTTGGGTGACCGTCTGAGTGATGTTTGCACATTCTCCCTCTGTGTGGATTTCCTCTGAGTGGTTTGGTTTCCCCCCACAGACCACTGATATGCAGGATTATGTGGACTAGCCATGATAAATTGCCTGTACAGGCTAGGTAGATCAGCCATGGTAAATGCAGATTATGGGGATAGGTCTTAGGATCAGTGTGGCTGAATGGCCTGCTTCCACACTGTAGAGATTCTAAGATTATCATCAGACATTTATATTAAAAAAGTGAAGTTAATTTTACCTATGGTGATGTCCGAGTCCATTGCGAATGTAGTATGCCTGATTAGCAAGCCCCATGTAC
The DNA here is from genome assembly GCA_024137785.1 of Ginglymostoma cirratum. NCBI lineage: Eukaryota > Metazoa > Chordata > Chondrichthyes > Orectolobiformes > Ginglymostomatidae > Ginglymostoma > Ginglymostoma cirratum. The sequence goes on from JAHRHZ010000032.1 coordinate 5,551,100, forward strand.
TATTTCCATTTTTGTTTAGCAATGATAAATCACAATGTTATATAACGTACTTTCATGGCTTTCCAGAGATACATTCACATCAGCGCTTCAGAGGAGTATGCAGTGGTAAATTAAGTCGCACACCACATCAGCAATTTAGCAGCTGCAGAATGGATACATAGAAAAAAAAGCTTTGTTCAAAAGTGCAAATGTTGGAAGAACAGTTTCGGATTTATCTGTGATGTCTTCGTGTCAAAAAACGCTATCAACATGCAATGACTGAATAAGGTCTTGGGTGGAGTACCATCAACAAAGGTCACTGCCTAGACGAGGCAGAAAGCCGAGGAAAAATAATGATCAGATCTTTGTATCTGCTTTTTGTTCATACTGTATAAAATGAAAGAAAAACCATGAGTGGGAGGAGAAAATGTGCAATAAGAAGATTGTTTGTTGCTGTGTGGGTAGTCATGGAGGCGGTTAGGTGCACTGTTTTCAGAAAGAGAGGTCACTGGAATCTGAGACGTTTTCATTCTAACAGTTTGTTCACATTCTAATAACTGTGTACACTTAAACTCAGCACGAAGTCCAGACTTTCACTTCTCATTTCAGAGAATTGCCTTCATTACACTCACATTATGTTTTAAGTTAGGGCTGACATAGTTCTGAGGAAGGGTCACCACTCCCAAAATGTTAACTCTGATGCCTCTTCACAGATGCTGCCAGACCTGCTGAGATTTTCCAGCAACTTCTGTTTTTGTTTCTGATTTACAGCATCCACCATTCTCTTGGGTTTTAGTTTCTCTATTGATTAGTTAAGTTTTGACCCCTGTACTGCACGTGCATGAACTCACACAGCAAGAATCTTAATTCACGGCTTGTGTCTGTTGTCGGATCTTTAAATAATATCATGTTTTTATTTCAGGTGTTTAAGTTTTCATTTTTGCCCATTTTGATTCTTACCATCTGCCATTGGTCTTCTGAAAATATTTCATCTATGCCTATCTAGCTCTATATTCTTTCTGCTGCGATTTACCATTTGCGTCATTTCAGCTTCTAGAAGTGATAAGTTTGTGGCAAAATGCAGGCCCTGGTCTGAATTCAGAACTGCTTGAATTCAAATATAGTGGATCTGTAGTTTAAAAAGACATCCTCCTCCTGTAATGATACTCTCTCAAAAGTTACCAATTTATCAAGATGGAGAAGAACCAACCTATCCTTACTTTCAAGGTAACTTGGAATATAAATGAAGAACTGGAATGTGAGAGGCTTTTGGATCAGAATGATAATGTGCAAGATGTTCAATTATTGGCTGATAAATAGTGCTTATGAATAATTCTGTTTCGGTAAATAATTCTGTTCTATTTATTTCACTACAAGTAGTTATCTTTAGAATTTTTTATATGGATAAACTCAAAACTCAAAAAAAAGAAGCCCAGATAATAATTCTAAGATACATTCGGAGCAGGAGAATGGAGTGTGATACCGGAAAAATATTGAGAATGTTAGTCTGTGCCATATTAATACAGACACCTCTTGGTAGTACTGCCTTGACACATCCATCTGCTCATCAGGGTAGTCTGAAGGCTCCCCACTAATTCCTTGAAAAAAGGCCTAAATTGACTCCATGAACCAGCACCTAGCCAAACTCATTCTCATTTTAAAAATTGTGGCACAGTGGACAGTGAAGAAAGTTGTCTAAGACTATAAAGAGATCTTGATCAATTAGGTCAATGAGCTGAGGAGTGGCAGATGGAGTTTAATTTGGATAAATGTGAAGTACTGCATTTTGGTAAAACAAACAAGGGCAGGACTTATACAATTAATGGCAGAGCACTGGGTAATGTTTTGGATTAGAGAGAACTAGGTATTCAGGTACATAATTCTTTGAAATTTGCATCACATTTAGATAGGGAGGTTAAGAAGGTATTTAGCACGTTTGCCTTCAGACCTTTGAGTACAGGTACTGGGATGTTGTACAGGATGTAGTGAGGCTACTTCTGGAGTACTTCTTGAGTTCTGGTTATCCTGCCAAAGGAAGGATATTATTAAATTGGAGAAGGTTCAGAAAAGATTTACCAGAATGTTGCTGGGAATGGAGGATTTGAGTTATAAAGATAGACTAGGACTATTTTCACTGGAGCATAGGAGGTTGAAGTTTAAAAGGGCATTCTGGCTAAGTTTGCAGACAATACAAAAATAGGTAGAGGGACAGGTAGTACTGAGGAGGCAGGGAGGCTGCAGAAGGATTTAGACAGGTTAGGTGAGTGGGCAAAGAAGTGGCAGATGGAGTACAACATGGGAAAGTGTGAGGTAAACTTTGGTAAGGAGAATAGAACCATGGACTATTTCCGAAATGGAGAGAGAATTCAGAAATCTGAAGTACAAAGAGACTCGGGAGTTCTAGTCCACGATTCTCTCAAGGTAAATTTGCAGATTGTGTCAGTAGTTAGAAATACAAATGCAACTTTGGCATTTATCTTGAGAGGACTTGGATGTAAAAGTAGGGATGTACTTCTGGGGCTCTATAAGGCTTTGGTCAGGTCACACTTGGAGTACTGTGTGCAGTTTTGGACTGCATATCTCAGGAAGGATGTCCTGTCCTTGGGCCGGGTTCAGAGGTGGTTCATGAGAATGGTCCTAGGAATGAAAAGCTCAACATATGAGGAACGTTTGAGGACTCTGGGTCTACACTCAACAGAGTTTAGAAGGACGAGAGGGGATCTAAACAAAACTTACAGAATTCTGAATGACCTGGGTAGAGTGGATGTTGGGAAAATGTTTCAATTGGTAGGAGAGACTTGGAGCCGAGGGCACAGCCTTAGAGTAAAGGGAAGATCTTTTAGATCGGAGATAAGGAGAAACTTCTTCAGCCATAGAGCGGTGAATCTATGGAATTCACTGCCACAGAAGGCTGTGGAGGCCAGGTCATTGAGTATATTTAAGATGGAGATAGATAGGTTCTTGACTGTCAAGGGGACCAAGGGTTACAGGGAGAAAGCGGGAGAATGAGATTGAGAAATTTATCATCCATAATTGGATGGATGAGCAGACTCAATGGACTGAATAGCCTAATTTCTGCTCTTATGTCTTATGGTCTTATAAAAGGGGCATAGATAAGGTGAATGTCAAGGGTCTTTTCCCTCGAGTGGGTGAGTTCAAAACAAGGGGACATATTTTAAGGTGAGAGGAGAAAGATTTACAAAGGATATGAGGGGCAACTTTTTACACAGAGAGTGGTTTGTATGTAAAATGAATTGCCAGAGGAAGTAATGAATACTGATATAGTTACAACATTTAAAAGACAACCGGATAAATACATGAATGGGAAAGGTTTGGAGGGATATGGTCCAAACTCAGGCAAGTCGGACTAGTTTGGTTTGGGAATATGGTCGGCATGGAATAGTTGGACCAAAAGATCTGTTTCCATGCTGTATGACTCTAAACCTCCATAAGACTTCACCTTTAACTTGACTCACTTTCTCCCAATCAAGGGTATCGCAACAGCCGAGCGATTATCACTGGACTGTTAATCCGGAGACCCGGATAATATTCTGGGGACTTGGGCTCAAATCCCACCATCGCAGATGGTAGAATTTAAACTTAATAAAAAATCTGGGAGTAAGAGCCTAATAATGACTGTGAAACCATTGTCAATTGTTTTAAAATGCCATCTAGTTCACTAATGTCCCTTAGCAAAGGGAACTGTTGCCTTTACCTGGTCTGGCCTACTTGTGACTCCAGACTCACAGCAACATGGTTGACTTTAACTTCCCTCTGGGCAATTAGGAAAGGACAATAAATGCTGGCCCAGCTAGTGATTCCCACATCCCATGAATGAATAAAAAAAGTGTACCCGCATGGCTCCCAGCTATGCCCGTCCCTTAGTAGGGTATATAGAACATCCCTTGCTCCAGTTCTATTCGGGCCACCAACCATAACTGTGTCTCCAATACATCAATGATGTTTGTGGTGCAGCTTCCTGTTCTCAGCCAGAATTGGAATCATTATAGAGTCATAGAGATGCATAGCACGGAAACAGACCTTTCAGTCCAACTTGTCTATGCTGACCAGATATCTGAAATTAATCCAGCCTCGTTTGCCAGCATTTAGCCCATATCCCTCTAAATCCTTCCTGTTCATGTACCCATCCACATGTCGTTTAAATATTGCAATTGTGCCAGTCTCCACTAATTCCTCTAGCAGTTCATTCCATATACGCACTCTCTGCATTGAAAGTTACCTCTTTGGTCCCTTTTAAATTTTTCCCCTCTCAAATTTTGCTTCTAATTTCCATCCTTCTCTCACCTTCACCTGGCCCATCTCTGACTTTTCATTTCCCTTCCTTGACTTCTCCATTTGTTGGTTTCCATTTTTGGGGATAGGATGTGTACTGATATACATTGCAAACTCACTGACTCCCACAGTTACCTTGAATAAACTTCCTCAAATGCTGCTTCCTGTAAGGACATCATTCGATTTTCCTAGCTTCTCTGTCTTCATCGCATTGTTCTGATGAAGCCACCTTCCAGTGGGATGCCTCTAACACAACCTCCTTTTTCCTCAAATGAGGATTTCTCCTTGCTGTGCTTGACAGGACCCTCAGCCATGCCCACCCCATCTCCCGCACTTCTGCCCTGACTCTTCCCTTCCTTCCCAAAACAATTATATTGACCTTGTCCTAACTTTCCATGCTACCAGTCTCCGTATTCAAAGGATTATCCACTGCCATTTCTTCCACATGCAGCAAGATACCGCCAGCAAACATATCTCCACTGGCCCACTCCTTCATATTCCCAAACATTTCTTCACACCCCCATGGCCCCTTCCCATTCAGTTACAAATGGTGTATCAATTGTCCTTTTAACTCCTCACTGCCCAAACACACCTTCCAGTTGAAGCAGTATTTCACTACTATTTCTTTCAATCTAAGTTACTGCATTCACTGCTCACAATGCAGTCTCCTCTATATTGGCAAGACCAAAGACCACTTTACCAAATACCCCTGCTCTGACTGTAAGAATGGCCCTGACCACCCAGTTGCTTGTCATTTCAATAAATCACCTAGCTCTCATGCTAATATATCCATCCTTGATCTGCTACATTGTTCTAATCAAGCACAACGCAAGCTTAAGGAAAAAAAATCTCTTTTTCCACTTTGGCATTTTACAGCTTCAAGGACTCAATATTGAGCTCCACAACTTCAGAGCATGACCTCAGTACCCTCAATTTTTCTTACATCCTCCAACTCCAACAAAACACTCCCAAAACACACACACACACACACACATACTCACAGACAAAAGTTATGTCTTAACTGGGTGTAATTGACTTTGCATTTAGAAAGTAGCCTCATTTTTTCCTTTTCTCACCTTCATTCATATGTTTTTTACATCTCTATCTTTCCTTCACCTCAATTAGCAACTCCTTCATCTTTGACTCTGAGTGCTCTCAATCCTGTTCTATTTGCTCCCTTTCTGTCTCGAACATTCAATGTAATTTTCCAACCTCTTCTGTTCTGAAGAGTCCTACCAGATGTGATCCATTAACCCTTTTCCTCAGTCCACAGATGTTGTCTGACATGCTGAGTTTCTCCAGCATTCTCTGTGCTTGTTTCAGACCTCCAGCATTTGCAGTGTTTTGCTTTTATCATTCGTGAATTTGGCTTTAATTTACTGGCAGTGGGTGTGATATTGTCCCACATGATATACTCTCAACTCCAGTGTGTAAAGGGCCATCTAAAGGGATGGCACGATGGCTCAGTGCTTAGCACTGTTGCCTCACAGCGCCAGGGACCTGGGTTTGATTCCACCCTCAGGCTGTGTGGAGTTTGCACATTCTCCCTGCGCCTGCGTGGGTTTCCCCCGGGTGCTCCGGTTTCCTCCCACAGTCAAAAGATATACAGGGTCGGTAGATTGGCTGTGTTAAATTGCCCATAGTGTTCAGGGATGTGTAGGTTAGGTGGGTTATAGGGGGATGGGTCTAGGTTGGATGCCCTGAGGGTTAGTATGGACTAGTTGAGCTGAAGGGCCTGTTTCCACACTGTAGGGATTCTATGATACAGATGAAATTTGGACAAGTATGTAATTTGAACCAAGAGTGAAAGCAGTCTTATAATTTTGGACAATAAAGGGCTGTACCTTGATTTAAAGGTGCAGTGTTTTATGCACTGATAGCTAAGTATGGGGTTGGAGACAGCCTACTTTCTACTGCAAAAGAGAAGGCATGGCTGAAAACTGCTGTCGAGGTCGGCCCTGGGAAGCATTGTACAATGATACTAGCTTCTGTGCTGGAGATGCCTTCATGACTTGCAGGTCAGGAAAGGTGAGTAACTGTATGTTCAACTGTTGTACACTTTACCCAATACAACATATCACTTCCTTATCAAACTGAGACATAAAACATAGAACATAAAACAGTACGGCACAGTACAGGCCCTTCGGCCCATGATGTTGTGCCGACCTATTATCCTACTCTAGCATCAAACTACCCTGCATACCCTACATTTTACTATCATCCATGTGCCTATCCAAGAGTCGCTTAAATGTCTCTACATCACATCACATGGCACCCAAGTTTTCTTTCCACGTACTTCTTCACCTGCTGTTCCATCCATCGCCCTCATCTCATTCACCTTCATTCCTGACAGTCTATTTCACGTTCCATCCAACACTGCCGAATTACCATTCAGCTCTCTTTCTCCTATTACAGAAAAGAGCACAGCACAATAAGGAAGATGGAGAGAACAGCAGCTGCTCTCCAGAGACTGTGCAGTTGACAGGTATGGAGAAAGAAGTAATGGAGATTAGTGGTATTTCAGTGTCCCTAACCACCTGGGCTGCAAGGTCATAGCTGACACGTCAAAAATGCTCAATCACAGAGATCTGATTTCAACAGCGGGTGAAATATAACCATTTTCATAAAGCTGAGGCAGGAAAACAGAGAGAGAAAGGGAATCAGAGTGAGGGAAATGGAGACAGAGAATCAGAGAGAGATACAGAGGACCAGAGACAGGTAAGTAGAGAGGTGGGATGGTGTAGTGACAGGGAAACAGAGAGAAAGTGAAAGAGAGAGTGAGAGAGAGAGAGAAGATCAGAGAGAAGGATACAGAGAGGGAGAGACTGGATTAGAGACAGGAAAACACAAAGAAAGAATTAGAAGGACAGAAGATCAGAAAAAAGAAAACAGAGAAAGAATCTGAGACAGTGAATGAGAGAGTGAGAGGATCAGAGAGAGAGAGAAGATGAAAGACAGGGTAACAGGGAGAGAGAAAGGGGATCAGATAGATGAAAGGGAGGGAGAGAAGATAATAAATAAGAAAACAGAGAGAGAAAGACAGAGGGAGATCAGAGGCAGGAAAACAAGCAGAGAGGATAAAATATGCCAAACAGAGAGAATTAATTGAAAATAGGAGTCAAATTTAACAATCCTCTGCCAACTGGAAACTTATAAAATGAACGAGGTAATCTTCCCACTGCACCAATTACTGGCACTTAAACACCACTTGGTGATGATGGTTGTTGCAGTTGGAGGTCAGTCATCCCAGCTCCATGACATCTCTGCCGGAGTTCCTCAGGGTAGTGTCTTAGGCCCAACCATCTTCAGCTGCTTTATCAATAACCTTCCCTCCATTATAAGGTCAGAAGTGAGGATGTTCACTGATGATTGCACAATGTCGGGCACCTTTCACAATTCCTCAGATACTGAAACAGTCCATGTTGAAATACAGCAAGGCCTGGACAATATCCAGACTTGTACTGACAAGTGGCAAGTAACATTCACACCACAGAAATGCCAGGCTATGATCATCACCAATAAGAGACAATTTAACCATTTCCCCATGACATTCAATGCTGTTACCAGAACTGAGAGTTACCATTGACTAGAAACTCAACAGGACTAGCCATATAAATACAATGGCTACAAGGGCAAGTCAGAGGTTAGGAATCGTGCAACGAATAACTCACCTCCTGACTCCCCACAGCCTGTCCACGATCTAAAAAGCACAAGAGAGGAGTGTGATGAAATACTTGTTATTTCTCTGGCAGACTGCCATTTTAATAATACTCAAGAAGCTTCACACCATCCAGTAGAACTTAGCCTGCTTGATTAGCACCACATCCACAAGCTTTCACTCTGTCCACTACTGATTCTCAGTTGCTGCAAAATTCCCTGCGGAATTTTGCCAAGGCTCCTTAAATAGCACTTTCCAAACCCAAAACTGATCCCACCTAAAAGGACAACAGCAGTAGATACATGGGAACACCATGACCAGCACAATCCCCCCACAGTCATTCACCGTCCTGACTTGGAAATATATCACCATTCCTTCACTGTCGCTAGGTCAAAATTCTGGAACTCCCTCTCTCAGGGCATTGTGGGTCAATCCACAGCACATGGACTGCAACAGTTCAAAAAGCAACTCACAGGTGGATAAAATAAAATAAAAAGCCAGTTAAATGATTGAAGAGCAGCCGGTGAGGATCCTTTCTTAGTCAACTGCTTGGTGGTGAGATGGTTAACCTTCCTTTAAATTCTCCTCGAGGAACCAATTTACAGTTAAAATCAAGAAAAGCAGGGAGCTACCAAACAGGATTCTGCTGCTCTCAATGTCCTGGTGTTTTCTAACTTCTTCAAATGACAGGAAATAGTCACTGTGGGTTCAGTAAAGACCCCCTTAACAAAAAGAGGAGAACAATGACAGTTTACATTCCAATATTAATGAGTATTTCCTCACTGATAACTGATCAGTTCAATTGGGTCAATTTACAATTTTTATTTCAAAAATATACTTTATTCATAAAAAGACTCTTTGTATATATGTATCAGCACAAAAGCAGTTCAGTTCTGTACAGTTGCATATCAAGTAAATAAACAAAACATTGGACTTTGACTCTATCCAAAAAACCAAAGATCTCTATTACACATACAATACTAATATCTACATATATTTGAGGCACTGGGAGGGTCCAATAACTGAACAGACCCCCATTTACCTTCAGCAGGAAGACCTCAGACAGTGGTTTTCCCATACTGCGTGTTGGCAGCAGCTGCCCCAAGCTTTAGTGCATCCCTCAGCACATAGTCCTGGACCTTGGAATGTGCCAGTCTGCAACACTCAATTGGAGTCAACTCCTTGTTCTGGAAGACAAACGAGTTTCAGGGAGACCAAAGGGCATCTTTCACCAAGTTAATGATCCTACCGGTGTAGTTCCTGTTTGTCTCAGTGTATGTCCCAGGGAACAGGCCTTAGGGCACAGAGTCTTGCATCACAGAGCTGCTTAGGATGAAATTTGAAGCAAACCAATGCATCTTCCTCCAGACATCCTTTGCAAAGGCACATTCCAGCAGGAAATGTGTGACAGTCTCAACCACCATCTCCGCACACCCCCCCCGCCAAACCCCAGCAGCAACGTCGAGGGCAGCACGGCACAGAACATCCAGGCATACATAAAGGATCGCAGAGATAGTGCTCTTCTCACCACTAGCCAAGGGATGTCTTGGTGCTTGTTGGCAAGTTCGGGTGAAGAGGCATTCTGCCAAATGACTTTGACAGTCTACTCAAGGAACCATGCAAGAGGATCTGCCCTATTCTTTTCCATCAGGGTTTTGAGGATGCTGTATGCTGACCACTTCCTGATGGACTGGTGGTCAAAGAAGTTTCTCTTTGCAGATTTCTCGACAAAGGACAGGTGATTCAGAATGGACCAACTACTTGGAACGTTCCATGGCAAAAAGACCAGTCCCATCCTTCGCAACACCACAGACAAGTAGAACTCCAGTGCATAGTGACACTTGGTGTTTGCGAACCGAGGGTCTACGCACAGTTTGACATCGCTGCCCACAAAAGTGGCCATCAGGATGAGGGCATGGTTGGGTATTTTCTTTTCCTCCCTTATCCAGAGTTTTGTGCATGGAGTTCCTGCAGACCAGGTCTATCTTAGGCTTCCAGATAAAATGGAAGATGGCTCGGATGACTGAAACAGCGTAGTTTTGAGGAGTAGGCCAGACCTGCACCACACACAACAACAGAAAGATTGCTTCACACCTGATGACCAGGTTTTTACCCACCATGGAGAGTGAGCAGTGCTCCCAAAAGACCATTTTCTGCTTCACTTTGGCGATGCGCTCCTCCCAAGATTTTGTGCAAGTCCCAGGCCCACCGAACCATAGTCCCAGCACCTTCAGGTAATCTGTACTTATGGTGAAGAGAATGTAGGATCAGTCAGCCCAGTTCCCAAAGAACATGGCCTCACTTTTGCCTCGATTTACCTTGGCTCCTGAGGCCAGTTCGAACTGGTCACAGATGCTCATGAGTCTGTGCACTGACAGCGGATCTGGGCAGAAAATGGCAATGTTGTTACAATCTGATAAAATCATGTGGGACCTAGACAGAGGAGAGAGAGAGAGAAACTGCTCCACTCCTGAAATGGTCAGGAACAAGAAGAAATTGTTAAGTAATTAGAAAAACGGCAATAGTGACATTAGGAATACTTTTCTTCATGCAGTATGGATTTAAGAGTCTGGAACAGTGCGAACAAAATTCTGCAGTGCAGGCAAATTCATCTCCTAAAGCCCACAAAACACCAGGAAAAGTTCAATAGTGGTTAGACCAATCAGAGAGAGGCCAATTTCCTCTCTCACCCACATGCATGAGTGAGACAGAAGCCAGGAGGTGCTGTTCATCCCTATACAGATTTCGTCTCTCAAGTCACAGTCACAGATTCTCTTGTTCAAGAGACAAAATCAAAGCATGATTCTCTTGCAAATGTAGGCTATTCAGCCCATCAAATCTGGACTAACTCCCCAAATGACAATTATAACTCAGTGCTAATCTCTTACACGTAAGCTTGCCTCTGAGAAATGTAACAATCCAAAGTTGGATAGATTGGGTTGCAAGGTCACTGGTTTTGAGATACTCCACTTGTACATTATAACATAATTAGGATAGAAAGGCGCTAAAATTATGAACACATTTCTATTCAAACAATTATCTAATGCCTTCTTCAATGCCTTGATTGAACTTGCCTCTGCCACACTTCCACACATTGCATTCCAGATTTGAAGTACCTGTGTGAAAAAGCTTTTCTGCACATCATATTAGTTTCTTTTGCAAATAATTAAACTTTTTAAAAATCTTTTTATGAGTGGGAAAAGTTTCCCCCCAACCACTCTGCTCAGCCCCGTCATGGTTTTGAAAATCAACAAGGAGCCCTAAAGAAACTCTTATACTTAAATATTTTGATGGCCTGCAATGAACTGCCTGACAGTATGCTGAAAGTAAGTTCAACTGAAGCCCTAAAAAGGGAGTTAGACTACTTATTGAAAGAAACAATCTGCAGGTTTACAGGAAGAATGCAGGAGAATGGCAATAAGTGAAATTGTCAATCAGGCCACCATGTAGATTATGTCTTTTTTGACCTTTAGATTGAAAAGAAGCAAGAATATAAGGGGAAACTTCAGACTCTAGGGTCAAACAAGTCTCATAAGGGAGGAAAGATTGCATTGAATCAGACGTGTGGCAATATATGAAACTGAAGCCAACTATCACCTTGCCCCAGAAAAACAGCTCAATCCAAAATCCAGAATAGACTGGGTCCCAAGGTCATTGGTTCTGAGATACTCCACTGGTATATTACAACTTATTGAAAGACTCCAAAATTATAAGCATGTTTGAAGGTGAAATTAAAGAGCAAAATATTACAAATGCTGTAAATATGAAGTCAATTTATAAGTCTGGAAACATGGTGCAGCATCAGGCAGCATCTGTTAAAGAAGGATAAGTGTCAGATTGGTATTTAGATTTTTTTAACCTTTTGAATACAACCCAGATTGTAGTAATATTGTTTTGAGTAATCGTTAATAAGAAGCTGGGAAGTAACAAAGCTATTACATAATGTTTCTGCAGAAACATGTTGCAGTTCTTTGAAACGTGTGCATGAAAAGGATGAGTGAACATTGACATTCTAGCTGAACTTAAAGAGTCACAATTACCCTTCTGAAAATAATTCCCTTATGTATATATGCCCACATCACCAGGTTGTAAAGCCTACATATCTTTCAGTGAGAGCTAGATTTGAAAGTTTGTCTCCATATACTTTCTGAGCCAGGAATGGACAGCCGCACTATATCCTTGCTCTGTTGTACTATATGTGGGAACTCTATGCAGGAATGAAATCTAGTGCAAAACATTTCAGATGCATAAGAGAATAATAACATATATTTTCAGTTCTTAGTTACTGTCACCTTCTTATTTTGACAACTGGATTCTAAATGATCACAACTGCAAAATGCATTTTTAGAAATGAGAATATTTTAAGTAGTGATAATGTTGAAATGTTAAATGGTCCACACAGTAAATTCTGGTTGTGAGTGAATGGGCAGTGCATTAACTTAATTAAGAGGTTTCAAGTGTTTCATAAAACTTGAGCAAAATTTCAATACTCTAAAAAAAATGCCTGAGGACGTCTGGAATGAAGACTTTTCTAACCAATAAGCCCTGCTCCATTGGTTTTCATTACTTAATCCAATATATTTAGTTCCCTCATGGAAGATTCTGCAAATCTCCTCCAGACTGCCACCACATCCTGTGATCTGATTGAAGCTTGCATATCCCTGTCCCTGAGCCTTCATTTGTTGAGTAATCAACACCAACACCCCACCCCCACCTCCAAGAATCAGTCATCAGCCTCTTCTCACTTTCTTAGCAACACGGTAACTCTTATTGCATCATCTACTGGCACAGGTTCAGCTTCCAAATATCTGCTGATGATACCAACACTGCCCTCAATGCGTGATGTATCAAGAAATAGATGATCAAAATTTCTCCAACTGAATATTACGAAAAATAAAGTCATTGGTTTCAATACCACTAAAAACGCTGTCCATTTGCCACTGTGGTGTAGAAATATACCATAATTATGACACTGCAAGGGGTCAATTGGCCCAAGTATTTCATGCTGAAGTTTCTTCTCCACAGGAACAGTAATCCCAATCCAGCATATTAACACTGAGTCCATATCCCTGTCTCCTGTTTCCTTCTGTACAACCCCCCAGTGAGATTGTTTGATTTATTATGGTTCCAGACAGGATACCTCAAACTGCTAAACTCCTGCGTGAGGAGGAGTAAACTGGATCCACTTGTTTATTCATAATTATTTAATTACAACAAGATTAATTTTTAAAGGACCCTTTCTTTGTGGATGTTATGTTTTAAAAGAAGACTTTCTTAAATTAGCAAAAAAAAGGAGTTTATTACTAACTAAATACAAGAGGAAATTGGAATGTAACACTTGTCAACTCAGATTAGAAACAAGAGATCAGTCCAAAGAGATAGAAAGCTGAAAAGAGAAGATAAACAGATCAGCATCTGAATTGTTCATTAACTGCACGACACCAGGTTATAATCCAACAGGTTTATTTGAAGACACAAGTTTTCATAGGTCAGCTCCTGCCTCAGGTGTAGTGCGAGAGGGAGGGAATAAGACACAGAATTTATAAGCAGAAAGGTAACGACCCTGAAACTGGCCTCCTCTTGTTGAATCTTAAATCAGTTAGGATTGTTTGGTTGTGTGCTTGTCTGTTCCCTCCCAGTGCAGGAACACTTCGGGGTCAAGGACATTTGGCCTCTGATCTTCAGGTAAGCGTCCTTCAAGGTGGGCTTCAAGATACACAACAGCGTAAAGTTGCTGAGTAGATACTGATAGCAAAGTCCCATTCCCATGAGGAAGGCCTCAATCGTGACCTTGGGCTCATATTGCATTACAGGTGACCCCACCACACTATACACACGCATACACACACACAGACACAATCTCACACACACACGCACGCATGACTGTCTCTCTTTCTTACACACACACACCACACACACACACACACACACACACATACAAGCGCAGACACAGACACAGACACACTCATGAATTATTTCTTCCAAGACATTTGTGTAGTTGCGGATACGTTCTGTTTTGCTCAAAAAAAACTGCCCCCTGTTTTAAACATAGACAGATTCTAAGCAAGCTCTCACACCTAAAATGCATTATCTGACCTGAGAAGTCACTTCTTGTGTATACCGATAAAACCTTTAACTATCTCGGGACAATGACTTGAAAGAAATCTGGATTTTGCATTTCAATCAGTAGTCTCTTTCCTAACTGATTAAAGGTTCAACAGGAGGTGGCCAATTTTAGGGTTGTTTCCTTTCTGCTTATAAATTCTGTGTCTTATACCCTCTCTCTCACACCACACCTGAGGAAGGAGCTGAGCTTCGATAGCTTGCGTCTTAAAATAAACCTCTTGGAATATAACCTGTTGTCGTGTGACTTTTGACCTTGTCTACCCCAGTCCAACGTCAGCATCTGCATGTCATTATAGCAGCTGTTGCAGTGGATGTTACCGCTAGGCATTATTGCTTATAGTTGAACAATCAATTTCAAGATTTTTGGAGTTGTACATTGACTGAAACTCTTTTGTCTTGATTCTTGTTGGCTGATGTGACTGGCAGCACTGCATCTAAGAGAGATACTTTTTTTTCTTTAGCTGCAGTGCCGGGGTGTTCAAATGGCTGTTCTCAGAGCTGTGCCCCTTACACTACTCCACATACTAGGATGTCAGACATCTAACACACATAGTCTAGTGTTACAATCAGTTTTGTGTTGTTTTGAAGGCCAAAACACAAATATTCTGCGAAGGGTGGCGATGTGAGGCAATAATCAGCCCTCTCATTCTCTCTTCATGTTACAGTTCTGGCTCTAATGTTTCTCTGACTCTCTATATGTGTGACATTTCTTTGTCAGGCCGTGACTGAATTTACATTGCCAATCATTTTTTGACTGTAACAATTTCCCTAGTACTTTGGGTTTTATTCTATTACCATATGAACATCAATCAACTGTCTAATTTGTTCTTTGATGTTTACATGGCCTCAAACTTAAACTTTAAGTCTAGTAGTGTTTGTTCTTGAAAAAAAATGCTCTGCATCAACTTCATGTCTCTGGGTTATGGTTGAGTGAAGTTGCCACTAGCAGGAAGCCTCAAAAAGCAGCTGGATTGAATGCTGCACCAACTAGAAAATGCAAGACAGAGTTAAAGGGGCCAGAAAGCGCCCTGAGAACTGATGGAGCCTTAGCTCTGCACGGGCTGTTGTACATAGGTTTACAATGGATAATATTGAGAAATGCCATAAACATCACCCACTGTGATGCAGACACGTAGGGAAGACAGTTCAGAATAACTGTAGAAGTGGGTCCTAACATCTGCTCCTCCTCAAAGGCTTTGGGTAACAATAATTATCCAACCAATGTAAGCTGTAAGTAATTGCTAATGAGCAATAAACTACATCTTGTTACTCACAGGAGATACCTCCAGTCAGACCCGGCAGCGGTCCTCATCTTTCACACTAGACAGCATGACCATACAATATTGGTATCATCTTGTGGAAAAGGACACAGGGTTTCAAGGTGTAACTAAGTTCTCTAACACCATTAGCAGACTTGAATTGTTAACACCACTTGCTGTGACAAAACAACTGTTTTTACTTTGATCACTCGTCACTCAACCCAGCTACTACAAGGGAGCACAGGTTCAAGGTGAGAGGGGGTAAGTTTAAGGGAGATGTGCGAGGAAAGGTTCTCATGCAGAGAGTGGTAATAGTCTGGAGTGCACTGCCAGAAGAGGTGGCGGAAGCGGGCACATTGGCGACATTTAAGAGACATCTGGATGGTTACATAAATAGGGAGGGAATAGAGGGATACGGACCAAATAAGGGCAGGTTTGTTTTTTAGTTTAGCCAGGACATGATGATGGAAGCTTGGAGGGCTGAAGGGCCTGTTCCAATGCTGTACTTCTCTTTTGTTCTTTGTTTTTGTACTTTACTGGCACTGTGTAATGACAGTGAGGGGAGCAGACTGGGGGTCAAATGAGCTATGAATTGTCCCAGGAATAGCAGTGATCAATCATGGCGTTGTCCCCTTCCTATGCATCAGACACTAGGACATTTGTAATAACTTGAGCCAAACCACAATTGATATGAATTAACTGGCCAAAGACCAAACTCAACAACAACTAGGCACGTGAGCGGTGCCAATAGTGTACTCACTAACTGAGATACAAGGAAATCATAATACATTTTAATTACCTTTAATCAACCTGTTGGAATATATTATGAATACTGACTAAGAATGGGTGCCACACCCTCTTTGCACTTTCCCAATGTCTGTGTAGGTCTCCATTTGGAGCTCCATGCTGTACAGTGTCAGATATTATTTTTGTCAATATTTTCTATTATGCTCTGGGGATTTTTGAAACATCATCAAGAATTACCATTTCCATTGCAGAAAGCAGAATCACTTCTTGTTTCCATTTGAATATCAAAATGTCACTTCTTTCTTCATCGTTTCATTGTGAAAATGTAGAAAAATGTGCATGTTAACCTCAAACTGACAGTTAGGTTTGTAATTCACATTCAGATTTGTTAACGAAGATTTCCACAACCTTGTTAGCACTGCTGCCCCACAGTGCCAGGGACCCGGGTTCAATTCCACCCTCAGGCGACTGTCTGTGTGGAGTTTGCCAAGGTGAATCATATG
This sequence comes from Ginglymostoma cirratum, assembly GCA_024137785.1. NCBI lineage: Eukaryota > Metazoa > Chordata > Chondrichthyes > Orectolobiformes > Ginglymostomatidae > Ginglymostoma > Ginglymostoma cirratum. The sequence goes on from JAHRHZ010000032.1 coordinate 5,567,665, forward strand.
GCTGTAGTAGACTTGGCGAAAGTGGAATGGAGCTGCCTGCCCTAATTGGTGCAGAATATGAACAACACCCTTGCAACTCTGACAGGGCATCGACTATCTGGCAAGGAACCAAGAAAAGAATCCCCAATACACATTTTACATTATCCCACAGAGAATCAAGGAACAGGGGTCAGAGGCTTTTTTAAGGCTGCGTATGGAAACAGTGTCTGTGCATCAACACCTCAGACTCATGTAATCTGTGCTGGATCATTCCAGCTGGAGAGTTGGAGAGAACCCTGAGTGGGATAGATCTGTCATATCGACCTGTCATAGGTGTAATTCCAGCCAATGGGCTCATTCACTCAAAAGGATTGGGCAACCATTCCATCCCAATGGCAAAGGTCCCACACCGTGCTGTATAACACTATGACTTTATGACCACAGCCACCCTGTGTTTCAAGTAGCAACTGAGGACCCATGTGGCATTTCTGAGTCCTCCACACATAATGACATCTACGGTATAGATGATCCTTCTATCCCTCCTCCATGATTAGAAGAGTCAAGTAGCTCGGCGGTGGATTTAACCACGATCATTGGCTTCTCCCAGGGTCAGGGCAGTATGGACTGTGCCAACACTGCTTATCACTGACCTGTTGTGTTCAACAACAGAAAGGCTTCCACTCCATGAATGTTCAACTTATGCATGACCATTGATGCCAAATCTTGAAAGAGACACTCCAAATATACTGCGACCTGCCATGAAGTTTATATGCTAGAGAGCACTCAGATTGCTGTGTCCTTCCAAGCTCCTTGGACCATACAATTAGGCTGCTGGGAAACAAGAGCAACCCCCTCCAGACATGACTCAGTCACCAGCCTCAGACTGGTGCAGAATGAAGATACAGTGCTGCTCACAGTTCCACCAGGGTCATAGTAGAACAGAACATTGGTCTCTTTAAGATGAGATTTCAATGCCTGAACCACTCTAGCCAGAGCCTTGCATCAACACCCAGATAGGTCGTCCCACATCATTGTCGTCGGCTGTACCCTCAAAACTGAGCCAACAAAGGGACAAAGTTCTGGATGCAGAAAAATTTGAGCATTGAGACCGACCTTCTGAGGACAAAGATAAGGATAATGACCAAACATTGATATGGAAGGCTGTCCAAAAAAGTATGCCAGAGTAGAGCGTTGTTGACGAAAAATGGAAGAGTGTGTGAGAAAAATTGTCTCAGACCATGGCAGACCAGATGTTATCAATTTCACTCAAAAAACACTTTAACTGAAAATGGAAGTTTTGAAACTTAACCTTCAAGTGACCATCCTCTGCTACCAGTATAAATTCGATCCAAACTGGTCAGTGAGACAGAAACAGATACCTTCCTTTGTAGATAGATTTTATTAACCACTCAGTCTCACAGCTCCTTCCATACATCAATTGCAGCTTTGTAGCTGTTTCTAATTGATCTGTTAAGACATCTTATGACACACCTTTGGAACATAAGGGACTTGATCCTTGGTCTACCAAACCAGAGGATATTACCATCGTGCGACAAGATCTCTTGTTCCATCTTTGTCAACACCCAATCAATTAATTAATCCATTAACCATCTGTTTAGACACTTCTTAAATTAACCAGCGGCATTACAAATGTACATGCCCTTTAAACTATATGATGCGTCTCTGACTGTCAATAAACCTGATTCTCACTAGATATTGACAATTCTAATTGTCCTGGCTCACATATGCTGTTCTGAATAGTTTTAGATTTTAGAAGTCTCAAGATTTAAATTAGTTTTTTAAATTATTTTTGTTTTCTTGCTCTTTTCTTTCTTGCTTAATCCTATTTTTATTTCCTTCTCTTTATTGCTAAGTACCTAGATATCATTGACTTCATCATCTCTAATTTACCCTTCAGCTCAGGCCGATTGATTAAAGAGATACACTATGACTGTAAAGGATCAAGAGCAAGTCTAACTCCAGCAAAAGCCATTAGATCCTAACTTGCAGAAAGTTTCATTTTCTGTTGAGAAGTCTTTATATAGCAATTTTCCATGCATTTTGAAACAGAATACTGTGGTATATTGATCACATTTTCAATGCTAAAGAGACTATTTGCAAATGCGCAGGCAGTGAATAATACCCATCAAATACAGCTGTCTTCATGTTTTTTTTCACCTACTCTGCTGACAAACCACAGACAGCACTTAATGTAGCTAGCAACCAGTTAGGTAGATTCAAGTACAGACCTTCTCTTTTAGCTAGATCTGGGTGCATCGGACTGCACGTTTCCTGTGTGGTGACTCACATCTAAATTTTACCTTTTTATCCACCATCCTTAGCATTCAAACAGATGCTTCTTGTGAGGCAAAATACAAACAGGGGTTTCATGATTAAGATGGTGACAGTGATAAGTTCTGCAGCTTTATAGCATGCTGTACAGGAAGCCTCCTTTTTGGCAATTAAACCCTACTTCTACCAACATATTTGCTTTCACCCCAGCTTCTCCAGCGTAGCTGAATGTGTTGAAGATTAGCAATCAAACTGTTATTAAGCATGGATCACCTCCCCTTGCGCATTGCAAGAAATGAACCACACCACCCCACCCCAACTCCGCTCACAGCAGTAACTCAGCAATGTAAATGTCATCTTGCTGTGAGGCACCCTGCGCGAGAAACCTACAATAGATAAATACCGCTGTGCGCTGAGGGTAGTTACACAAAGATGGGAATAAGTTCAGAAAATGGCAACAAACATCCCAAAATCAGCCCTGAATGTTATGAAATTCACAGCCTGGGTTGTACTTGATTTCATATTTTGAGGGCAAAGGTAATTGTGGCAGTGATCCTCCTCAAACCCTTGCATTTAAGGAAGCAATCTGATGGCTTTCTGCTTCTGTGACATTTGCTTACAACACATGTTGAGGTCCTAATTAATGGAAACTAAAGGTTTTCTAGGGATTTCCAAGATCAGCCCAATAGGAGCTTTTCAGATAATGTGATCAGGTCACATCTTGGATCGAGTGGGCTGAGGCCTTATATCAAGTATTTGTTAGATCCAATGAATAGTCTCACAAGCGCCCACACAACCATCAAGTGTTTTGTTTATTTTAACTAGAGTAAAACTGGAAGACTGATGTTGATGCATTGCCTCTTATCACAGCATGATGTTGAAGGAGTAAACAGTAAAACGTGTGAATGGCACGTACTGGCCTGACTCACTTTGTATACTTCAAAATGGAGGCCCAGTACAGCTAGTATGTTCATTTCCAAATATGACAGTTTTTTTTAAACAAGTTTTTACCTTAAAAAGCCCTTTAAATCCAACAAAATACTTATAAGGTTTAGTTATTGCTGTAGGAAATATGCCAGCCAATTTGAGCGCAGCAAACTTTCACAAACAGCGATATGATAATGATGAGAAAAATTGTTTTTGTTATATTGATTGAGGCCAGAACATTGACCAGGACAATGGAAGAATTCTCTTGCTTTTATTTGAAATTATGGCATGGGTCAGAGTGGCTTCGGTTTAACATCTTATCCAAAAGACAGCAGCACTTATTGTGCATTCCTAAATGCCATGGAGAAAGTTGTAGGGAGTTACTATGCTGATAAATTGGGAGTTTTCAGGACTTTGGCTTGGTATCAATGAAAGAATGGAGATGTACTCTGAAGTCAGAATGGTGAGCCTGAGGGGGGAAACCGTGGAGGTAGTGACATCCAATGCACTTGCTGCTAACCCTAACCCTTCTTGTTGATGGACATTGCAGATTTTCAAGGTGCTATGCAGAGGTTCTAGTGAGCTACTGAAGCACATCATTCAGATAGGAGAGGCTAGGAATGGAAATAGGAGTGGCTGCTGTTCTTAAGATTCATATGGTCAGTAGACCCTGCAGGATTTTCTAAGCATACAGCCTAAATGGATAAGTGGGAAAGTTAGTGAAGCTGGAGCGAAAGAATTTCAGATAGTAAGGCTCATTCAATTCTTGACATGTAATATTGAAATTGATGGCCATGGTCAACAACATTGTAGTTTTGGTATATGTGTACAAGCTGACACCTTTGTGGAAATTGTTTCTAAAGGAAATCTTATAGAAAAAAAGAATAAAGAGCCAAAGATAGAACCGTGAGATACCAATCATGGAAGGTGAATAATTTGAAGAAATCGAATGCCTATTTCAATACCAGGTGAGGTGGAACAAAATGGAAATATAAAGGAGGAATTTTGGTAAAGCGATGCAGAAGAGGATTAGAGATTGATAATACGAAGTGAAACACGTAGTCAAGAGAATAAGGAAGATCATAGAACCAGAGATCCATTCTAACAGGATAACATTTTTCACTTTAACTACTACCCTTACACTGCTGTACGTTGGTAGGAAATTAGATTGAATGATTTTGACAGTGAACTGATGACAGACATTAATATAGAACCATCAATTCAAGAAAGATGGTAATGGTTAGAGCTTAGGCAGTATTTTGTGATCTATGTTTCTGAGGATTATTATGAATGTTGCAAATTGGAATAAATGCGTGAAGGATAAGAAGAGTATGAAATCACATTGAGATATCTGTCAGCAAATTATCTTGACTGTGGTGAGCTGAAATCACTTCGTTTCTGGTTTGGTTGATGATTTGCATGAAGTTAGAGGTTAATGAGGTACAAGTTCCAAGTTCACAAGATTTGAACATCTCTCATACAATAATAAGTGGTGAGCACAAAGGTTAAGCTATTCATGGGTTTGTGAGGCATAATTTTAACATGTGCCTTAGCAGTACTGAAGTATATCAACATCACATGACAATTTCAATTTTGTCATTTTGGGTAAAAGATTTGCATAGAACTCATCATCATCCGAGGGACTTTCACCATTTTATTAATGCACTTACAGAGTAAGAACCTTGGAATTGTGCAGAAGGAAGACGAACTTGTAGAATAAGTGGCTCATGCCTTTAACAATGACTTTCTAAATTTTATGGCAGCTTTTTCTTTCTTGGCTGCAGCACTTTTTGCATTGTTTGTAAGTGACCAAATGCCGGAAGACAGCAGGAATAAAGTAGCTAGTGATTGTATGGACCCAAACTCCATATCAATTGCAATAAAAAGTAAATGCACCAGTTGGGTTTACTGAGCTCAGATGGAGCTGTGAACTGCGTTATTGTGCACCTGTTGGAATCTAGGGTGATCTTCTCATTGCACCTGCCTGGTGACTGGGGAGAAAAAGAAACTTGATAGAGATTGTTATAAATTTTCACGTCAGATCATCTGAAAGTCAAATCAAGCAAAATAAGCAGGCAAGTTGTTTAAGTACATGAGCTTTACGCACTAGCATGTTGAAAATACATGGGTATAGCTCAGTAAATAAATTAATTTACAGTATAGTACAGATACAAAATGATTATTCTCTCAAAGGAAGAAAAAGATATGTTTGTATATTTCATGATCTTAGGACATCTCAACTTGCTTCATTGTCAAAGAAGTGCTTTGGGCATGTAGTTCCTGTAGGGAAATGTGGTAGTTAATTTAGGCACAAGCGTGCCCACACACGGCAACCCAGGAAATAGTATTCTATTTTATGTGCTATCCGAGGGAAAGGTAGTGGAAAACCAAAGAAAATAAGAGCATCTTATTACCACTTTGGCTTCTATGGAAATGAAAATCAGGAAAGGTTTGGTTGTCCATTTTACAGTAAGTGCAAAATGGCCCGCAAGTAGCCTAACAATTTCAGTTAGGACAGTTTCGGATCAATTTCAGAACAATTTTTTCTTCATCTTTTATTAAATCATTCGATTTCAGGAAAAGTGACTGAAACACATAAGAAAGACATGGATCTCATCATGTGATGGTTACAGATTGTTAGTCCTCCAGGTTTTTTCTACACATATGAAGAGATATAAGTCAGTATAAGTTAACTCTGATAACAATGTATCCACTTCTCACTGGGATGCACTGAATAATGATTGCTTGGAATGACATTGTAATTTTTTTTCGCTCTTCAGAATAATAATCAAACTTGTTATTGCTGAATGTTATATTTTTACTTCAAAGACTCCAGTCTTGTTTCCTGGGATAGTAGGAACTGCAAATGCTGGAGAATCTGAGATAACAAGGTGTAGAGCTGGATGAACACAGCAGGCCAAGCAGCATCAGAGGACCAGGAAAGCTGACATTTCTGAAGAAGGGTCTGGACCCGAAACATCAGATTTCCTGCTCCTCTGATGCTGATTGGCCTGCTGCATTCATCCAGCTCTACACCTTGTTATCTCAGTCTTATTTCCTCGTCTGTATCAAGGATCACCTCATTATCGAACTCACGATGACAACGGGAAGATTCAAGAATGGGGAGTACCATGAGATTGTAGGAGGACGATTAAAATAGGGACATCTTATTGAAGTGGAGATTCTGTGTGCAGAAAGATGCCAATGTATAAGGATATGTGTGAGAACCAAGGCAGGAGCTGTCTGCAGAGCAAAAATGGATGCACTGCCTAGAATTGATGAGTGATGGTCAGAAATGTTATGGGCTTCTTTGGCTTACAGACCTACACCATATACATCATGGGCAGTTCTGAATATTCTTGATATACCAGAATGGCCTTCTGGCATCTTCCACAAAAAAAAACTTCAAGGTTAAAATTAACTTAATCACCATGGACAATGAGTATTTTCCTGTTTCCAATGATATTAGATCATCCTTCACCAGGGCACAGTGCCTATGTGATGATGTTGTAGCTTTAAGAGGTATGCTTGGTCCTGGTTTCTTTCAGAGAGAGAAAGGGGACAGGTGCTGAGCAGCCTATGAGAAGAAGCTTTGGGTGCCTTTTTTTAAAGCTGGAACAATAGAAGGATCCTGAATGGGTGTGGTCAAGCTCCCACCCACAGAACCAGGATTTTTAGTCTTTTGTTTTTCTTAGCAGCAGATGCTGTTAGAGTCTTGAAAAAGTGGAAGCTATTTTCCCCACTCTCGATTACAGCCAAAAGCTGAGGGTTCTCTTCCTAGATTGCTGGACTGAATGTGAGACAAATCCATTTTCTGAATTTACCTTTTTCCAAGGGTGTGTTTATGGGACGTTACTGTGTTGGAAGAGTTAATTAGTAATATTTACTGTATCTAATATTCTGTTAAGTTTTCCAACAGAGTTAAGTTATTCATGTTCTTCTTTCTTTTATTATATCTTAACTATAGAGTTTGAATAAATTGTATTTTGCTTAACATTGAGTAGTTTGACCAATCAAATTGCATCTGGAACACAGCACCTGACATTTGCCTTTAAAATAAGAAAATGTTTGGGTCTAGGCTACCTCCTTAATATATTTTGAGGGGATCTGGTTTTTTGTAGCATCTGCAGGCTTTGGACAGAATGCTCGCCTGATAACTTAGTGAAGCTAACCTTTGACCTATCAATCCTATGCACAGGACAATGTCTTCTTCTGGGTGAAACCCTTTAGCCATTCCCTTTGCTCCATCCAGACTTCATTCCATGTATTGAATCCTTCAGCTAATGCAATGGAGAACTTGCCCTGTTGCTGTGGATGCTGTGCTGGGCAACTTCACAGCTTCTGCTCAGTAGTCCTCCCTACCTCAGATTATACACAACACATGAGACAAAAGGACACACCTTTAAAGACTCGTAATGTCCTTTATCTCTCCATCAGATGTCTATATTGCTACCGTTAGTTTCTCTTGATGTAAACTGTCCACAGTACTTTTTTCTAAGAATTTACCACATTAGTACTAACTTTAGTACTAACTTTGGCTGGGAAATTTATTTCTACTCCTCATCTTTATAATGCAGTAATGATGGCTAATGTTATGTCAATGGCTTTCCACTATGCACTCACCTCTCTTGCAAAATGTGCAACCCATTGTTGAGAAAAGGCACCTGTAAAATGGTTCTTTATTGGCTTTTTGATGACTTTTCTGGATTGCATGTTTCATCCACATGAGCTCCCACAGAACTAATTGTCAACGCCAGTGGAAAAATATTGAGTTACTGACACGACATCCATTTCGCAATTTTGCCAGTGCCCCTAAATGCCCAGCAAAATTCCATCCCAAATCTTCTGAAGAACTGCAGATGTGCTTAGAATTAACTGTATATTTTTCATCTGATTGTTTTGATATGTTTAGAACAGATAAAAATATAGTGTTGAAAAACAGGGTATGGCAAAACTTATCTGCACACAACTATTGCTTTGAGGAAATGCAAGTTTTAAAAATCACCTCACCTCGCTATTGAAGTGAAATGCCAGTTTACAAAACGTTGTAAAATTAAATATCTTTTATGGTCATGTTCAACTTACAACTACGGGCAAGAATTTCCCCTGTGTGTGTAGCTATGGTAAATACAGTGAAGGCGTTTTCACATTTGAGTTATGAAGAAGGGTCTTCACAGTCACATTTTCACTTGCTGGACCCTGGACTAAACAAGGGAGGAGCTTTGTCACATCTTCCTACTTACAGGGATGCAGAGAATAAGTGAAAAAAGGACCTATAATCTGGACAATGGAAACTATCTGAAATGAATAGCTGACCATCACCAAGAGTGTAACAGAAGATCTAGTTTAATGATTAGGGCAGGATGGTGTTGTGTACTTCTGCTTAACTTACAAGGAGGGACATAAGCTAAGTTTGAAGAGTAAGATTTGCTTTTAATGCTAATTCATACATTTATATGGTGACTGTACAATATCAGCGTCACACAAACATATATTCAGCCAAATTTTACTAAAATATTAATCAACCTCTGATCTGGTAGATGATGGAAGTGCACAGGATGGCAGTGAAAATGTCTAGTGTCCCATTCAGAGAATAAAGTAGATGCATTGTTAAATCCCCTAAACTTTAAGCATAATTAGGTGTGGGTTAGTAAAAGTTGTGGATCTGTTTAAGGGAGAGGCCAGTGCCACTGACTCCAGTAGAATATTTACAGCAGGCCAGAAACTTGTAACTGAGGCAAATCACTTTAAAGTACATCAATTCCTTGTGTACACAAACATTTCAATAAAATATATTTATTCTGCAGGTTTTAATTGTGCTAAACAAAAATAATACTATTTTGCATTTGTTCAGGAAGACAATGCCCATTAATTCCAAAGCAATTGAGCAGAATAGTGATACAGAATGCACAGGTAGAAACAGGCCATTAGGCCCAACTTCTCTGTATTGACAGACATGTTCCACAGATGCTCCCCCAGCCTCATTCACATAAATCCACCCTCACACCTTTTTATACCCTTATATGTTTGCCAAGTAACTTTATTTTGTTCCATCATAGGTTGCTCACATAACTAGCCAGCATTTATTGCACAACCCTAATTGCCCCTGAGAAGGTGATAATTAGCTGCCTTCTTGAGTCACCGCAGTCTATGTGCTATAGATAGAACCACACATTAAGAATTGAATTCCAGGGTTTTAGCCTAAAAACACTGAAGCAATAGCAGGATAATTTGTGGTAAGGAGGGATCTTGTAAGAGATGCTGTTCCCAAGTATCTGCTGTGCTTGTCATTCGATATATAAGTGGTTGTGGGTTTCGAAGATGCTGTCTGAGGAACCTTGATGATTTTGTGCAGTACAGTACACACTGCTGCTACAGAGCATCTGTGGTAGAGGGACCGAAAGTTTGTGCATATGCTGCCAATCAAGTGGGCTGCTTTGACCTGGATTGTGTCAAGCTTCTTGAGTGCTATTGGAGCTGTACTCATCCAGGCAAAAAGGGAGTAATCCATCACTTTCCTGACTTCTGTCTTGCAGGAAGTAGAGAGTAACAATGAATGCACCCTTTTCAAGCTGGCGGGATGTTATGAGCACTATGTCACAATGGGTCAGGGCTGCGGCATCAACTCTTTACAAATTAAAATATTTGGATGAAGGGATTGATAGTATATCAGCTAAATATGCTGATGACACAAAGATAGGTAGGAAACTGGGTTGTGAAGAGGACGTAAGAATCCTACAAAGCAATGTAGTGAGTAGGCAAAGAGCTGGAAAATGGGACAGAATGTGGAAAAATATGAAATTGCCAATATTGGTAGAAAGAATAAAAAATATTCTCTACATAGTGAGAGGTTGGAGAAGTCTAAGATATAGAGAAATCTGGATGCTTTGGTGCCTGAGTCACAGAAGGTTAATCAGGAATGCTTACAGAATAGTTTATTGTGAGGGGAATGAACTGAATGCAACAGTAGGGAAACAATGCTTCGGTTATACAGGACATTGGTGAGATAGCATCTGAAGTGCTGTGTACTCGTCACCATATTTACAGAAGGACATTGCTGTATTTGGAGCAGTTCAGAAAAGTTTGCTAGGCTAATACTCCAATGAGCTGATTCCTTTATGAAGAAAAGATCGATAGGCTAGGCCTGTGTCTTCTGGAGTGTGGAAGAGTCAGAAGTGACTTAACTGAATCATATAAGATCCTGAGGGAACATGGCTGGGTGGATATGGAAAGGGTGTTTCCTCTTGTGTGAGAATAAGAATCAAGAGTCTTAGTTTAAAAATAAGAGGTCATTGAATCAACACAGAGATGAGAAAAAAAGTTCTCTCAGTGAGTCGGGCATCTTTGGAACTCCCTTCCTCAAAAGGCAGTGGATGCAGAATCTTTAAATGCTTTTAAGGCAGAGGTAAATTGATTCTTGATATCAAGAGGATGAAAGGTTATCAAGGATTAGCAGGAATGTAGAGTTGAGGTTAAAATCAGATCAGCCATGATTTTTTTGAATGTGAAGCAGGCTTGAAGGGCCAAATGGCCAACTGTTGTTCCTTGTCTGTTTGTAACACTGTAGCATTAAGATTTAAAGATGTAATACAAGAACAGAAATTGCTGGAGAAAGGGACTCTTTTTGAAAAGGTTCGCTAGACTCAAAACATTAACCCTGCTTTCTTTCCACTGATGATACTAGATCACAGTCTGTTTTTGTTTCAGTTTTCCAGCACCTGCAGTTCTTTATTTAAAAAGTAAACCTAGTTATTATTCCATGTCAGAAAATATTAAAATGAAGTAATTATCAAATATTTGAATATTTTTAGGTTGGACTGTGATGTATACTATTCTGCAAAAGTGAACTCAATTTAATTATATACATTTGTTCTTCCTGTTAAGAAAATCTTAAAATTTGTGAATACAGTTAAGAAGATCTTAAACCAATTTACATACTAATGATTATTGAACTGTTATACAAATAAATTATTGTTATAAATCATCTGTAGAAATTGCAATGCCATCACAGCAACAAAAAGCCCAACTATGGCTTTACAATATTTAAGGAGATAATGTTCCTATTTTTAGGAATGATTTTCTTTATAAATCATTCCATTTTAAAAACAATTATTTCCCAAAAGCAATTTTGTCAGTCGGAATCAATGAATTTGTGATGGGAGAGGCACAGGTCCTCTGTTTGCTCTTAATTCTTTATGTTCTGTTCTTGGCAATCTATCTCCCTCCAGTGTCCTTTCTCCTCTCTGTCTCCTCTCTTCTCTACGTGCTTTCTCTCCATTTTCTCCTCGTTGTTCTCTCTGTGCTCTATGCGCTCTCTGTGCTCTATGCGGTCTCTCTGCCCTCTGTGACTCATCTGCTCTCTGTGCCCTCTCAGCCCTCTCTTCCCTCTCTGCTTTCTGTGCCCTCTCAGCCCTTGCAGCTTTCTGTGCTCTCTCTCCTCTGTCCATTCGCTCACTTCTCTCCCTGGGTTTTAGGAGTTCTCGTCTTGGTTGTGGTGAGCTGTATTCTTCATTGTGTTGTCCAGGGTCTGGGATTGGTTGCCTTGGCTGTTTCATCTGTACTCTAAATTCCATGCGGACTTCCTGCGAGGTATCGACTACTGGACAGAAAGAAGAAAACAATGTTACAAATTATGCACACGAGGAAAATCAAAAAAAGTATGATGCACGGAAAAATCTATTCACCAAACTGTCTTCAGGTCAGCAAAGTCTTTTTTGTTGAATTTACCATCAGGACAATGTATGGTTACCACACCCTTACATTTCAACACCTTTGTTTTAAGTATTTATTCGTTACTTGGAGAACAGATTAAAGCAAATTTTTGTTCTGCATTCACAGAAAAGTAGTTAACCCCTCACTCTAAAGTTACAGGCAAAATTTGGAACAGTTTCAACAGCTTTAAATGTTCGCTCCGACCCTTACCTCACTTTAAAACCTGCAGACAAGGGAGGCGGAGTTGTAGTATGGCGCCCTGACCTCTACATCGCTGAGGCCGGAAGCCAACTCTCTGACACCTGCTCCTACCACTCCCTTGAATATGTCCCCACCCCCGACCACCAAAACATCATCTCCCAGACCATCCACAACCTCATCACCTCAGGTGATCTCCCGCCCACAGCTTCCAACCTCATCGTTCCCCAAACCCGCACTGCCCGTTTTTATCTCCTTCCCAAAATCCATAAACCCGACTGCCCTGGTCAACCCATCATCTCCACCTGCTCCTGCCCCACCAAACTTATCTCCACTTATCTCAACTCCATTTTCTCCCCCCGGTCCAGGAACTCCCCACCTCCGTCCGTGACACCACCCATGCCTTCCACCTCCTCCAAAACTTCCGATTCCCTGGCCCTCAACACCTCATCTTCACCATGGATGTCCAGTCCCTATACACCTGCATTCCCCATGCAGATGGCCTAAATGCCCCCTGCTTCTTCCTCTCCCGCAGGCCCAACCAGTCCTCTTCCACCGACACCCTTATCCACCTAACTGAACTCGTCCTTACCCTTAACAACTTCTCCTTCAACTCCTCCCACTTCCCACTGACAAAAGAGGATGCCAATGGTTACCCGCATGGCCCCAAGCTATGCCTGCATCTTTGTAGGATACGTGGAACAATCCCTCTTCCGCAGCTACACTGGCCCTAAACCCCACATCTTCCTCCGTTACATTGATGACTGTATTGGCGCAGCCTCGTGCTCCCATGAGGAGCTTGAACAGTTCATCAACTTTACTATCACCTTCCACCCCAACCTTAATTTCACCTGGATCATCTCTGATACCTCTCTCTCCTTCTTGGACCTCTCTGTCTCCATCCCTGGTAATCACCTGGAAACTGATATCTATTTCAATCCCACTGACTCCCACAGCTACCCAGAATACACCTCCTCCCACCCACCTTCCTGCAAGAATGTTATCCTCTATTCCCAATTCCTTCGCCTCTGCCGCATCTGTTCCCAAGATGAGGCGTTCCACTCCCGGACATCCCAGATGTCCTTGTTTTTCAAGGACCACAATTTCCCCTCCACAGTAGTCGAAAATGTCCCCAACTGCATCTCTTGCATTTCCCGTATCTCAGGCCTCACAGTCCCTCCCAGCAATAACAGCAAAGACAGAATTCCCCTTGTCCTCACGTATCGCCTCATCGACCTCCGGATCTAGGGATATTGTGGAGAAACTGTGTTGAATTTCTCAATCCACATAGAATTGATGCTGGTCTAACTAAGAGTGCACCAAATGATATTGAAGATCAGGATGAGGACATTCATCATGAAGAAATGCTACTAAAAACTGACACTAGGCTGGCATATTTACCTGAGGGAACTAGAACAAAGTCACCATAGTAGGATGGGCAGGAAATGCTTCGGGGAAGTACAAAAACTGACTAGATGTGTAAAACAAGGAACAGAGTATCAAATCTATGATTTGAAAGAAGAAAGTTAAAATAACTCCACAGAGGCTGATATCCCATCACCAAGTCACCCTTTGTGACATGTGGCGAATTGTTGATACTGATCCAGCTCCCACAGAGCCAGCTCTCAAAGTGAACAGAACCTCTGACAAAGTGGTGTGTTGTAGCCTCCTATGTCAGTCCTCAGGGAGGACATGGTCCTCCTCTGCATCACTCCATGTACAAGGACCTCCAGGTGCCTGTTTGTAAAGTGGGTTCCAAATCCTCTAGTTCCGCTATGTCGGGAGCAAACGTCACAAACTGTGCAGGGCTAGTCCAGACTGACAGAGATAGCAAGAACTGCAGATGCCGGAGTCAGAGATAACAAAGTGTGGAACTGGAGGAACACAGCAGGCCAGATATGAAATGTCAGCTTTCCTGTTCCTCTGATGCTGCCTGGCCTGCTGTGTTCCCCCAGCTCCACACTTTGTTATTCCAGGCTGACAGTCCTTGTTGGGTGCACGATGGTCTTTTAAATATTTTTCCAACAACAGAGATGCCAGTCCATTACAGCAATTTCAGGCAGTGGCAAGCTCTTTCAGCTATGGCAAGAGAATCAGGTTAACATTGGCGAGGGGCGAAATAGGGCTGGGCTCAGTGAGCTTGGGACAGTAGCACAAGAAAATCAATAGGCCTCTTGAAGAGAAATCCTCAATGAAACTCCACAAAATTGACACAGCCAAAAAAATGTAAGATACAGGCAATAGATCGAAATCAGGATGTTGTGTAGGTTGAAGTGGAAATTGCAGTTGGTGGTGTTCTCATGCATTTGCTGCCCTGTCCTTCAAAGTAGTACAGGTTTTGAAGATGCTATTAAAGGACCCTTTTTGGTGAGTTACTGCAGTGTAACTTGTACATGGTGCACACTGCTGTCACTGAACATCAGTGGTGGAGGAGACATGTGTTTAAGGTGGTGAAGGGTGTGCCAGTCAAGTGGGCTGTTTGTCCTTCAATGTAAATTCTTCAGTGTCATTGGAGTTGCACTTAGCACTGTGGCATGTAGGCAGGTTTACAAATAGCTTTCCGAATAGAAAAATAAATATTGTGCTTTTCTCAATAAATTGGCTGGTTTGTGCAATTGCTTGCGCTTCATCTGATCTTCAAAACAGAAAATCAGAAAATAATATGTTAAGTCCAGGCGAATGGGGACATTTCATCACAATCTTGGCTTGTGAGTGGTATATAGTGGACAAACACTGGGGAGTCAGGAGGTGAGTTATTCACTGCACAATACTTAGTCTTCATCTGCTCTTGTAGCCAAAACATTTAACTGGCTGATCCAGTTGAGTTTCTGGTCATTGGTGACCACAGGATGTTGAGAGTGGGCAATTCAGCATTGGTAATACCATTGAATGTCAAAGGGAGACAGTTAGATTCTCTCTTGTTGAAGATGGCCATTTCCTGGTACTTGGACAGTGTGAATGTTATTTATCACTTATTGCCCCAAGTCTGAATGTTGTGGTGGTCTTGAGATAACAATGTGTAGAGCTGAATGAACACAGCAAGCCAAGCAGCATCAGAGGAGCAGGAAAGCTGACGCTTGGGGTCTGGGCCCTTCTTCAGAAAAAAATGATGGTCTTGTTGCCCATTGGACTAGAACTGCTTAAGTAAATGAGAAGACTGAATGGTGCTGAATACTATGTAGTTAGAGCAAAGTGGTTGACTCATAAATGCCCTCTGAAATGAGCTAACAAGTCCTCAGTTGTGCCAAACCGCTACAAAGTACTGTGACTGATAAGCCCCCACAATTATTTTTATCACCTTCCTGTGGTCTAGAGGTGAGCAAGAGCCTGTGTTCTCTGATTGTTTCAGTTTCTTCTCTCAACCTTGAGCAGATGTGTGCACACACTAAAACCTCTATAGGACATTCTTCCTTTACATGCTCAGAATTAACAGTGCCCTTTACAATTTACAGCTGTCTGTTTTGGATATACAGTGCATAGATGTCTATCAAGTGGAGCCTGGTTAAGATGATAACTAAAATAATGTTCAGTATGGATGACATGAATGGTCAGCACTATGGCATATGGGCAGATCTGTAACAGTTTCTAAAACTGTTTCTAAATAGCTTATTTTGACTCTCTCAATAAATTGGATGTTTTTGTGCAATTGCTTGTGCTTCATCTGATCTTAAAAAGAAAAGAAGAAAATAATATGGTTGGTGCAGGCAAAGGGTGATAAAAAATATTGCAATAATTCAGGTTGGAGGTGAGAAGAAGGTAATAAGAGAAATAAGAGGAAGCAATGGTCTAGTGCTATTATCGCTAGACTGTTAATCCAGCAACCCTGGTCATGTTCTGGAGACCTGGGATCAAATCCCACCGTGGCAGATGGTGGGATTTGAATTCAATTAATATCTTGAATTACCAGTCTAAATGATGACTGTGAACCCATTGTCAACAATCAGAAAGACCCATCTAGTTTACTAACGTCCTTTAGGGAAGGAAACTGCCATCCTTACCTGGTCTGGCCTACATGTGACTCCAACAATGTGGTTGACTCTTATCTGCCTCTGGGTTATGAATGCTGGCCTAGTGAGCAATGCCCTTATCTCA
The DNA here is from genome assembly GCA_024137785.1 of Ginglymostoma cirratum. NCBI lineage: Eukaryota > Metazoa > Chordata > Chondrichthyes > Orectolobiformes > Ginglymostomatidae > Ginglymostoma > Ginglymostoma cirratum. The sequence continues at coordinate 5,583,865 of JAHRHZ010000032.1, forward strand.
TGAATGAATTGAAAAAAAATCTATTTGCAGTCAGTATTCACTGTATTCCTTGAGAGTCCATTGCCTAATGTTTAAAAATTAGTGGGGATTCTGATTCTTATCACTGACATATCACCATATAAGAATATAGGAAGATACAAATAGAAGTAAGCCATTCGGCCTGCTGAGCCTACTCTGCCATTCAGTACGATCATGGTCGATCAGGCACTTCAATGCCTTTACTCACATTTTCTGCATAACAATTGGCAAACAAAAACTTAGCAACGACAACAAAAACAGAAGTTGCTGGAAGAGCTCAGCAGGTCTGGCAGCATTTGGGAAGAAAAAAATCAGAGTTAACGTTTTGGGTCCGGTGACCCTTCCTCAAAACTGATCGTAGCATATAAACATCAGTTTATATGCAGAAAATAGGGAGGTGGTGGGGTAGGGCGTAAACAATAGGATAAAAGATAGACCCCGAAGATAGAGGAGAGCAGATGGATAGACAAAGGAATTAATAATGATCTGACTAGGAGGGTGAATAGCTGTTAATGGGGATTATTAGTGACTAGTGTAATGTGTAATGGCAGGCTATGTGGTAACGACGCCTGGTGTGTGGGATAGGGGGCTGGGACATGGGACAGTTTAGGCCCTAAAATTATTGAACTCAATATTGAGTCTGAAGGGCTGCAGGGTCCCCTAGCGGAAAATGGGGTGTTGTTCTTCCAGCTTGCGTTGACCTTCACTGGAATATTGCAGCAAACCAAAGATAGAGATGTTGGTCAGGGAGCAGAGTGGTGTGTTAATGTGGCAGGCAACTGGAAGCTCAGGGTCTTTTTTGCGGGTAGAACGTACATGTTCTGCGAAGCGGTCACCCAGTCTTTACTTCATTTCCCCAATGTACAGGAGACCACATTGTGAGCAAATAAAGAAATATTCCTACACTGGCCCTAAACCCCACCTGTTCCTCCATTACATTGATGACTGTATCGGCGCCGCCTCGTGCTCCCACGAGGAGCTCGAACAGTTCATCCACTTCACCAACACCTTCCACCCCAACCTGAAGTTCACCTGGACCATCTCCAACACTTCTCTCTCCTTCCTGGACCTCTCTCTCTCCATCTCGGGTAACCACCTAGAAACCGATGTCCATTTCAAGCCCACTGACTCCCACAGATACCTAGAATAGAAGCCACCCACCTTCCTGCAAAAGTGCCATCCCCTATTCACAATTCCTTCGCCTCCGCCGCATCTGCTCCCAGGATGAGACATTCCACTGCCGTACATCTCAGATGTCCTCATTCTTCAAGGACCGCAACTTCCCCCCCACAGTGGTCGAGAACGCCCTCGACCGTGTCTCCCGCATTTCCCGTAACTCATCCCTCACACCCCGTCTCCGCAATAATAACCAAAAAAGAATCCCCCTCGTCCTCACATACCACCCCACCAACCTCCGGATCCAACGCATCATCCTCCGACACTTCCGCCATTTGCAATCTGACCCCACCACTAAAGACATTTTACCCTCCCCACCCTTATCTGCTTTCTGGAGGACCACTCCCTCCACGACTCCCTTGACCGCTCCACACACCCCTCCAGCCCCACCACACCCGGCACTTTTCCCTGCAATCGCAGGAAGTGCTACACCTGCCCCCACACCTCCTCCCTCACCCCAATCCCAGGCCCCAAGAAGACTTTCCACATCAGGCAGATGTTCACCTGCAAATCTGCCAATGTGGTATACTGCCTCCGCTGTACCCGTTGTGGCTTCCTCTACATCGGGGAAACCAAGCGGAGGCTTGGGGACCACTTTGCAGAACACCTGCGCTCAGTTCGCAACAAACAACTGCACCTCCCAGTCGCGAACCATTTCAACTCCCCCTCCCATTCCTCAGACGACATGTCCATCCTGGGCCTTCTGCAATGCCACCGTGATGCCACCCGAAGGCTGCAGGAACAGCAAATCATATTCAGCCTGGGAACCCTGCAGCCCAATGGTATCAATGTGGATTTCACAAGCTTCAAAATCTCCCCTCCCCCAACCGCACCCCAAAACTAGCCCATCTCATCTCCGTCCCCCTAACCTGTCCTTCCTCTCACCTATGCCCTCCTCCCACCTCAAGCCCCACCCCCATCTCCTATCTACTAACCTCATCCCGCCCCCTTGACCTGTCCATCCTCCCTGGACTGACCTATCTCCTCCCTACCCCCCTACCTACACTCACCTTTACTGGCTCCATCCCCGCCTCTTCGACTTGTCTGCCTCCTCTCCACCTATCCTCTCCTCTATCCATCTTCTATCCGCCTCCCCCTCTCTCCCTATTTATTTCAGAACCCTCTTCCCCTCCCCCATTTCTGATGAAGGGTTTAGGCCCGAAACGTCAAGCTTTCCTGCTCCTATGATGCTGCTTGTCCTGTTGTGTTCATCCAGCCCCACACCTTGTTATCTCGGATTCTCCAGCATCTGCAGTGCCTTTTATCTCTGAAAGAAATAATTCAGCTTGGAGGTGATGAAGGCTGAGGCAAGGCTAGAGACAAGAAGCTGAACCTTTTTTGGCTAAGTGGGAGTTGTGACTTTTTTTAAGTGTGTTTCTCTTCGCGAGGCCTACTGACTTTTCTCACCCTATCTCACCAGTCACGTCATCAACTGCCTACCCATTCCCTGCGATGTCCCTCATGTCTGATTCCATTACCATCTTATCATGAGACACTCCTTGAACAATCCATTTTCTGTTGGGATATCCCCGAAGTTACTGGCATCCCTTGTGCTAGTGCCAATTCTAAACACCTGTTGTGGACCCAGAGAAGCACTATCAATCCAGAGTTTCCCTACACAGTTCCTGAAATTTACCCAAGACATAGCAGACGGGGGAAATCCATATCCTGTTGGACAGGGGGATGCAAAGGCAGGGGTTCTTCTTTCCCTGAGCCCAGCAATACAGGCATGGCACCAGATCGTGCCAGCCTTGTCTCACGTTGACACCCGGGTTAAAGCAGTCTCAGTTGTCCAGAGGAATTCCCAGCACTGTCGGTTGAAGGTCAATATCCTTCTCTACTCTAACAGCATATGTACCGCAATGTTTCGCCAATACCTTACGCTTCTCTATCTCTGCTACTGTGACCACCTCCCACCAAGGCTTATATTCTGCCACTGTCACTTTTGCCTGCAACATCTTGCCTCATTTATTGTCACCTTCCCAAACCCCTGACACCATGAATCTGGTGTATCCTTTGTGCTGCGTATTCACTTGCATGGGACACCTCCTCAACTAGACAGAAAGCAACATCTGTGCCACCAATTTCACCTCCATAATATCAGCCTTTCTCTCATCCCAGCAGGAAAATAGGGCAGAAAAAGTCAAGACTGCCGTCTAACATTCAGCTCCATCCCATTCTGGGTGTGACATCCCCATGTATCTGACTGACTGTCTGTGGTCAAGCCTCTGGACTGGTATTGGGGGCTGGTTTTAACTGACAGTGCCAGGGCATAATGTGACTGCATCAGAGATATGACATGAGTGTCCCTAGAAGCTGATACATGTTGGATGCCAACGTCTGTGCATGTGGGATGCTTGTGGCTGGTGCTCATGCAGTATACCCTGAGATATTGGTGCTCAGAATGTAGCATGGACCAAGTAGCAAGCTGAAGTCACCAGGTGCCCAGTCTGATTTCCATGTTGAGATTTCTTGAGCTAGGATGGTCAGGTCATTGGGGTAGCTAAGTATTGATGATGTGTTTAACAAGCTTCTATCCTACTTAATTGGCAACTTACTGCTGCTTAGTGAGCAACTCCTCAAGCAGCTTGTAAAAAGAAGATGCAAAATTCTCCTGATATCGAGATGGGCCTTGCTGGACCTCTCAAGTGATTCTGTCACAGATCTTGCCACAGCTCACATTAATCAGACCCCCATAAGATTCCACTCAAGATATTGTTAAAAAGAATTACCTAGATCTAAGCATGATCCAGGAGTACAAGCATAAAAAAGACCAGCATCAAAACCATGGAATGAAAACATTTTTATAAGAACTCATCTGATTCCCTTATGTTCTTTAGGGAAAGAAATTTGCCCTCCTTACCTGGTCTGGCCCCCATCTGACTCCAGATTCATAGTAATTTGGTTCACCCATATTTCCCCTCTGGCAAGTAATCTCTAACTGCTCCAGAAAAATTGGCAAAGTGCAAAACCAGATGCACCATCCAACAATGACACAGGCACCAGAAACTGACCCCGAGGAAAGGTGAAGTCCTGCACCACCCATCTAGCAGGACTTGTAGGTCTCTGTCTGCAAAAGTGGGCAACCATTGTCCCCTTATCTACCATATTCATATTGATACTGAAATTAGGCTCCATTGTATAGTGTGAGACTACAAACATTCTAAATGGGAGAGATTCTGAACACATCTCGCAGCTCAATGCTCTGCATTGTGGAGAGACAAGACCTGCAATGAAAATGTGTAACATCATGACCTAAATATCCCTCACTCTATCATTATGATTAAACTAGGGGGTCAACCCTGCTTCGGTGATAAGTACAGAAATTGTACCAGGAGCAGCGCCAAATGTGCCAAAAAATTAGGTGTCAACCTGTGAAACTGTAAAACAGGAACATATGCATGATCAAGAGTATGCACTAGTCTGAGTGAAGCAATCCCATTAACAATCAAATCACATAGTCTACAGATCTTCTAAATCCTGTCATGAATAGTGGTGGGCAAATAAACAGTTGACTGGAAGAGTCTCCACAAACATCTCCAACTTCACTGAAATCTCGAGTCTTGCATGTGACAGTAGACACCATATTTGTCTACGTAGGGTTGAATTTCAAGCCCATTTTAATCCATTCCCTAGATGATGGCATGTTATCTTCAAGATCATTTATTGTTAATTATGACCTTTTCTTGGGAAATTTGTACTTGTTTTGAAGATGTTAATCAATATTTTGCAGTTTTCTTAGAAATTTGTTCGTCTTACACGTTCATAAAATTACTTACCACCTTTCCTTCTCCGTTTACAACATCTTAGAGTGCAGTAAATCACGAGGATTATAACGATGGTTGCCAGTGTTATTGCTCCTGCTAGTATCATAATTTCATAATACTTAATGGATCTGGGTTCTTTTTCCGTAAGTAAAAAGAAATAAGGGAAATATGAATAATATCCTTACAGGCATACAGTAAAATGTAACAGTACTCATCCCATGACAGAAATATAACACTGTAATTGCAATAAGATTATAATATAAAATGATACTGAAACATTTTATTTAGATAATATACAAGTATATATGGAAATAATTTTTGTTATAAAAGTATTAAAATGTATGATTGACTTAATCTTCAAATTCCAGCTAGTCTTAACAAAACAATAAAGGGCCTAAACAGTTTCCTGTTTACCCCAGCAATAAGTTTGTTAAAGGATTCACCAGTGGAGTTCAATCTTAGTGAGGTAGTGAGAAAGATAATTACAAATTTACGGGGCACATGCAGACTCTCATGAGAATCACTTTTTATGCAGAGCCAGAAAGAGTAGTGTTTCTCCTTTGGACTTCAAAAAGTTACAGCAGTCATCCTCACTTGACTTTGGAATCATGCACCACCTCCCCCTCCCCCAACTCACCACATCAGCCTGGAGGCCTTGATAAATATAGCTCAACACTTCTGAGCTGGAAGTTGCATCAGGGTTGGCATTGGCAGCTCACCTGCCAAACTGAAATGAGGCCTGGGCCAGATAATTATGTGCTGTGATTGTAATGAGATCAGCCAGGTGGATATCATAGAATATGAGTTCCTGGATTGGGGATGTTAATCAAGTCCAATCAAAGGGCACTGGCTGACAGATATAAATAGCAGTGTCAGAGGTTATGTTCACTCTGACAACTGGCTCTAAGAAAGCTGGAGCAGTGTCAAAGACTCTCCACGCCTAAATAAAGGGTGACTTATGACGGGATACCAGCCTCTCTGGAATTATTTCAGTAGGCAACCATCAAAGTCAACATTAACCTCAGTGAGTGATGATAGAATCTGAATATACACCCAATTTCATCGAAGGGAATGGCCATGTCCCCTCGATTAGCGCCAGGAATGTGTGTGATAAAGCAAGGAGAAACTGAAAATGTAAGATCAATATATAACATTATACGTTGAAGTTCAATATTAAATTAATGTAGACTGACATTGCTGCCAAAAGCCTTCCCTGAAGTGATTACAACCAAATGCCAATATGAGAATGATGAACTTCTTCATTGACAACAGGTTATTTAACCAACGATTTCAAATGGAATTTTGATTGATGTTTCATGTTTGATGTCAGCTTTTATTTCAGTTAGAGGAATTTAGGAAAGTCAATGTTTGTTGCCAGTTCTTAACCAGCTTGAGGCAGTGATGACGAGCACATCAATGGAAACAAGGAAAAGGCAATTTCTTTCATCGGTTATCATTAAATTGAAAATTTATTCTGATTTATTGATTAAGAATTTCTGGCCAAATTAATAGAGATTTAATAAGTTTCATTTTATATCCATTCAATCTGATGTTACACGCTATCACATTTCCTATTCTACCTAGGGTTACTTATTTGGAAGTTTGTGAAATTAATTTTACTTGATTTACTGATCAGGAACCAAATTAATTTAAATTCTATAATAAATGAAGCTGAAAGTACAGAAACCAGTTCTCTGAGTTTTCCATCATCAAACAATAGTCATAAAGACTGATGCAAGAAGAAACATCCAATCACTATACAGTATTAAGCTACATTTACCCGTGCAGTTAATCATGCTTGAAGTACCAGCTTCGCTAATTTTGTTGCTGACATTGCAAAAAAATTTCACCCCTTCAGTCTCCTTCAAGGATTGTACTGCAGTCAAATATTGATAATTGCTCATTTCATTCAGTGAGTTGCCCGATAAGATCATGGTGAAATTAGTTCCATTCTCCACTTTACAGGTTATATTGACTTCCTTTCGAGAGTTACATTTAATATCCAAAACTGGCTTTGACACGCTCTCTGAAATAAATAAAGAAATTTCCACATTGAACAAGTAGTCTACAGCAGGAACAATAATAATACCATTCACGTAGCCAGCATCATGCAGTAGAATATAAAGGCTCTTTGCAGGAATATTTCTAAATAAAAATTGACACTGAGCCACACAGATAGAGACTTGGTTAGATGATTATTGCTTATTCAGTCAGATCGGTTTTTTGGAGTGTCTTATAGGAGAGCAGGAAGTTACAGATTTGGAGAGTATATGTCCCTCACAATAGTGGAGTGATTCAAAGGAGACTAGAATTGGGGGAGTGCAAAGATTTCAGAGGATGCATAGAGGCGAATTATTACAACATGGAAAAGGATTATAGGACTGGAGTAAAAGGAAAAAGAATTTCAAGGCATTGATATAAAATCATCTGCAAAGAAAGCAAGGGTGATGCAAGAAAAAGCTTTTTCACTACAAGTGGAATGCACTCCCCGGAAATGTGGTGGAGGCAGGTTCAATTGAGGCATTCATGAGGGCACTGGATAATAATTTGGATAGAAATAGCATGCAAGGACATGGGAACAAGACAGGAAATTGACACCAGGTCACGGAACCAATAATAGAACAAAGATACGGTTAACAAATGAAGGAATAAGAAGCCAACATGCACAAAGTAAAAGAAGTGACAAAAGCTTTGGTTAGTTATAAGGACAATTTTAGAGGAGGATAAGGAAATAAGGTGGCTGAGGGAATTACACAATGGAAGGCATCAACATCGATGGTGGGTGAGTGGGAAGCATCAGTGTATATAAGGCCAGAGTCGGAGGAACAAAAACTCGGAATAGCATCATACAATTGTAATAATTTATGCAAAAACAAGCATGAACAAGGACATATAGAGATTTAAACAGAAGAATATGAAATATAAAATGCAGTTGTTGGGTAACAGGAACCATTGTAAGTGCGCAAGCTCAGAGGGGCAGAAAAGGATATGGAAAGCAATGTTTCAGGTGAGCAAAAGTTACTTAGAGTGGACTAGATGCACACTACGAGTAGAATGGAATCATTGAGGTGACAAAGGCAAGGATGAAAGTTTCAGCATCAATAAAGTTATCATAAGGGTGGAGGAAGCAATCATGAAAGTGGAAAAATGTGATCTGGGGACAGAAGCTCAGGTTGGAACCTGATGAGGGCGGCATGGTGATTCAGTGGTTAGCGCTGTTTTCTCACAAGGTCAGGAGCCTGATTTAGATTCCACCCTTGAATGACTGTGTTTTGATGATATAATGGCGTTAAGAGGTGTAATTTGTCCTTTTTTTAAAGAGAGGTTATAAGGCTGAAGTGCCAAGCAGCCTACTCAGAGACATTAGAACAAACAGTTTACAACACCTTGGGATAACAAGGTGTGAAGCTGGATGAACACAGCAGGCCAAGCAGCATCATAGGACCAGGAAAGCTTGACGTTTCGGGCTAGAAGGGTCTCGGCCCGAAACGTCAAGCTTTCCTGTTCCTACGATGCTGCTTGGCCTGCTGTGTTCATCCAGCTCCACACCTTGTCATCTTGGATTCTCCAGCATCTGCAGTACCTATTATCTCTGATAAAAGACCTTGGGCTTTTGTTTTAATAGTTGGATCGATAGAAGCAGCATGAACGGGTATGGTCAAGCTCCCACAGAACCAGGATTTTTAGTTTTTAGTTCTCAGTTGAAGTTGGATCTTGAAGCTGGGTGGAAGCTGCAGTACATCACTCCCTGCTACAGTCTCTCTCTCTCTCTCTCTCTCTTTCTGAGTTTTCTCTTAATGTTTTTCCTCCTCGAGTGGAGAATTGCCTGTGAGATAATCTATTTTTTTAAACTTGCCTTTTGCCAAAGGAGTGTTTATGGGATGATACTAAATTGGAACTGTTAATTAGTAGTTAATAATCTATTACTCTGTTAAGTTTTCCAATATGGATAAGTTATTCCAATTTCTTCTTTCTTTTGTTGTATTTTAACTGTAGTGTATGAATAAATTGTGTTTTACTTCAAATCTAGTAGTTTGGCCAGTCAAATTGCATCCAGAAAGTAGTGCCTTTAAAATAAGAAAGCATTAGGGTCTAGGCTCCCTTCTTAATACACTTTGAGGGAGTTTGGGCTGCTCCATAACAAACTTGTCCAGTATCAAAAATCTTTAATTCCAGGTTGGTTTAGGACTGTTTGACTCAAAGGCAGCGAGCGGTAAGGGTTAGTATCTTTTATTTTGGGTTTTGAATTCAGTTGGTTTAAATAGGATATTCCTTGTGTAATTAAAACTTTCAGAATTGGCAAACAAGCTGGAATTGGGGTTATCTGTGTCTGTGAGGAAAGGGGAGATAATTGTGCAACATTTACAATTGCCAGGAATGCTATCAGAATCTTTGCAAATGGCTAAAATTCAATTGAAAACGAAGTAGCTTGAACATGAAAAGGAAATGAAACAGTTTTAATTATGATTAGAAGCAACGGAAAAAGTAAAAGAAAGGAAGACTCTAGCAGAAGAAAGAGAGAACAAAGGGAGAAAGAGAAAGTTCGAACTTCAGAGATTGGAAATGAAAATTCAAGGTGAACTTAAAATGGTGGAGGTAGTAACGAAAAGTTGGAGTAGTGATAAGGACAGTGATGGAAAGCAATTCCTTTGTAGCCAAAGGCCTGCTGGACATCTGTTTAAATATGTCCAAAGAATGCCTAAATTTGACAAGAAGGATGTAGAAGCTGTTTTCATTTCATTTGAGAAAGTGGCTATACAGATGAAATGGCCGTTGACCATGTGAGTATTGTTGATCCAAACACATTTGGTAGGTAGAGCTAGTGACGTATTTGCATTACTATTAGAGGATGAATCTGGGGAGTATGATGAGTCGAAAAAAGTTATCTTAAGTGCATATGGGCTAGTGCCAGAAGCCTACAGACAATGTTTTAGGAATCCAAGGAGGGAATCTAGTCAAAACTACTTTGAGTTTGAAAGCAGCAAACAAAGTAATTTTGATAGGTGGAAAAGGGTATTGAAATAAACGAAACATATGACACTCTCAGAGATGATTACTTTGGAGGGGCTCAGAAGTTCATTTCCTTAAGTAATGAGAACTCATGTGGAAGAGCACAGAATTAAGACTGCAAGATTAGCAGTTGAAATGGCAGATGATTATGAGTTGGTTCCATAAATCAAAGTTTGGCTTCTGACATCAATTTCAATCTGTGAAGGATAGAAATTGGGGAACAGAAAAGTCCTCAGGTGCTAAGGGAAGAAGACATCTCACTGAAGAGAATAAGGATAGTTTACCACTGCATTTAAAGAAAACCCATGATGCGGAAAGAGAAGTAAGAAAAGTTCGGGTGTTTTCACTGTAACAAAGCCACAGTGTTGGTGGTTTAGAAAAAGCACTGGGAAGGTGGATGTAGGGAAACAGGATAAGCCAGTGACTTTTGTTGACATGGTAAAGGAAAGTACAGTGGAAGCTAAAAAGCTGCAAAAGAATATATAACCTGGTCAGGTGTTGGTTGAGGAGAATGTGCCAGATCTCTTTAAAGAATTTACTTGCAAGGATAAGATTTACTCACATATGTCAGGAGGAGCAGATAAAGAAATTAAAATTTTAAGAGATACTGGAGCAAGTCAACCTTTGGTGGTGAGATATGAGGAGATACTTAATTCAGAAGGAGTATTGCCAGAAAAGGTGGTAATGTGTGGAATTCATGGTGAGAACAGCAGTGTTCCATTATATAAAGGGAGGTTGGAGAATCCAGTGAAATGTGGAGAAGTGGTGGTAGGGGTAACAGAAAATGTCTTGGTTCCAGGAATCAGATTATCTTTGGTAATGATACAGCTGGATCACAAGTGAAAATGATGCCTACTGTGTTCAAAAAGCCAGCAGAAAATCAAGCAACTGAAGTGTTACAGGGAGTATATCCTGGGATTTTTCCTGACTGTGTGATAACAAAGTCACAGGTTGAAGCAGAAGGAGAAATCCAAGAATAAAAATAGGGAATTTGAAGTTCAAGTATCAGAAACTATATTGATCAAATGGTTGAGAAAAGATTGTAGAAGAGTTACCCAAATGATTTTACTAGACATGGACTACCCACAGAAATACAATCAGATCAAAGGTCAAATTTTGCATCAAAATTATTCAAGGAAGTTATGACTATCCTAGGAATAATACAATTCAAATCCATTGTGTACCATCCAGAACCGCAGGGAACACTAAAACAGTGGCATCAAACTTTAAAGACCATGTTGAGGGTTTTTCGTCAAGACTGTTCAGAGGGTTGGAATAAAAGAATTCCATTTGTACTATTTACAATTAGGGATGCACCTAATGAATCTACTAAATTCACTCCATTTGCATTAGTTTTTGGACATAAGATAGGAGGAAATTAATTAAGGAAAAATTGATGAGTCAGTTCAGAGACAATGTATTCAAACTATGCGTCAAATTTTGGGGAAAGATTAAATAGAGCAAGTGAGTTAGCTAGACTGCATTTGAAAGTAGCACAGCATGTGATGAAAGAGGAAGCAGACAAGAAAACAAAATTTGCAATTTCACCAGAGAGATTCAAGTCTTAGTGTTACTTCCAGTGGTAGGTGAACCTTTAAAGGCAAGCTTTAGTGAGCCATTACAAATTGAAAGGAAATTGAGTGAGGTGAACTATTTAATAAGAATGCCAGATAGAAAGGAATCTCATAGAGTGTGTCATGTGAATATGCTCAAGAGGTATTTCGATAGGGAAGGAAAGCAGAAGGAGAATTTGTTAGTGGTTACCAGACAGATTGAAGAACCAAGTTCAGATGTTTCTGAATTGGACATCCCTCAAACTAAATTGGACAATGAAGAAGTTCTCAAAAACCGGGATACATTATTAAGTTACTTTGCAGAGGAAAATCAAAATGGCGTGAAAGAATTATTACAATCATGAGGGGATACATGTGGGTTTAAGCTGGGATGAACTAATCTAATTATACATGATGTAAATGTAGGAAATGTTGTTCCAATTAAGCAACATCCTGATAGACTTAACCTTCTAAAGTTGGCACAGGTACAAAAAGAGATTGAAGGCATGATCAAAGACAAAATGAGTTGCAGTGACTGTCATGAATTCACCTATCATAATGGTGCCAAAGCCAGATGGTACCCAAAGATTATTTGTGGACTATTGCAAAGTCAATGCATTTACAAAATCTGATTCATGTCCTATTCCATGTTTGGAAGACTGTATTGAGAAGATGGGATAAGCAGCTCATATTTCAATGTTGGACTTACTCAGAGGATACTGCTAGGTCCCTTTATCTGAAAGAGTGAAGGAAATTTCAGCTTTCATAACACTGAATGGACTATACCAGTTTAAAGTCATATCATTTGGTATGAAAAACGTGTCAACCACATTTCAAACATTAACCAATAAAGTTATTTTGGGATTGCTTGGAAGGAACATTTGGAGCATCTGGCAGAATTAGTTGATCAACTTCAGGAGTCGGGCCTGGTGATACACTTGGCCAAGAGTAAGTTTGCAAAAGCCCAAGTCACATTCTTGAGGATATTATTGGACATGGAAATTTGGCCGCACTGGATTTGAAAACAAAAGCTCCTGGGGAGTTTCCCACACCATTGAGGAAGAGGAAAGTGCTTCAATTTCCAGGATTGAGTGGGAGTTTTTTGGGAAGTTTATACCAAATTATAGCAGTGTGGTTGCTCTACTGACTGACTCACTGAAGAAGTGCAGAAAGTTTTAGTGGGCAGAAGAATTTCAGAAAGCATTTGAAAGGCTGAAAGCTGTGTTAACTACTGTCATAGTGTTAGCCACATCTAATTCGCAAACCATTCAAGCTGGCTATCGATGTGAGTGATGCAGGTATCGGTGCTGTATTCTTGTAAGAAGACAACGAGAAGATAAAAAGACCTTTTGGGTATTTTTCCAGAAAAATGAATAATCGTCAACAGAAATATTTCACGATTAAGAAGGAGATCTTGAGCTTGGTGTTGCAACATTTCAACATTTATATTGCCAGTAATTTGTCTGAGACAATTGTATATACCGATCATGACCCAATAAATTTTTGGAAAAATTTAAGAACAAAAATTCCAGGCTGTTTACTTAGAGCTCATTATTGCAGCCATTTGATTTAAAAATTATACATGTGACAGGAAGAGAGAACGCAATTGCTCAATTGCTGAACACGTTGTCGTGTTGCAGGGTTACAGGGACAGGATAGGGAGTAGGTCTAGGCGGGATGCTGTTCAGAGGGGTCGGTGTGGAATCAATGGGTTGAATGGCCTGCTTCCACCTTGTAGGGATACTATGAGCATGCTAATGCTACAAATGGTCTGGATCAACCTGAGATGATCGATCAAATTGAAATCTATTGCAAAGATTAGTCAGAGGGTTTGAGAACAATGCTTTCAGTCTTCCAAATATTTAACTGGGGGCACTGTAGCTTCTTCAACATTGATCTGTTAACAGAGTAAAGGAGAGGATTTTATGGTTGACGCTATCAAAGCCTGTAAATAGGAAGAAGACAATGAAGGGAAACAATGCATCATAGTTACAGTCACCAATCAATTCCCTCATAAGGATTATTTGGGGGTTGTGACAGGATCTGAAAGCTGATTGAATTAGACTGAAACTTGAAGTAGTGTGATAAAAAAGCATAGATTTGAGGGGTGACAACATATTCATGAATCCTTTGGAGGAAAAACAGAGATTGCAAAGTGAAACAGTAGTTTCCAAAAACAGAAGGAGCAAGGTTATTTTTGATGAAGTAAGGCACTATTACTTATTTCAAAGGGAGAAGACAATGTTCCTTAAAATAGGGTCAAGAACATGAAACTGGGTGGTTCGCAGTTTAATAAGAATTGCCCAAGAGAGCAGAAAGTATGCCTCGTGGACATGATCATCTTGGGGAGGGTATGAGGAGTGGTGGCTTTGAAAGTAAGCAACGATTAGAGTCTGGGGAGGTTGGAGTAAATACTGTCAAGTGGGAGTATGTAAAGGTTCTGCTGAGCTAAGGACATCAAAAATGGAGGTCTTTGAGAAGTTAATCAAAGTGCTAACTATGCGGAAACATTATTAAAAATTGGGGACAAAATTGAAGAGTTTGAAGCAACAGTTGTAAGTTACTTTCAGTTGTGCACGGAAGAAGGGAGAAACTGAAAAGGGAATATGTGTAATGACATATGCAAAGAATTATTCTTGTCCATGATCAAGACCACAGGAAAATAGCAGTCCCTAGAAATGGTACAGTTCAGAAATTGGCCATACTATGGGTGACGGGTTTCCACGAAAGGGAAAGTACATGGTGGGTAGGAAGTCGGTGCATTTAGAAGAGGGAGAGAGAGACGGAAATTTACATGAAGATCCAAATCACTGAGATTCATACATGCAGAAGCTGCGGAGAGAAAGAGTGGAGTATATATTAATTAGAGAGACGTGGTAGCTATATGATTGATCGCAATAATGTCATTCTTTTCAAGGCTTTGTTTGCACATGAATAGATTTTTCTGGAAGAAGTATTTGGTGAAGGACAGTTTCATTGATCTATTGGTGCCCCATTAATTTGGGCTAATAATTAAAAAACTATGCAGCTCGATCAATTCCCCGGAATATATATGATCATTATTGAATTTTGGAACATGTTTGAGAGACTGAATGATCTACTTGTGTTCTGATAATAGAAAACTGAATGTAGAGGGAATAGAGTGAACTTAACAGAAAGGAGATTGGCAAGGTTAATTTGGAGGGAAAAACTAGGAAGAAAGAAGAATGAACATGTTGGATGCTGTTGTAAGTGTATGTTATAAGATCACTTTTAGTTTGGAAATTGTAATTTTTACATGCATGATAAATTAAAGAATGTCTGGCCTAAGACAGTGGCACACAGGCCTGGGGAAATTACAGATCAAAGAGAGCTCCACATTATGTGAGTAAAACCCTGATATGAGGTATTAAATGTTAAATAATAGGATTCTATTTACTAACTCTTGAGGAGGAGAGGGCTTATTATTCATGTAAGTCCCACAGCTCAGAGAAAGTTTGTACTTACAGATAATTTTTATATTTGGAAACTGGTCATGTGTGTAATGTCGTGGTAATTTACTACAGGGCTAGGGAATGGTGGGGGGCTAGTAGGTTCCCTTTGTTTTTAATACAGCTCTGGTTTTGTGCCATGTAACATATTAGTCGGGGATCATCCATAAGAGGGCAGCCTCAACACGGGGCAGTTTGACACAGGCAGGGAGAGACAGCATTTGCTAGTAGCCGGAACAAGGAGCACAGAAGATCTTAGTGTCCATAGTTATTTCTGGTCTGGAGTCATTGCGCGGGGATGCATATAATGTCAAGGCTCAGACTAAAAGTAGTCCAAATTCATGTAAAAGCTAAATACTGCAAATGCTGGAAATCTGACATAAAAATAGAAAGTGGTGGAGAAACTCAACAGGTCTGGCAGCAACTGAGGGCAGAGAAAAGGAATTAATGTTTTGAGTATGATATGACTCTTCTTCAGAACCAAAAGGGATGATGCTGCAGGATCTGTTGAGTTTCTCCAGTACTTTCCATCTTTAAGTACACATTCATGAGCTACTCCATAGTCCATAGAATCCCTAAGTGTGGAAACAGGCCCTTTGGCCCAACAAGTCCACACTGACACTCAGAGCATCCCACCCAGACCCATCCCCCATAACCCACCTAATCCCTGAACACTGCGGGCAATTTAGCATAGCCAATCCACCTAGCCTGCACATCTTTGGACTGTGGGAGGAAACTGGAGGACCTGAAGGAAACCCATGCAGACACGGGGAGAGTGTGCAAACTCCACACAGACAGTTGCCCGAGGGTGAATTGAACCCAGGCCCCTGGCTCTGTGAGGCAGCAGTGCTAACCACTGAGCTACTGAAGTCAGGCTGGAGAGTTTGCCCAGCTAGATGCCAAAGATAGAATCCTGAGGATGCCCCTTACCTCAGAAGATAGGGCTAAAACATAAGAGAATCAAAGTGAATTCCCAGAAATTGTGACACACTTTGGTTTTATTCCAGGAGAATTGAATGACTACTCATAAAACTATCACCAAAAATAGGTCCTCGATTGAAATTAAAAGTAGAAAGGGAAGAGGTCTACTCAGAATGTTAGTTTAAAGTATAAATCTTACAAGATATAGTTTTTAAGTTACCAGTATTGGTCTGATTTTGACATTTGTCATTACTAAAGTCATCATCTAAAAATGTGAAATCTTCATGTGTTTCCTTTTCAGTTAATAACTGTGAGTTAAGTTTCTTCTCAAAAGATACCACATTCTATTGATATTATACCTGTGCTTGTACATCAGGAAATAGCGACAAAGTCTTCAATGGGCCTTTGAAATACACAGAGAATTATTGTGGACTTATTCAAGAGGATTTTCTACTCTCCTACAGTCAGAACTGCATTGAAGGAATGAAGAATGGTGAAGGATTAATAAGAGCAGTGGGGTTTGGAAGAACTTTCCAATAAGGGATTCATGGAATTCATGGAAATGGCATGGCAGACACCATGTTACTTTTCCTTAAGAATAAATTTGGTAAGTGGCATAAAGAAAGGGGAATGAAGGGATGTGAGAACAATGTGGGAGCATGAGATTGGGTCTAGAGTCTATTAGGAGAATAAACTAATTGAGCTGAAAAGTATGTTTTCCTGTTGTAATTTCTTTGTAATTTTAAGTATTGTCTTATATTTCTTGTGATTAGTCTTTGTAAGTAATAATAATTATTAATAATTGTCTTACTGATTTGGACTACATAGCAATACATCTTATCATAAACTTTAATCTCGCCATCATTGCATGCACAATAAATTATATTATGCACCTGTATGTATGGATACTACATATTATAGGAAAGCGCCCAGTATAATTTTTCTTTATTTGTACCCTAACTGAAGCTAAGAATGACCTTGACTTATTTTATCATTTCACTACTAAAATAATTGTATCGTATTTGTCAATGTTTTGAAGTGTTAGTTTAAAGACAGGATTGAAATCTATAGTTGATTGACAGTGAAAATTTTGGAGGTTTTAAGCTACACACTCAGAATTTGTCTATAATCTAACATGAAGTCATTCAAAAGTATTTGTTAACAAATCAATACACCCTCCAAATATTATATTTGGTGACGTGTATTGTTCTACTTGAAGCTACTTTGAAAGGATCATAGAAGTTAGAAAATAGGAGCAGCAGTGTACCATCAGTGCTTTGAGTATGCTCTGCCATTCCATATGGATAGATCATGGATGATCATTCCAACTCAGTACCCTGTTCCTGCTTTTTCCCCATTCTCTTTGATCCATTCAGCCCAATGATCCATATCTAATTTATTCTTGAAAGCATTCAATGTTTTGCCCTCAAGTGCTTCCTTTGGCGGAGAATTTCACAGACTCACAGCTGACTGGATGAAGACATTTCACCTTCTCTCAGTCCTAAATGGTCTACCCCATATCCTTAAACTGTAACCCTAGGTTCTGGATTCCCTGGTCATTGGGAACACCTTCCTACTTTTGTCCTGTCTAATCCTGTTAGAATTTCATAGGTTTCTATGAGATCCCTGTTATTCATTTAAAGTCCAATGAACATAATCCTAACCAATCCAATCTGTTTTCATTCATCAGTCCTGCCATCCCAGGAATCAGTCTAGTAAATCTTTGTTGCATTTCCTCCACAGCCAGATCATCCTTCCTCAGATGAAACAAGCAAAACTGCACATAACACGCCAGGTGTGGTCTCACCAAGGCGCTGTATAATTGCAGCAAGATATCTTAGTTCCTGTACATGAATTCTCTCACCACGAAGGACAACATACCATTTGCCTTTTCATCGCCTTCTGCACCTGCCCATTTACTTTCAGCGACTGGTGTACAAGGATACCCAAGTCTTGTCACACCGTGCCCCCTTCCTAATCTATTGTCATTGATATTTCAGTGACACCAGAAAACTTCCAAAAAGAAGAAGCAATGACTAACTAAAATGTAAAGGAAAACATCCTCAAAATCATGGTATTATTACAGCTGGAAGTGAAAATTTGACACTTTAATTGGTTTTATTAATAAAATTTCAAAGTTAACACTATACTATTAATAATCTGTTGAGGCAAAGTCAACATTTAAAAGAACTAGTGGACAAATGAATTTTTACATCTCCTATCCACAATAAGAAGTTAAACAGTACACAGTGATAAATTCATATAAAAGGATCACTGGAAATAAATTAAACTGCACCCTATACTGCAGAACGTAAGACATAGAAGATAAAATAACAGAGGATAAACTTAAGGAAGTAACTTACTTTCACACTACTGATGTTTGTCATGTTTAGCTACTTTAGTTTTTTGATTCTAGCTAATAACATGATTCCTCTGATTTAGCTCTATATATTCCTTGTCAATTGCTTCCCATCACTTACTGAGGATTTTTAGGACAACTGTAATTCTGTAGTGCATATTTCCGCGATTTATATGTTAACAAATGAATAAAATATGGCAGAAATTTAGAAGTCCATGTTGCATATAAATTAAAGTTTTAGACTGTGCGAAATCTGAAAAAAATGGAAGCACAATGTATCTCCGTTTCACATCCCAATAATGAACAATGACCCAGCTTAATTTCAAAAATGACATTTTGCTGGAATAGGTGAGAGTTATCATTTTCCTTCAAATGTTGATTTTCACAGTTTGGTTTTTCGTATGCATTCCCAGTAATTTTTCTTAGTAGCACTAGATCAATGTACAGAAAAGAACAGCGCAGCTGTGATTTCCTGTTAAACAACCCACAGCCTACAAGGTGGTGTGTCACGGGTGGGAGGGATCATGAAAATTTCCTCCCGTCTTTGTTTCTTCAATCTTGGCAAACAGATTTGCACAGTGATGTGAAATTTGTCAAATAAAAAAGCTAGCACTAGTCTCCAGTATGTGAGGAACCTTTTGGGGCATAAACAGCTTTGAAGAAAATCTAGTGACAAAGTCAGTTAATATAAAATTATAAAAAAGCAAGCTGTACACTCTCTTGACCATTCTGGAAATGTCGCTAACGTGGGAATGATGTACTTAAATCTTTGAAAGGATTTACAATTTCCCCATTATTGTCATATCTAGAATGATTGAACATGTGTAGTTTTTTGAGGTAACACAGATAAATTCAAATTTAGCAATTTTAATTATCCAAAAAATACCCATTCAAGTACAGCAAATTGAAAGAAATAACTTTGTCGAATTAGCTAAAAAAAAGTTCTAATAAAAAACCATTTAGATTTTCATAGAATCATAGATTCCCTACAGTAAGGAAACAGGCCCTTCGGCCCAACAAGTCCACACCGAACCTCAGAGCATCCCACCCAGACCCATATAACCCACCTAATCTACACCTCCCCGAACTCTACAGGCAATTTAGCACGGCAAATCCACCTAACCTGCACATCTTTGGACTGTGGGAGGAAACCGGAGCACCCGGAGGAAACCCACACAGACACGGGGAAATGTGCAAACTCCACACAGACAGTCGCCCGAGGCTGGAATCGAGCCCGGGTACCTGGCGCTGTGAGGCAGCAGTGCTTTAACACAATCTAGAAAAGGCTAGTTTATGGATTAAGATTAGGTGACCTAGACTGATATTGTACATTATGGGACAACTGCTTTGAATTTTATTCCTGGTTTATAGTAACTACTCTAAATTGCTTGTAATTTGTGCAAACCCATTCTAAAGAGACAAGCATTTAATAAATTTTAATTCATTTTTGCCTTGAAACCAGCAAATGCCTACTTATTTAGGATTTAATTTCCTATGATTTATTGTGATGACAAACATCACAAAGATCTGCATCATACTGTGTGTACAAATCATGCTTAGACTCTTTGTTTTGCTTGTCATACTGAACTGGAATTTTGCAGCTTTGGGGCATCACCACCCAAAACAGCAAAAGCACCAGAGTGCAGTGTCATAAACCAATAGTATCTGCTGGACAAACATAACAATAGTCCTAAAACAGTTGCGAGACAAATCTAAGATAACAAGGTGTGGAGCTGGATGAACACAGCAGGCCAAGCAGCATCACAGGAGCAGGAAAGACCAATCTAGCACCTGTATAAGGGTGATATTCTTTCAAACCTATATCTGTGCTATAGCCGGATGAGCCATTCAAAATGCCAGAACTGGATAATGAAGCATGCTGGGAAATTGAGCCAAGCATTGGCCAAAATGCCTGGATAAAAGACACTGAAATGAACAAGCTGCAGACCCAGACAGGCAAGCTGCAGCTGCAGACAGCACAATACACAATTGATTAAGCCTATTTACCAGGACAATAGGAAACATTGAGCTATTTGTCGAACAAAGGGACACCTCGCACTCTTATCTGGGAAACCTACCCAACGTATGTCCCCCTGGCACTTTCAGAAAAGGAAAACCAAAGACCACCCCACCACCTGCATGGCACTGCCTGATTGGGCCCAGTCAATCAGGGGGATCGATTCCTGATAGATCCATTGGTGGGAATCGAAGATCCTCCCAAGGGGGTGTGGAAGCTACCAAGGATAAGAATCGCTGCAACAGCATCCTTGGGAATGGTAACTCAAGAAACCACGATAAGAACCACCTCTGGGACCACGGACAGCGGAAGACCAAGACCACCATCACCACTTGGATCAAGGTCAAGGTCTAGTGTGGAGATGTTTGATCTTTCCAAGTTAAGTTAAAGTATAAGATACTGACTTAGATTTACAGTGTTAATGGTCAGATTTATAGTGTTAATTATTAGTTTGTAGCATAATCGCTATTATAGGGTTAGTTGTGTTATAATCAATAAAGTTCATTTCCTATTACTATTAAGCATCGACTCACAGTCCTTTACAGGATATATCAGCCAAACACACTATGTGGCGAGTGCAAAGTTCCAAACCCTTACCAGAATCGTGCTAACATTTAATGCTTATAGCAGAATTGCAACAAATTGTGACAATGCCAGATCAGTAGGAGACTTGCACCCTATGTTAAAATTGCGTTTAAATTGCATTCGCATTACAATGGCAGTGAAATTTATATATCACATCAATTTGCAATTCCACTAATTCAGGCGATGTTCAGATGGTGCCAATGCAGCTATCTTGCACTCTTCCTGCCCACAGTGTGCAACTTTACACAAAGTGCAAAAATTAACATCATGCACTCTATGTGCAAGAGCGCGTAGACAAGCTCATGTTACAGGTGATATTTCATAATTCAGAGGAATTTGTAGCTTCTGTAGAGTACTGCTCAATTTTAATCATGACTCAGAGAATATTTCCTGAAATTTACAATACTCTAACTATCTGAAGTAGGTTCTTTATTCAAAGGATTTAGAATTCCATATCTTTACCCAATAAATTTGACTCAAAACTTTAGGCTACATTCTAATGAAAAAATGGTTTAAAAGAAGCACACTCACCAAGTAAATGCAGTTTAATGCTGTTACGGCCTGTCAGTATTCCATCTCCATTGTATATTTCATATTCATATGTTCCTCCTTCTGTGCTATCCATGATTTTAAATGTCAAAGTCCCATTTGCGTAAACTTTTAATCCATCTTTACTAGTTGCATAGGATTTAGAAGCTTGATCTTTGTATCGTGCAATTATTGTATTTCCTTTCATCCATTTAATTTCGTCATTTTTAGAGCTTTGGTGATTAACATGTAAAAATACCGACTTCCCAATTCCTCCATAAACGTCTATTGGTTTACCCTTGTTTTCTGCAAGAAACAAACCTGTAGATTGAAGGATAAAACTGTTTAGATGTGTTCATCTGTTTTCAGTCAACTAGGTCTCTGACATGCGAGTAAACCCATCATCGAGTTTGAGAGTCTAATCCAAGATACCCAAGAATATCACTTAGCCTTAGATGAGTGCGGACCTATTGGAACATAACCTGTCCAAGGGGCTGTGGTATAGAATGACAGATGCAAGGCATAGAGAACTACCATGTGCACAGAATTAATTACTGTTCAAATTTAACCAGCCAAATCTCAGAGTCTGAAAGCACAAAGCACTGGCAAGTTCACACTGCTTGTCCAGCCAGGACTAAGGATGTTAGCTTAAATGGTTATCTGCAACTGATTGAGAAAATTACCAGGTGCCATAACAGTTTCATCCCTTTAGGATGAATTATTAATAGTAGCTAGGATCCTGTAAAATCTGCTGACATTAGATCAGATATTATATCATTCGACTTGCCACAGTGCATTGATTTGGTTCCAAGCAGTGCGAGTTGGCAAAACTGTTGTATCAGCGATATTTTCATCGGCAATCAGTGATATTCAGGTCCAAAAGTAAAAATTGCAATTGTAATAATCTCTTAGAAGTAAATAAACTAAAATTTTGAACGAAATATTGAATGTGAAAGAATTTATATTGGGAAGCTATAATTAACTGTATCATTTGCCCATGCACATCTTTGTGAATATTGGCTGTTTTAGCTTTTGAACGTGCACTCACAACATGTAATATACCACAAAGTATTCAATAACATCAAAAGATACAAAGTAAATGTTTGACTAAATGTGATCAATATTTGCAGCTGCAGCAAATACAATAGAAAATCAGCACACCTAATTTACAATTCATTAAATTAACACTAATTTCCAGATTTTATTTACAAGTTAGATGTATTAGGAAGAATTTTCCCTGGTTCTGAGCTAGAAGGTCTGGATTCAAGTCCCACCTATGCTGGAGGTGTGACATGACATATGAGAACAGGATTGATTAAACATAATATATAAAGAATAATTTAATATTTTGATGAATGCTTTCAGCCATGGATGTCAGAGTGGCAGTCCATTAGGTTACAATATAAAGGAAAATCGGCGGCTGGTATAATGGTCAACTGAACAGTACCATCTGCTTATACTTTGTAAAAGTTAAGAATATTCCCATAGAACCGAATACATAAAGTTAAAAATGTACTAAAATCAAATATCCTTACCTGAAATATCTAGAAGAAAAATTACAACAAAATATAGTGCGCATTTTCGATGACAAAGCATTTTGATTGAAACAGATGTATTTAAACAAGAAGGTATTCTACAAAAAAAATTGATGTGAGTAGCTCAGTTCTGGGCTGGAGGGGAAGAGGAAACAGAGGAATATGTTAGATGGTTCTGAGTGGACGAGAAGGGCTATGATAGGCAGGCAGCTCTGAGTAGTAGGAAAGGGCTGTAACTGCTGTAGTTCTGTATGTTAAAGGAAGAATTCTGACATATAGCACTTACAGAAGGGAAGGGGAGGAGAAGACTAGATGGGGCTGTGACAGCAACAGAAAGAGCCGACAATTGTAGCATATAGTTCTTTGCAGATGTGGAGAGTTTGGCGACCAGTTCCAGGTAATTGGGGCAGGGAGGGATTATTTACGATTGGGGAGCTTTGGTAAGCAGTGCTCAACAGATGAAAAAGACAAGTTTACAGCAGGAACTTTGCATAGATAAGGAAGGAAATAATTTCACTAATGCATTTTCAAAGTGCCCTTTCACTATGCACACTAAATTTCCAAGGGATTCAATCATCTTCCTAATCTGCATGTTTTCATTATTCATAGACTTAAGGACAGCTCTTGAGGGCTTGCTAAGGACACTCAGCTATTCCTCTCCAATAACTTGTTCCTGTGGTATCAGGATGCTGGTCTGAAATCTGGGGCAGAATCTTATGGAGAACTGAGCTGCACAGACTATGATGAGGTTTCAGACAGAGTTGGATAAGAAGTCTGATGAAGCCCATCTCAACGTTGGGTGTTTTCACAATTTTTATCTATTTTTGACAAATGATGAAGCAAGTTTCTCACTAAGCCAGTTAAGAAAGATTATTGTTTGTTAGATGACACAACTCACCTCATTAATATTCAACATTCTTACTTACCAGCATCCATACTTTACATTACCTTGCCTGCTAGTGCATGGGCACTTCAGCCAGGGTACTCTTTTGCACACTCAGGCTTCTTATCTGTAGGGATCTGTCTGTGGAAAGGGCCGAGAACATCTTGCTCTATATCATGACAAGACATCAATCTTACACTTACTGCATGTGTGAGCTGCGGGCATAGAAAAGACACTGCAAGTTTTTTCAACCAAGTCTCCATGTTGGAAACTGTGAGGAGGGAAGGTAGTCCGCAGTTCATTCGGGAGAGGGGAGGAGGGGGCCATTGTTTGTCGGGGGTCCCCATTGCTGTCAGGCATGGACACAGTTTGCACAACATCCAGGGGCTTCTTCATGTTGGTTGCCCATTTGGACACTCATGGCCAAGGGATCTACCCCAGTACAGTCTGGAGAATGTTCAGCTGTCAGTCAGGCCCAACACTGGCAATCAGGGGAATCATCAGTCAGGGAGGTCCAAGCACAGCAGTGGGGTGCACTGGTCAGTGATGTGTAGGGGCTGATCATCCATGTCAGTTGGAGATCTAGAACAAATATAGTCGTGAAGCTATACTGATATTGAGGGTGAAAGGAGTTCATGTAGGGTCAACAGGGAGGTGGCTGCCAGAAAATGCAGGGGAGTAAAGGCTGGAGTTGGAGAACAGAAGTATTTGCAGAGATGGGAGCAAGGAAAGTGATAGAGGGAGTCTCTAGTTGAACTGGGAACATACCGGACAGCATTCTGAGGACACAGTAGGCTATGGGTGGTGGGTTGGTAGCAATGACCACCACCATGACCTCCACTGGAGGAGTAGTGTAGGCATCATTAAGTTAAAATGCCAGTGTTCAGGGGGCAGACAGGACAATAGTAGGTGAAGTACAATGGGTCTCCACATGATAGGGAGATGAGCAGAATTGGGCTACTGGGGTAGAGTGACATGAAATGGGGCATGAGACTTTGGGGAATACCTGGTGACCAGGAGGAGCTCAGTGGTATCCACTGCAATCTACGGTCCTTGCCATCACTTGCCATACTCGAGATGTGAAGCTCAACTAGATAGTGGCTGGAAATGCACCCAAGGTGGGCAGAGTCAGCGGTAGTTTGATGGACTAAATCATGGGATCTATATTTGCTGGACTCTCGGACACTGCACTGCAGGACAAATACATGAAGCAGCATTTGCAAAACTCAGCTACATTTAATTTGCAATCATTTCATTTCCCATTTGCTGTTAAAGCAGAGTGCTTAGAAGTCAGAGGTTGGTCAAAGGTGATTTGCAACACCCCATGAGGAGGCAATGACGAGTGGCATTATCACTAGACTGTTAATCCAGAGAAAGTTAAATTTCTGGGGACCTGGGTTCAAAAGATAGTAGAATTTGAATTCAATAAAAAAAACTTTCAATTAAAAAAATCACTGACATCTATGAAACCAGTATTGATTATTGGAAAAAGAAATCTGGCTCACTAATTTCCTTCAGGGAAGGAAACCTGCCATCCTCATCTGGTCTGGCGTACGTGTAACTCCATACTCACAGCAATGTAGTTGACTCTCAAATGCCCTTCGAAGTGGCCTAGAAAGCCATTTGGTTGTATCAATCACGACAAAGTCTCAACAAAGAAATGATACCAAATGGACAACATGCCATCTGCCTAGGCACAGAAAAGACAATGACAGAAACGGCTCTCTTTACGCTGCAAGGTCCTCATTATGAACATCTGGCAGCTGGTGCCAAAATTAAAAGAGCTGTCTGAGAGGTTAGTCATACAATAGTCTGAAATAATCATCGTCAAGCAATCATACTGTACAGACAATGTCCACCATCACCATCCCTGGGTATGATCTGTCCCATTGGCAGGACAGACCTGGCAGAGGTGGCGGAACAATGGTATATAGTTGGGAGGGAGTTGCCCTGGGAGTCATCAACATGGAATCCATACCCATGAAGTCTCATGGCTTCAGGTTAAACATGGGCAAGGAAGCCCCCTGCTTGTTAGCTATACCGATCTCCCTCCACTGATGAATTAGCTGACCAGGCCGTAAAGGACATAACTGATAGTCTGGGTTTGTGGCAGGTGGTCAGGAAACCAACTAGAGGGAAAAACATACTTAACCTAATCCTTACCAAACTGCCAGCTGCAGATGCATCTGTCATATCGGTGTTGGTAAGAGTGACCATCGCACACTTTGTGGAGATGAAGTCCTGTCTTCACATTGAGAATATTGTCCGTCATGTTGTGTAGCACTATCACCATGCTAAATGCGACAGACTTTGAACAGATCTGGCAATTCAAGACTGGACATCCATGAGGCGCTGTAGGCCATCAACAACAACAGAATTGAACAACAACAATCTGCAACCTCATGGCCAGGCACATCCTCATTCAACCATTTCCCTCAAGCCAGGGGATCAACACTGGTTCAATGAAGAGTGCAGGAGGGCATACCAGGGACAGCACCAAGCATACAAAAAATGAGGTATAACCTAGTAATGCTACCAAATAGGACTATTTTCATGTCAAACAGCATAAGCAGCAAGTGACAGACAGAGCTATACATCCCACAACTAGCAGATCAGATCTAAACTCTGCAGTCCTACCACCTATAGTTGTGCATGATGGTGGACAATTAAACAAGTCACTGGAGGAGGAACTCCACAAATATCCCCATCCTCAATGATGGAAGAGTCCAACACATCAGTGCAAAAGATGAGGCTGAAGCTTTTGTAGCAATCTTCAGCCAGAAGTGCCAAGTGTTTGTTCAATCTTGGCCTTCTTCAATGGTCCCCAGCATTATAAATACCAGTTTTCAGCCAATATGATTCACTCCATGTGATATCAAGAAATGTTTGGAAGCAGTGGACACTACAAAAGCCTGTAGACCCTGACAACATTCTAGCAATAATACTGAAGACTTGTGTTCCAGAATATGTCATTGCCCTGGCCAAACTCTTCCAATACAGTTACAAAACTGGCATTTACCCGGCAATGTGGAAAATTGCCAGGGTATGCCCTGTACACTAAAAGCAGTACAAATCGATCTAGCAAGTTACTGGTCTACTCTTGATCATCAGTAAAGTGATGGAAGGTGTCTTCAACTGTGCTATCAAGCAGCACCTGCTCAGCAATAACCTGTTCAGTGACGCCCAGTTTGGGTTCTGCCAGGGCCTCTCAGCTCCTGATCTCATTATAACCTTGATTCAAACATGGACAAAAGAGCTGACTTCCAGAGGTGAGGTGACTTCAAAGCTGCATTTGACTGAGTGTGACATCAAGGAGCCTAAGCAAAACTGGAATCAATGGGTAGCAGAGGCAAATTCTCTGCTGGTGGAGTCATATCTGACAGATAGGGAGATAGTTGTAGCTGTTGGAAGTCAGTCATCTCAGCTCCAGGACATCTCTGCAGGAGTTCTTTGGGATAGTATCTTAGGTCCAACCATCTTCACCTGCTTCACCAATGACCCTCCCTCCTTCATATGGTCAGAAGAGGGGATGTTCACCAATTAATGCACAGCATTCAGTACAATTTGCAAGTTGTCAGATACTGAAGCAGTCCATGTTCAAATGCAACAAGGTCTGGTCAATATCCAGACTTGGGCTGACACATGGCAAATAACATTTGTGCCACACAAATTCCAGGCAATGACCATCTCCAATAAGAAACAGTCTACCCACTGTTACCATCACTGAATCCTGTGATATAAACATCCTTAGGGTTACCAAAGACCAGAAACTGAACTGGACTCATCGCATACACACAATGGCTAGAAGAGCAAGTCAAAGGCTAGGAATACTCCAGCAAGTAATTCTCCTCCTGAATCCCCAAAGCCTGTCCACTGTCTGCAAGTCAGAAATGGGATGGAATATTTCCCACTTGCCTAAATGGGTGCAGCTCCAACAACACTCAAGAAGCTTAACACCACCCAGGACAAAGCAGACTGCTTGATTGGTACCACATCCATCATGTCCACTACCGATGCTCAGCAGCAATAGTGTGTACTATTTCCAAAATGCACCACAGAAATTTGACAAAATCCTTCAACAACACCTTCTGACCCATGGCCATTTCCACATGGAAAGACAAGGGCAGCAGATACATGGGAAGACCACCACATGCAAGTTTTGTCCCAAGCCGCTCGTTATCCTGACTTGGAAATATATTACTGTTCCTTCGTTGTTGCTGCGTCATAATCCTGGAATCCTGAGGAGGTGATGGCCTAGTGGTATTATCACTAGACTGTTAATCCAGAGACCCAGACAACAGTCTGGGGACATGGCTTTGAATCCCACCATGGCTGATGGTGGAATTTGAATTCAATAAATATCTGGAATTAGGAGTCTAATAATGATCATGAATCCATTGTTGATTGTTGGGGAAAACCTCAACTGGTTCACCAATGTCCCTGAGGGAAGGAAGCTGTCATCCTTACCTGGTCTGGCCTACATGTGATTCTAGACCCACAGCAATGTGGTTGACTCTTAACTGCCCTCTGGACAATTAGGAAAAGGCATTAAATGCTGCCTAGCCAGTGATGCCCTCATCCTGTGAATGAATAAAGAAAAAAAATTTCCTCCCTAAGGTCATATCAAACTACCAACAGCACATAGACTGCAGTGACTCAAAAAGGCAGCTCACCACCACCTTCTCAATGGCAGCTAGGGACAGGCAATAAACACCAATGAGCCGGTGATGTCCACATCCCACAGGTGAATTAGAAAAAAAGGACTGACGTTTATAAATTGAACTTGATGTTTGCAAATTGAACTCACAATGATGTGGACATTAGCAGCAATGGTGTTACAAAAGATTATTGCTAGCTCAAGTGAACCATTTTTAAGCAACTTGCAAAGAATTTGTGAGTCACACAAGGTTATATGTTGTGTAAGTGTAATAGTAGTCTGCAATGAATGCAATGAGAAGTTAAGTATTTGATGTGGGTCTGAGGGGGGAATGGTGTCAGAGCGCTGCAGGCTCTCCCTTCTCAAAAATATTGGGTCAGTTGGTTGGTGAGACCACTCGAGCCTGAGTGGGGATGGATAATGGATAAATGTCCTTCATTATCAGTGTGCAGCATGTCTCACTGTATGGAGAAGTGTGCCCAGCCTCATCTGCGAAGTATGTCACTGACAGCCGTTTTGAGATCTACAAACCTCTTTCACAGCCGCTGCTCCCATTGTAGGACATTTCCACTGAGAGTGGTCGACCCTGCCGTTGCTGGGACATAGGAGCTGTGGTATTCTCCCAAAGAAGGAGAAGTAGGAGGACCAGAGACAATGACAATCTCAGGAAGAGCAGTAGAGCAGCATGGAGGATAAGGAGCACCCTGCTCAGAGAGCGGTCATAGCCATAGGACCTCTCAGGATGCACACGGTTTGCAGGAGGCCCAGGACTTTTTGACCTGAACTCCATTTCCTGGGGATGAGCAATGTGCTTCCCAGGACACCATGACAGAACTGTGCAAGATGCTTAGTGAGATCTGAGAGCTGCAAGAGTCAGAGACCATCCGTTGGGGTCGCTCAATGGTTAGCCCTACTGCCCCACAGCACCAGGGACCTGAGTTTGACTGTCTGTGTGGAGTTTGCATGTTCTCCCTGCGTCTGCGTGGGTTTCCTCCAGGTGCTCCGGTTTCCTTTATGGCCAATTGGCCTCCTTTGAGGAACCTTCGAAGATATCATCCTTTTTTTACTGTACTAATTGATTCCTTAAACACTATTTTGCCTCCAACTCCTCTTTTAAACCCCTCCTTGTCTTGCCTGAAGAATCTATATCCCAGAATATTGATGTGCTAATCCTGCCCCTTCCTCAACCATATCTCCTCATAAGGGGAAAGAAGACAAGTATTAGGCAACCCACCATCCGTCATTACTCTTTCTGCTCTATTATGGGTTGTTTTCTGTTGAAATGAGAGAAAGGGAGGGATTGAGTGAGCTGAAAGTGTATGGCACAGCTGTTATTGCTGGTGCAAGTGTAGGAAAAGTGGTGAGCATTCCTGAGTGAGTGAGTAGGGCAGTGCTGGTGGCGTTCAGGCTGAGTGGGGTCAGGTTTTGGGCTAGGTGAGAATGAGTGAGGGATGACATTACATTCAATAGTAAGAGTGCTAAACTATGAGCCTTGCTGGGAGGTGTGCAGTAGCAGAGGCACATAATGAGTGTGAGGTGGCAGAGAGAGGATGTGGCTCTTATCTGGCAGAATGGAAAATGTTATTGACCTTCTTCGTACAGTGCTGAGCATTGCTCCACTCGCTTGGGTAGCAACTTCAGGCCCAGCTGACAGGATCGGATATTGTAGTCTTTGCTGCTAGCTTTGGGGGGAGGAGACAGTCCTCCTCTGCATTATCTCGTCCACCCAGATCTCCAGGCCCCTGCCTGCTGACAGCAAGGCACAAACTTCTCCTTCTCTGCCATGTCCAGGACAAATGTCAGTCACCATGCAGTGCAGCTCTGGATTGACAGGGCTTTTTTTTCAGTTTCAAAAACATACTTTATTCATAAAATGTATCTTTATCTATACAAACGCAGTTCAATTCTGTATAGTAGCATATCAAAGAAACAAACAAAACTGGAGTTTTACTCTATCCAAACAAACCAAAGACATCTCTTACTTGAACAAAACAATACATGTCCGGGTGTACAATGGCCAGTTAATATGACACCAGGGCCAGGGATGCTGGTCAATTCCAGACTTCCTGACAGTGGTAAGCTCTTCCCTATGTGGGAGTGATAGAATCAGGCTGGCATTGGACAAAAGCATTGACATAGGGGTGCAATAGGTAGTTAATGAGGCGAGCTTGGGGCAATGTAGCAAGAAATCTTACAGAGAGAAACCATCCATGAATCTTAATGAAATTGACTATTAGCCAAAATATGACTCAATTTTATCAATGGGGTGGAATCTCATTGTTCAGAGGAACCTGAACAATGTGGACTATGGCGAGAGATTTGGTGAACCATGAGAGAAGTCCAGCAAGGCCAATCTCAACACTGGGAGAAACTAGCTGCATATTCCAAGTTCCAGATGTTGAGATGAGATTCTTGCTAGTCATCAGCGAGATGCCTATTAACATGGGTTATTGTTTTCTAACATCCTCACCAAAATCTGCAACATCCTAACCTACCACCTGTTGTATGGAAACTAGACAATGACAATTCCCAACCTGAAATTGCAAGCAGGTACCTGGTGTCTCCAGCTCACCACTTATTTCTCTGGACCACCAGTTTAGATAGTTGGTAACAACTTCATGGGCACTGGTTTCACGCACACACCAATAGCCACTGGTGTGCGACTCCTGCCAGCCCTCATGGCTCCACTCGAGCCCCATTTACAGGACCCAGTGCATTTTAATGCTGCATTTCATAGAGCATTGGCAACAAGCCTTGTAACGCTGCTGCGAAGATACCTTGCACTCATCGACAGGACCAATCTACAGCTCACTTGCCCTCACAATTTTCACTCTCTTTGTCCCCAGCTCAAGGCAGTCCTGTGTTGCCTTGCCATACTGACTTTTAGCACATTGCTGCTTCAGCCATGGCCAAAAGGCTCACTGTACTGTTATATTGCCTTGCACTTTTGCAGTTAGATTGATTGTTATGCTTGTCAGGTGTAATCAGTCAGGCACTGGACATCTTACTGTATGACACTGTGATATATCTGTCTCACACCTTCAGGATGCTGCAGCTGCCTGCACAGAAAATGCACTATATGATTTTCAACAGAATGACCAGGTCTCAAATCATATAGGGTGGGATGAGGGAGGTGGAGGGTTGTGGCTATGCCGCTGTCAGTCCGTGGAACTCTGTACTAATGGTCAAGGGTTGAGTCTGCACACGTCCAGGTGCTTGATCATGGTCACGGGTCACAGGGTGGGCGAGGGGAAGGGAGTCTGACTCCAATCCAGAGAGTAGGCCTTGATGCTGAGGATTTTCACCACCAGCTTATCCCTTGTCATCACCTGCTGTTTTCTGGAAGTGACCTACAGCCAAAAAAATTCCTCAATCCATGCCCAACATGAGCAGAGCCAGTGCCAGTTTGAGAGGGGGAAGTGAATGGGCTCCATCCACTTCTGCTGAATAGCAAGACCATGACGGGGCAAAGGCATCAGTCATGCAGCCACACTTTATTTGTAATCATGTCATCGAGCATGTGAAATGCTGACAGTATGACAGTGTTTAGGTTCAAATGCTGGTCACAGACAACGTCCACCCTGTCATTGGTCCTTGCAAATTGCTCAGTGAGATCTCAGTGAAGCAGATATTATTGTCACTGACTTTAACTGACAGATACTGGCCAAAACCAACACGGTATTTGCGAGATTTCAACACTGTACTCTGAGGTACAGAACTAATCCCCTCGACACTGGACCTGTGAGTGTAGTGAAAGATGCTGCTGATGCATGCAATGATAACTTCCATTATTGATGTGGGTCCACAGTCCTGTAGACTGGTGCTACTGAACTGTGTTTCCCACGATACTTTGTTCCTCCACTCATAACATCAGTGATTTTTTGCTTGTCAGTGTCTGCCTGTGTAGTTGGCTTAAAATAGAGGGGTTAGAATTATAAATGCTGATAGTTCATAGTTATGTTTAACTATGGTTAAAGCATACTTATTTTTATTAGATAGTTAGTTACAGAACCTAATCAGCGTTATCTGATGATTTGACTCCACCAGACACTACAAAGGGGCTTACAGTACTAAGATTAAATCATTCATTTTGTAACAATCCGAGGAGTAGTGGAACTCAAGAATCAATGCACCCTCCCGAATTGGTCATAATGCTGTACAAATTGAAAAAATTCAGCTGCGGTCAACTTGAGCAAAAATATTTCAGTTTAACTCTGATTAATCCTCTATGGTTCAGTCTTTTATTTCATCAGTGGATTTTACAGTTTCAAAGCCTATTAGTCATAGACGTAGCATCATACAGGACGGAAACAGACTCTTTGGTCCAACTTGTCTCCACGGACCATCAATGTTACTTTTTCAAAATTTTAGATTACTAATTGTTCCAAATTCAGATTTGAAACTTTTTCAATGCAATGACATCACTGACTCCCACAAGCAGAACCCAGTTCACTTACACGTTGTGTTCAACTCATTCTGCCCAATGTCTTCCTACGTAATAGCACCATCTTGTGCTTGTAACATTGTAACACACCCCCATCGTCAGATCAGCTGATTATCATGCCTTTTGTATATGTACTCATATTTCCACCTTTTCAGAACAGAACTGGTCAAGATTTCAATCCTTGTTGATTGCCTGTGGCGCTTGTTAACTGCTCTGTCCATGAATGCAAAATACATATTCCAACACAATCTACCCTCCCCCATTTCTGATGAAGGGTCTAGGCCCAAAACGTCAAGCTTTCCTGCTCCTATGATGCTGCTTGGCCTGCTGTGTTCATCCAGTTCCACACCTTGTCATCTCGGATTCTCCACCACCTGCAGTACCTATTATCTCTGATACAATCTGCAGCATCATGGCCTGACATATCCTTTAATCTGCCATTGGCATCAAGGCAGGGGATCAACCCTGATTCAATTAAAATTGCAGAAGGGTATGTCTCAGTAGCACCAAGCATACCAAAACATGAAGTGTAAAACTAGTGAAGTCATAAAACAGAACTACTTATGTGCAAAACAGCAGAAACAGCAATTGATAGATAGGTTCAGCAATTCACAATGAATAGATTAGATCTAAGCTTTGCATTCTTGCCACATCCAGTCATGAATGGTGATGGACAAGTAAATAGTTAACAGGAGTTGGAATCACCACAAAAATCTCCATCCTCAATGATGAGGAACCTAGCCTATCAGTGCCAAGGATCAAGCTGAAACATTTCCATCAATCTTTAGCAACAAGTGCTGAGTCAATGATTCATCTCAGCCTCCTCCAGTGGCCACCAACATTATAAATGCCAGTCTTCAACCAATTTGTTTCACTCCACATGCTATCAAGAAATGGTTACAGACACTGATACTGCACGGGCTATGGGCCCTGACAACATTCCGGCAATAGTACTGAAGACTTGTGCTCCAGAACTTGCTGCACCCCTAGCCAAGCTGTTCCAGTACAGTTACAACACTGGCATCTACCTGACAATATGGAAAATTGCTCAGGTATGTCCTGTACCATAAAAGCAGGAAACTCCAACCTGTTCAATTATTTCCCCAACAATTATTCTCATCAGTAAACTGATGGAAGTTGTCATCAACAGTGCCATCAAACAGCACCAGCTCAGCAATAACCTGTTCAGATATGCTCAGTTTGCTTTCCGCCAGGGTCGCTCAGCTCCTGACCTCATTACAGCCTTGGTTCAAACATGGACAAAAGATCTCAATTCCAGAGGTGGGGTGAGAGCGATAACTCTTGGCATCAAGGCCGAATTTGATAGAAGCCCTAGCAAAACTGGAGTGAATTGGAATCAGAGGGAGCATTCTCCTCTGGTTGGATTCATAACTGACACAAAGAAAGATGATTGTGGTTGCTGGAGGTCAGTCATCTCAGCTCCAGGACATTTCTGTAGGACTTCCTCAGAGTAGTGTGCTAGGCCCGACCATCGTTAGCTACTTCATAAATGACCTTCGCTTCATTATAAGGTCAAAAGTTGGGATGTTCATTGAAGATTGCATGAAGCTCAGCACCATTTGAATCTGTTCAGACAGTGAAGCAGTCAATTTGTAAATGCAGCAAAACCTGTTTAGTATCAGAGATGAAAGGTACTGCAGATGCTGGAGAATCCGAGATAACAAGGTGTGGGGCGGGATGAACACAGCAGGCCAAGCAGCATCATAGGAGCAGGAAAGCTTGACGTTTCGGGCCTAGACCCTTCATCAGAAATGGGGGAGGGGAAGAGGGTTCTGAAATAAATAGGGAGAGAGGGGGAGGCGGATAGAAGATGGATAGAGGAGAGGATAGGTGGAGAGGAGGCAGACAGGTCAAAGGGACGGGGATGGAGCCAGTAAAGGTGAGTGTAGGTGGGGGGTAGGGAGGAAATAGGTCAGTCCAGGGAGGACGGACAGGTCAAGGGAGCGGGATGATGTTAGTAGATAGGAGATGGGGGTGGGGCTTGAGGTAGGAGGAGGGGATAGGTGAGAGGAAGGACAGGTTAGGGAGGCGGAGATGAGATGGGCTGGTTTTGGGGTGCGGTTGGGGGAGGGGAGATTTTGAAGCTTGTGAAATCCACATTGATGCCACTGGGCTGCAGGGTTCCCAGGCTGAATATGATTTGCTGTTCCTGCAGCCTTCGGGTGGCATCACTGTGGCATTGCAGGAGGCCCAGGATGGACATGTCGTCTGAGGAATGGGAGGGGGAGTTGAAATGGTTCGCGACTGGGAGGTGCAGTTGTTTGTTGCGAATTGAGCGCAGGTGTTCTGCAAAGCGGTTCCCAAGCCTCCGCTTGGTTTCTCCGATGTAGAGGAAGCCACAACGGGTACAGCGGATGCAGTATACCACATTGGCAGATGTGCAGGTGAACACCTGCCTGATGTGGAAAGTCTTCTTGGGGCCTGGGATTGGGGTGAGGGAGGAGCTGTGGGGGCAGGTGTAACACTTCCTGTGGTTGCAGGGAAAAGTGTCGGGTGTGGTGGAGCTGGAGGGGAGTGTGGAACGGGCAAGGGAGTCGCGGAGGGAGTGGTCCCTCCGGAAGGCAGATAAGGGTGGGGAGGGAGAAATGTCTTTGGTGATGGGGTCTGATTGCAGATGGCGGAAGTGTCGGAGGATGATACGTTGGATCTGGAGGCTGGTGGGGTGGTACGTGAGGACAAGAGGGATTTTTTTTGGTTATTATTGTGGGGACGGGGTATGAGGGATGAGTTACGGGAAATGCGGGAGACACGGTCGAGGGCATTCTTGACCACTGTAGGAGGGAAGTTGCGGTCCTTGAAGAATGAGGACATCTGCGATGTACGGGAGTGGAATGTCTCATCCTGGGCGCAGATGCGGTGGAGGCGAAGGAATTGGGAATAGGGGATGGCATTTTTGCAGGAAGGTGGGTGGGAGGAGGTGTATTCCAGGTAGCTGTGGGAGTCAGTGGGTTTGAAATGGACATCGGTTTCTAGGTGGTTACCCGAGATGGAGACAGAGAGGTCCAGGAAGGAGAGAGAAGTAATGGAGATGGTCCAGGTGAACTTCAGGTTGGGGTGGAAGGCGTTGGTGAAGTGAATGAACTGTTCGAGCTCCTTATGGGAGCACGAGGCGGCAGCGATACAGTCATCAATGTAATGGAGGAAGAGGTGGGGTTTAGGGCCAGTGTAGGGCCACGTAACCTACAAAGAGGCAGGCATAGCTTGGGCCCATGCGGGTACCCATGGCCACCCCCTTTGTCTGTCAGAAGTGGGAGGCATTGAAAGAGAAATTGTTGAGGGTGAGGACGAGTTCAGCTAAGCGGATGAGGGTGTTGGTGGAGGGGGATTGGTCAGTTCTGCGGGACAGGAAGAAGCAGAGGGCCTTTAGGCCATCAAGTCTTGGTTGATAAGTCACAAGCAATATTTGAACCCCAAAAATGCTAGGCAATGACCATCTCCAATAAAAGGAAATCCAATCATCACCATGCATCATCATCATCATCATCACTGAATTCTGTCATTATGCACATCCTGGGAGTGACCATTTACCAGAAACTGACTGGACTAGCCTTATATACATGGTTGCTGAAAGACCAAGTCAGGGACTCGAAAACCTGAAGTGAGTAACTCATTTCCCAAAGCTTGTCCACCATCTGCGAGGCATTTGTCAGGAGTGGGATGGAATACTCCCCACTTGCCTCAGTGACTGAATCTCCAACAACACTTAAGAAACTTGACACCATCCAGGACAAAGCAGCCTGCTTGACTGTCACAAAATCCACAAGCTTCCACTCTGTCAACCTCTGTCCTTGTTCAGCAGCAGCAGTGTGTACCATTTACATGATGCACTGCAGAAATTCACCCAGGGTGCTTTAACAGCACCTTCCAAACCCACGACCACTTTCACCCAGCGGGATAAAGGCAGCAGATAGATGGAAATACTGCAGGAAACCTGCAGGTTTCACCTCCAAGCCACTCACCATCCTGACTTTGAAAGATATCGCTGTTCTTTATTATCACTGGGCCAGTCTTGGTTGGAATTCCCTTCCTAATGGCTTTGAGTCATATAATGGTCTATACCAAATTGACTGCTGTGGTTTGAGAAGACAGCTCATCACCACCTTCTCAAAGACAAGTAGGGTTGGACAATAAATGCTGGCCTAGCCAGCAATACCCGCATCACATGAAATAAAAAAAATTGTTCGTTATGGCTGAATCCTTCAAATTCTAATCTACATTGGCCTTTCAATGGTATAGAGGAAGGTCAGCAGAAAGCTTGTGGACAAAAAAAAACTTCTTTTCCTATGAAAATTGCCACAGATGTGACCTGACCAGAGGCAATGGAGCAGTAGAACAATATATATGCTTCTGTGTTAGCGTAGCTATCAGGCTGAGTTAGAGTAGCTATCAAGTACGTGCAAAACTAAAGTACATGTGATTGGGAGAAGTGTTTTGAGATTGAAAGGAAACAGGTTGGCAGAAAGGAAACAAAGAGTAGGAATTAATGGGTCCTTTTCAAATTGACAGTCAGTAACTAGTGGGGTGCCACAGGAGTTGGTGCTGGGACCCCAGTAATTCACAATACCTATTAATGATTTGAATGGGGGAACAAAATGTAACATCTCCAAGTTTGCAAATGATACCAAGTTGGGTGGGGGTGTGAACTGTGACAAGGATGCAAAGATCCTTCAGCGTGATCTCAACAGGTAGGGTGAGTGGACAAATCGATGGTAGATGCAGTATGTAATTTGGATAAATGTGAGGTTATTCACTTTGGAAGCAAAAACAAGAAGGCAGATTACTACCTGAATGGCTGTAAATTGGGAGAGGGGAGTGTGCAGTAGGACGTGGGCGTCCTTGTGCACCAGTCGCTGAAGGTAGGTATGCAGATGCAGCAGGTGGTAAAGAATGTAGATGGTATATTGGTCTTCATTGCGAGAGGTTTTGAGTACAGGAGCAGGGACGTATTGTTGCAGTTATACAGGACCTTGGTGAGGCCACACCTAGAATATTGTGTGCAGTTTTGGTCTCCTTTCCTGAGGAAGAATGCCCTTGCTCTCGAGGGAGTGCAGCGAAGATCTACCAGGCTGATTCCGGGGATGGTGGATCAGACTATGCGGAGAGATTGACTAGGTTGGGATTGTTTTCACTAGAGTTCAAAGGAATGAACGGGATCTCATACAGACTTATAAAATTCTAACAGGACTGGACAGGGTAAATGCAGGGATGCAAGGAGGATATTCCTGATGGTGGGTGTGTTCAGAACCAGTGTTCACAGTATGAGGATTTGTGGTAGACAATTTAGGATGGAGATGAGGAGACATTTCTTCACCCAAAGAATGGTGAGCCTGTGAAACGTTACCATAGGAAGTAGTTGATGACAAAACATTGAATGTATTCAAGAAGTAACTAAATATAGCACTTGGGGTGAATGGGATCAAAGGTTATGGGGAGAAAACAGAATTAGGCTATTGAGTTGGACAATTTGCCATGATCATGAAAAATGGTGGAGCAGGCTTGAAGGGACAAATGACCTCCTCCTGCTCTGATCTTCTACATTTCTATGTTAAAAAGATTACTGCAACTGGAAATGGACATTTTGCAGCTTCTTTGGGTAAGGGTGGTTCTTACCATGGCTTCCAGATATGTACCTGCATACCTGTAGCAAGCTGTGCCCTGAGCAAATTCAGTATCATAATAGGCTAGTTTGCCTTACAGTGAGATTGAGTGATGGTGGCCCTTACGCGAGCAGGGTGTAGAGGTCATTGACTTTCTTTCTACACTACTTTTCATTTTCACAGCAGCTGATATAGGACTGACCTGAATGGTACCTCACACCAGGTTAGCATGGTCTGGTATCATGGCCTCCTCTGCTGATCCCTGGGAGAAGAGGAAGTCCTGCCTCCACACAACCCAATCCTTCAGCACCTTTGGACACATGCCATCAAAATGGGGCACCAAGTTTTTTTTGTCCACCATATCCAGCACAAATGTCAGGAACTATGAAGGGCTGCTCTGAACTGGCAGTACTTGGCTTGTTGGGGTACACAATAGCCCTTTAAAGATGGCACCGATGCTGGTCAATTCTAGGTAGTTCCTGTGTGTTCTTCTGGAAATTGCACAAGGTAAGCGTCAGATGAACAGGGCGCCATTAAGGACGGTTCGGTAGTTAAAGAGTCACATTTGATAAGAAATGGTCAGAAAACTCACTAGGACTTGTAGCAGAAAAAAACTTCCAAACAAACCCACACAGCTAATAAAAGAATCAGCCCTATGTGTTTACTTGCAGCTTAATGAGGTTTTACAACTTTGAAGACTGGAGCTTCCTAATTTTCCAAAAACTCCATGGAGTGTCCTCCAATAGGCCCTGTGAACATTACTGCCCAAACATGTCTCCACAGTACCGCACCTGAACGACCTTTTAATCTTTGGATTACTTGCATTTGATCTGCAGGACAGACTACACTCTAATCCCTGGACTCCAAAGACATGGATCCCCAGACACTGGTAGGACTGTACCACAGCCAACTCTCTGGACTCTAATCAGACAAGCCCCTTGTCCAACTGTGGCAGTAGCTATATAATTGAACATACTCTTCCTTGAATCCACAGAGGACTGGTTCCCTTGGAATTTCTCACGTGGCCATTTGCTTGAAGAAAATCCAGTGTTTGCTGCAAAACTGCTCACACATGCTCCAAATGTGACATTGGCATAGTGACACTCTCCTCGCTGTCCCAGCCCACCCACCACTGCTCTTTTGACTATTTAGTGCTCCAAACCATACAAGATGCCTGCCTCCCCTGATGTGCCAAAAAGCAATTCAAGACACAGAGGCTTGTAGCCTTAATGTAAGCTCAAAGTGAGTGACTGTCAAGGAATGAAGCTAAGATTTATTTTGTCTGGATGCATGGGGTGGATGTCATAAAATCATAATAAGAACATAAGAAACAAGAGCTGGAGTAGGTCATTTGGCCCCTTAAGCTTGTTCTTGCATTCAATAAGGTGCTGGCTGATCTTTCCCCAAGACTCAACTCCTCTTTCACGTCAGCTCCTTATAGCCCTCAACTCCCCAACTTTTCAGAAATCTATCTACCAACTTTTCAGAAATCTATCTACATCCTCTTTGTATACTTCCATTGACTTATTATCCACAACTCTCTGGTGTAGAGAATTTTCGACATTCACTACCCTCTAGGAGAATAAATCTCTTTGCATCTTATTTTAAATGAGCTTCCTCTTATTTTGAAACTATTCCCTAGTTTGAAACTTTCCCATGACTGCAAACATCTTCTCAATGCCCACCCTGTCAAGTCCCTTCAGATTCATGTATTTTTCAATAAGATCACACCCCATTCTTCTAAACTCTAATGATTAAAGGACTAATCTCTTCAGCCTTTCTCGATAAGTCAACCTCTTCTTCCCAGGAATCAGCCTTCCAATTTTTTTTTTGAGCTGCTTTCAATGCCAGAATCTCCTTTCTAAATATGAGGACACAGTACTTCAGGTGTGTCTTCACCAACATCATGTATGGTTGTAAAAAGACTTCCGTATTCTTAAACTCCAACCCCTAGCAAGGGAGGCCAAAAGTCAATTTACCTTCTTAATTACATGCTGGACCAATATGCCAACTTTATGTCCTTCGTACATAAAAACACCCAGCTCCCTAGTGGAGTCAGATACTTTAGAGACTTTTAAGCGAGTCTTGGATAGGCACATGGATGATAGTAAAATGTAGGGTATGCAGGGTAGATTGATCTTATTAGGATAATAGGTCGGCACAACATCGTAGGCCGAAGGGCCTGTACTGCTCTATGTTCTATGTACGCATGATAAACTCCATCTGCCAAGTTTTTGCCACTCGTTCCACCTATCTGTAGAAAAGACCCATTATTCCTGATTCTGTCTTCTATGTGTTAACCAAATCTCAAACACTGCTAACACATCAGTCTTACTACTATGAGCTCTGATCTTGAACAAAAACTTTTTATTTGGCACCTTGTTAAATGCCTTACAGAAATCAAACTCATTACATCTACCAGACTCTTGTTATCAATCTGCTTGTTATGTCCACAGAGAACAGTCCTTCCCTTCCCATTCCAAATTCCTCTCCAGCTCTGAAGAGATATCCTGCATCTTGGCACCACATAGACAACTAATATCGGGACTTTCTGTCTTTGCCACAGAAAGTAGTATC
This sequence comes from Ginglymostoma cirratum, assembly GCA_024137785.1. Classification (NCBI taxonomy): domain Eukaryota; kingdom Metazoa; phylum Chordata; class Chondrichthyes; order Orectolobiformes; family Ginglymostomatidae; genus Ginglymostoma; species Ginglymostoma cirratum. Next base: position 5,624,983 of record JAHRHZ010000032.1, read on the forward strand.
TATTCCCCTATTTTCTTATCCCTATCTGTTTGTTCCTGTGCACAAAGACCTGACAGAAGCAAGTCATAGGTCCTTGAACTCTAAAATGAAGTCCTAAAGTGCTAAAGTGGTGTATGGACTGGCCTGAAAACAGGCTTTATGGTATCGTGAGACTGGTGGTTTGGCAATGCTGACTTGCATGAATGAAGGATAGAAGGGGACTGTGTGCTTAGAACATGCAGGGACAGAGTTGGATGAGATCTGGAGAAGCAAGCAAAGAGTTGCTGCTGACAGGCCACCAGACTGACTTTCATGTCAAGGATTGACACCTTTGTCTTTCTCAGGGAAGGAGATGAGAATTGGAAGCTGCATAGAAATAAGACAAGACACGAAATGAGATATAAATACATTGATTTTCTGATGAAGGGTCTAGGCCTGAAACGTCAAGCTTTCCTGCTCCTATGATGCTGCTCCACACCTTGTTATCTATAAATGCATTGATGTAAGGTGGTCACTAATCATTAGTGTCATTCTGAACTCATCTGTTGTATTCTGCTCCAAATTAGATGACTTCATCTTAATTGCATTAAAAATCTTCCATTACAGACCTGTCACCTATTTAAATATCAATGCCTTTTTATAATCATATGCTCCAGTCTTACAACAAGATTGTACATGTTCTGATTAGGAAACAAGCAGAAAATATATTCAATATGTTTTCTGCATCCCAAAAGTGCAGGAATAATTTGGTATTGTGCTTTTGAGTGCCAGGCTCCATCACCTCTCTCAGTTCCCCACCAGGTGCCCCATCAAGTTGATAATCCTCCATTGAAGAACAATAAGCTACATCTAGAAGTGTGTTTTATGCTCATAGCTCACCTGCCAAATTCAAATGAGGTGTGGTACTCAAAATCACTCTTAGAATCTTTCATTTGATTATGTTCTCCCATCCTCACAATATGTTTCTATACAATTCTCTGCATCTTTCACATTTACATGCCTCCTTGAAATCTCTTGTGGTTCTCCTTTCCTGAACAAGCCTATACGTTTGAGTTGTATTTTGCTGCACTTTTGACTATTGGGTGAGCATTGGACCAGTCTCCACTGTAATGTACTTACAGATGAATAACCTGCCAACTATCACGCATTTCCGGACTGTTAACTTGCAGAAGTGCTAGAGGCCCCACTGTTTTATGCAACACAGGTGACCACCTTCAGTAAAGAGAAGATCAATGTATATGGTGCATATTTCATATTTATTTAGAAGTAGATAGTGCACAATATTTAAAAACCAATGTGTACCAATTGCTGAAAAATGAACAGAGAGTGAAGAATTTAATATTCAAGGAAGTAAATGCAACAGGTTGCAGATGAGTACCAGCAACAGAGTTTCACAATTCTATTGGGTAGGTTACTTTGGATTATAATGAACAACAAGTTTATTTACACAGCTAAAGATTTGCCCAGGATCAATGATAATTTGAACAAATAAGTTCAAGAGTGATCAAAAAAGCTTAATTCAGTTCAATATTTTCCATCTTAATTAGGGTTAAAATTTCATCCTGTGATATATTCAGAACAGAGAAGAGTGGCTCGCTTCATTTTTTTACTCAAAGTAACCCAGTATTACCATAAGAAGACAAGTAACTGAAAGGTTTTTCATGAATGGTTTGTCCGAACTTTCTTATTCAGGGATGGTATTAAAAAAACAGTAAGTTTATTACAGACATAGTAGGTACTGCCGATGCTGGACAATCTGAGATAACAAGGTGTAGAGTTGGATGAACACAGCAGGCCAAGCAGCATCAGAGGAGTAGGAAAACTGACGTTTCAGGTCGAGACCCTTCTTCAGCTGTAAGTTTATTACCATTGGTTTAGTATGGTGCCTGTGTCAAATTGTAAAACATCCCAGAGCACTTCACAGAAGTGACAACATTTCACTGACCAAGTCACACAGAACAGTATTAGGACAAAACACCATGAGCTTTGACGAAGAATTAGATTTTATGCAGTGATTTTGTGCAATGTTATAAAGGAGAAGATAAGGCCGGGGATACAAAGGTTCAGGGAGGGAATTTCCCTTCTTAGACCTCAAAAAACTAATGCTGTGGCCTCCCAATAGGAAAGGGGCACAAGAGGTTGTGGAAACTAGCGTGGACAGAAAACAGAGTGGAGTAAAAATCCTTGCATTTTCATGTTGTGACTAGTGGGGAACCGCATGAATCAGAACTTGGCCCTGGCTGATATCAATAACTTGGAGGTTGAGTCCAAATGTAAAATTTCCAAATTGATAGATGATCTAAAGTCAAGTGGAAATATATGTTATGAACAAGATGTAACATGTATCAGGAGGATTTGGACAGGCTTAGTGAATGAGCAGATAAACGATAATGTTAGAAAGATGTGCAGTTATCCACTTTGGTAGGAGGAACAGATGTACAGAGTATTGTTAAATGGTAAGGGGTTGGAAAGTATAGATGTACAAAATGACCCTAGGTCTCCTTGTTACTAAGTCACTGAGGGCCGAGTTACATCATCACCACCTCTTTTTCAGGGGCAATTAGGGATGGGCGATAAATGCTGGACCAGCCAGCAATGTCTGTTTTCCCTGAATTAATAAAATGAAATGCAGCAAGCTATTAGTAAGGCCAATAGAACATTACTCTTTATCACAAGAGGTTTTGAGTACAGTAAAACAATCTTGCTTCAATTGTATAGGAGCTTGATTTAGCTGAACATGAAGTGCTGTGTGCATTTTTCACACTCCTTATCTCAGAAGAGACATTATTACCACAGAGGGAGCACGACAAAGGGTCACCAGACTTGCTCCTGGACTGGCAGCACTGACCTATGAAGAGAGGTTGGCAAACTTGAGTCTGTTTTCTCTAGAGTTTTAAAGAATGCGAGTAGATCTCATTTAACATTACAAAATACTTAAAGGACGGACAGGGTAGATGCAGATGTTTCCCCTGGTGGGGGAATTTAGAACTGGGGGCACAATTTAAAAATAAGAAGCATGTTTCTTAGGTCCAAGATGAGGAGAATCATTTTTATTCAAGAGTTTGAGAATCTTTGAAATTCTCTACTACAGATGTCTGTGGAGGTTCAGTCTTTAACTATGTTTAATTAGAAATTGATAGATTTCTGATTATAAGTGGCATTCAGGGTAATGGGAATGCATTGATACATTTGATCAGTCATTATCATGTTGAATGGCAGGGCATGCTCAATGGATTGAATGGACTACCTCTGTTCCTGTGTTCCTAGACATGATGAACTAAATAAATTCCTGCTGCACCATGATAGTTCTATGCAATGCAAGACGTCAGTCTGAAAGAGTGCAGGATCCCATGATAATTTTGATGAGACGTATCCAGTTGAAGCTGTGAGCTACCCATTTCATTTCTATTGACCGCAACTATAAATTGCAGGCAGCAAAGCTATCTGCCCTAAGCCAGTGGTATTCACATTAAATAAGCCAATAATGGAACTGGCACCAAACTTGCAATTTTGATCTAAGGTCTACGCAGAGAGAGCTGCAATACCACCTTTACCAGGCCAAATCCATTGGGAGAGACTCAAAGGGAAGGATAAGTTTTAGTATTTTATTTGGTTTCTTGTAAGCCGGGAGAAAATTTACTGTGTTCTTAAAATCAAATCCTTGAGATGGAAGCCTCAACTTGAGGCCAATTGGAATGGCAATTGCAATGTCTAAAACAATGAGTGAAAGGGGAATTGAGTTGGAGACAAAGAAATGGAGTTTATGATGGGCCCAAAATCAGACACCACATAGTTCAACTGGAGCAAATTGCAGGACAGCCAGCTGTCGGTAAATAGACTAAAGATAGAGGCATTGGAAGGGTTGAGAGACATGCAAGAGCTAGAGAGCTAAGTGTTGTCAGCAAACAGCTACTGCAGCTTTCAATGATGTCACCAAGGACCAAAGCATAGAGAACGAAGAGGAAGGGTCCATGGTATATGATTAAAGAAGTCAAGGGTAATATAGTATGAAGGGTTAGAGAGATCAATGCTGTTGACATTCTATGAATAGATAGGAAGACTTGGATAAAGCAAGAGCACTCGTATTAAGGATAACAAGGTGTAGAGCTGGATGAACACAGCAGGCCAAGCAGCATCAGAGAAGCAGGGAGGCTGACATTTCGGGCCTAGACCCTTCTTCAGAAAATTCCCGAAACATCAGCCTTCCTGCTCCTCTGATGCTGCTTGGCCTGCTGTGTTCATCCAGCTCTACACCTTGTTATCTCAGATTCTCCAGCATCTGCAGTTCCTACTATCTCTGAAGCACTTATATTAAGTTAGACAATGGAAAAAATGCATGGGTGAGTGTCAACTTCATCAAAGGTTTCAGTGAATTTAAGAACAAGAAGGCAACAGTTATCATTTACAACTTTAAGTAGGATTTTTGCAATGCTATGGTAGGAACAAAACATGGAAAGATTAAAATATGGAGGGATAAAAATTAGTTTGTGTTTGGGGTTCATGATTGATGACTTCCTCTGATGATGGTTCTGTTGGAGGTAGGCAGCACACAAATTTGGTGTTGTCACCTCGGTTATCTGATTGCAATGTAGTACTGTCCATCATGCTGCTGGCTGCTTCTGCAATTATTGATGGCACTTGCTGTCCTCTGTCTGTCAGAGGGGAGCTCCACTGAACTTAGCAGGCTGTTGGTGAATACAATTGCTGCACTTCTAAACACAGAAAATGGAACATCAGTGTAAACAGAGGGTTCCAGAGTCGTGGCTACGTACTGGAGGCCCTCAGGGTGGAAGTGGGCAGAAAGAGCGTAGCCATGGTTCTGAAAGAGGCCAAGGGACCCTCAGTACAACCTTCAGAAGGGAGTGGGAACAAATGGCCTGGTCAATTCACAGCCTCTGACTCAAGGACCTGCAGTGGTATCACAGATGTCAAAACTCTCACACGAATGATTAAGACCAACAGATCTATCTTCTCATGACATCTCCACTAACATCTCAAGCTGATCAATAAACCACATCCAACACCCACACAACAACACCCCCTGGTATGTAATTCTTGTGCATGGCATCCAAATGCTCTACTTTATCGTAACACCACTACCAAGCCTGGTAGCCTTATACCAACCTCTTGATGCCTCAACCTTCAGCTCTACAGTCACAGAAGGTGCTTCACTCAAAGAAACAGAGCAACACCTTCTCTGGAGTTCTTCCTTATCCTGTGGAGGACATGACATCACAGAGTAAAAAAGAGCAGAGCTGATGGGAGGTATAGACAGCTGCTTCTCCTGAGTCCTGTGGAGGAGATGACTCTGCATTATTGAGGCAGATGAAATCAGCATCACTGAGATCATTCAGGACAATGGTATTTTTTCAGGCTTATGATACTTTCATACTTTCAGCTTGCTCTCATCCTGCTTTCTGGCCTGATGAGCAAGCTGCCTGTCTTACACTCAATCCTGTACCTCTGCCACCCCAACTTTTCTCTTCTTATTTCTGTTATCTGACACGTAGCTGCCTAGCACAAGCACACAAGTGGGGAAAGAAACAACAACAGAACAGTGCAGCCAAAGGAGTCCTGTTGCTGGTGCTGATGCTGACACTCACAGTCACCACCCTGGACACGGCTGCTGCACCAGCATTGGAGGTTTATAGAAAGTTGGGATCATAATGTGGTCATTCATGCAGGTGCGATTGGGTTGCAGCTAGGCCAAGGATAAGGGATGGTTTGCCTGCTTACTGGAGGGTGAAGTGTGGACAACATTTGCTCCAGAGAACCTACATTTGGACACTGACGGGGGTGGCATACAGGAGAACATTTTTGAACAAGAGCACTGAAATGCTGGTGCCATGGCTGACTTTGCAATCAAGCTCCTGTTGAGAAGTGTGGAAGAGTCTAGCTTCCAATTGACAGGGGGCATTGTGCTGAGCTTTCCCATGCTACGGTTTCTGTTCTCTTTTATCTCTGTTGTGCTGTAGATACAGAGAGACTGCAACCTGTCACAGGGAACAGATTACCTATATCTTTGCCTTTCCATTTAATTTCAATATCATATATTTTTCATAATTATCTTAGCTGCAAATTGGGTTCCTGGCTCTTCAATTAATGCTTGTGTTCTGTTCTAATGCATATGAGTGCTTGATCTTTGTTGAATGACATGTGAACCTGTTGAAAGGACCTTTTGATCTAAATTTGGAAAGTGGATGTTAGGTCAATTGGCAGGGTTGTCACAATTGAACATGGGCCATGCTAGAAATTATGGCAGGGTAGCACACACCTACAGGAGGCTGATTCGCTTCCATGGTGCCATCTCCAGAGGTGTCATGGATCTGAATTCTGGACCAAGAGATTCTGTTAAAGTGAATGCAAATTTCAGAGGTGACAATGCTTTCAGGGACTCTGGAGAAGAAAAGGAAATGAGATGGCAGTTTGTAGTGACAAAAGGGTTGAAAAAATATGGTAAGTATGGCAATTTTGAGAAAGAGGCCTATCTGAGCAGATAGATAATTTACATCAGCTAAAACTGGGGATCATCAGATGAGCGTGAGAATGATATCAAGAGCTGACAGTGGATCTTAAAGATCAGATTGACTCTGATATTAGGAGAGATACCAGAGAAACATGCAGGATCATTGCAAGGCAAGAAGGGAACCTGAGAATTTCATTTTATGAGAAAAGATAGGAGGGAATGCAGCAGAACCAACTGAACAGTTAGTATTAGACCAGTGAATAACTCCTCATACTTCTTGCAGAATATGAGGATGGAATGAAGTAGAGGTGAATTAAGGTAAAGACCAAAATTATTGAGGATGAGAGTCACTTGGTGCAGAGACCAAGGGAAAAGAAGGAATGGCATCTCAGCATGGTTTTGAAGAACCATGAAAAAAAATCATTGTGAGAAGATGGAACATGATGAAATGCTCAAAGAAGAGGGTGCACAAAGGGAAATGGGTAAGAGATCAAGGTGTGTTTTGCCAACAAATCATAGTCCAGTAGTTTGGCTTTGCCAGGTATTGAATGTTTCATCAGCCATAAAGCTTCAATAAGGATTCACTAAAGCCAAACTTTAGTAAAGCCATAACACTAATGCAATTATCCATAGGATCTTTGTGGATGGTTTATCCTTGTTTGAGTGAATACATATCCAAAACAGAAATGCAGAGAAGCACATCAAGTGTTCTTCTGTTGACAGACTCCAAAGCGATTATGGGTGGTTTGGGTAAGTGTAAACATTGATGTTAGCTAATAGGGTAGGGAGGAGAATTCGGGATTGCTACTTAAAAGGGTGAAATGATAGGTACCACATTTCTGAGAATGCTAAGAGATGCACCAAGGGTAGCCTTAGATTTATCCAAACAAAATCCAAGCCTGGAATGACAACAGGACAGACAGGGAAGCAGGAACGGGTTAAAGTAGGAATAGAACAGCAGAGTACCCAAGAGGGGAGAGCTAAGAAAAAACATGACTATTTCTTAGAAATGGAAGAAACAGGAGAAAAGTGACCAAGTAAAGTGGGAAAGAAAAGCAATCAGAGTGAGTTAAATCTGCACACAAATGGGCACAAAAGGAAATCGAGCTACATTTAGTCACATTTCGGAGAGTCATGTCCTCAGAGAAAATGTTCAGTGGCTAAGCATTCACAAAGCAAAATCTGCAACAATAATTTAATGCTGAATGCAGAGATTTTCATTTGTTTCTCAAATCTTTGAGTGGAACATCTCTGGAAACAGGATTTTTTTTTAAAAAAATGAAGAAACAAATTTGCAAAACAGACAAAGGTTCAATGACTCAAATTGATGTAGCATATGGTCCTGTTCAACTGTGAAGAACAATTTATGGATAATTAGTTGTATTTAACTCTGCCAGGCCACGGTCAAATACTTGAATACCCTGCAGGCCGGTTGCTTAATCAATTTTTTTTCCTGAGTTCACTTTGTTGCACCGCACACATTGCATTTTAATGCCTGTTTCTTCACTGATTCCCAGCTGTAAAAAAAAGTGAAATAAAATGCTTTGATACAGGATGTAATTCAATGAATACTATCATCTAGAATTAAACATGGGTCATACATGTCTGTTCTGTAACAGACTGGACAGGGATGGAAACAGGCGATCTTATTGATGCCAGCAATATGTGATGAGAAGCAAATCTCGGGGTCAAATGTAACACCAATTCTATGAACAGACTGGTTTAGTCTCAGACTGAAGCTAGGGAGAGGGATATAGTTGGCGACTAGAAAATGGAATTTGGAGTAGGCACCAAATCTATGATTTCTCATTTCCTAATATTTACTTAATAATCATAGATGCATGGAGTCATAGAGATATACAGTACGAAACAGACACTTCAGTTCAACTTGTCCATGCTGACCAGATATCCTAAATAAATCTAGTCCATTTGACAGCATTTGGCCCACATCTCTCTAAATCCTTCCTATTCATATACCCATCCAGATGCCTTTTAAATGTTGTAATTGTACCAGCCTCCATCACTTCTTCCGGCAACTCATTCCATACATGCACCACCTTCAGTGTGGAAAAGTTCCTCCTTAAGTCCCTTTAAATCTTTCCCCTCTCAACTTAAACCAGTGCCCTCTAGTTTTGGACTCCTGGTGAAAAGACCTTGTCTATTTACCCTATCTATGCCGCTCATGATTTTATAAACCTCCATAAGATCACCCTTCAGCCTCTGATGCTCCAGGGAAAATATCTCCAATCTATTCAGCCTCTTTGTATAGCTCAAACCCTCCAACCCTGGCAACATCCTTGTAAATCAAGCATACCAAATGCCTTCTTCACTAACCTACCTATCTGCCATTCCACTTTCAAGGAACTATGAGCCTGAACTCCAAGGTCTCTTTGTTTAGCAACACTCCCCAGGACCTTACCATTAAGTGTACAAATCCTGCCCTGATTTACCTTTCCAAAATACAGCACCTCACATTTATCTAAATTAAACTCCATCTACCACTCCTCAGCCCATTGGCCCATCTGATCAAAATAATCTGAGGTAACCTCTTTCGCTGTGCACTGCACCTCCAATTTTGGTGTCATCTGCAAACTCCATACCTCCTATGGTCACATCCAAATCATTTATATAAATGATGAAAAGCACTGGACCCAGCACCAATCCTTGCGGTCACAGGCCTCCAGTCTGAAAAGCAAACCTCCACCACCACCATCTGCCTTCCACCTTTGAGCCAGTTGTATATCCAAATGGTTTGTTCTCCCTCTATTCCATGCGATCTAACCTTGCTAACCAGTCTACCATTAGGAACCTTGTTAACCACCTTATTGAAGTCCATATAGATCACGTCCATGGCTCTACCCCCATCAATCCTCTTCGTTACCTCTTCAAAAAACTCAGTCAAATTAATGGGACATGATTTCCCACACACAAAGCCATATTGACTATCCCTAATCAGTCCTTGCCTTTCCAAATACACGTAAATCCTGTCCCTCAGGATCCCCTCCACCAACTTGCCCACCACCAATGTCAGGCTCACCAGTCTATAGTTCCCTGGTTTTGCCTTGCCACCTTCCTGAAATAGTGGTGCGATGTTAGCCAACCTCCAGTCTTCCCACACCTCACCTGTATCTATCAATGATACAAATATCTCAGCAAGGGGGTACACCTGATCAGGTCCTGGGGATTTATCCACCGTTATGTGTTTTAAGATGTCCAGCATCTCCTCCTCTGTAATATGGATATTTTTCAAGACTTCGCTATTTATTTCCCCACGTTCATTAATTTCTATACCCTTCTCCACAGTAAACACTGGTGCAAACTACACATTTAGTGTATCCCCATCTCCTGTGATTCCACACATAGGCGGCCATGCTGATCTTTTAGGGACCTTATTCTCTCTCTGGTTACCCTTTTTTCCTGAATGTATTTGTAGAATCCCTTTGGATTCTCCTTAATCCTATTTTCCAAAGCAATCTCATGTCCCTTTTTTGCCCTCCTGATCTCCCTCTTAAGTATACTCCTGTTGCCTTTGTTCTCTCCTGGGGATTCACTATTGCCTATACCTGATATATCCTTCCATCTTATTCTTAATCAAAACCTCAATTTCTCTTGTCATCCAGCATTCCCTACACCTACCAGCCTTGAGAAGAGAAATTGAGAGAGTTGTGGTGAGGTAAAGCTGCATGCAGTGAAAATTAATTCTGTGCTTTTGGATGATAACACCTGTCAATGAGACCAAGGATTGATCCTTGGGGGACACCAGAGATAATGGAGAAACCAGTGAAGTCATTGTACATGAGACTCCATTGTAAATTCAATTATAAACTCACCTTCCATTGTCTTGCAGATGTCGTTAAAGGTATCTCCGGAGAAAGAAATATGCCACGCCCACAAGAATAATCAGAAAAAGCACCACCATCAGAACAATAATAACCTGCACATAATGATGACCTTCTTCTGAACCTAAAGTAAGAGAGGAAATAAAGAGACACGAGGAAGACATACAAAAATGAGTTTTTTAGAACAAAGCTGCAAATGGTCCAACTTTTTGATGTTGATGAGACTGCTACCTCACTCTGTTAGGCGGCTCTAATGCTGTCAGCATCCCAATGATTAAAATGGCAGAAAACTCGAAATTGTTGGAAATGCAGTATGTAAGTACCTACCCATCATTTAACCTCTTGACCTTCCATGTTCTTACTTGTAGACAGGCTTAAAATCAGGCCAAATATTTTTGAAAAGGTGTCACAGCAAAGTAGCTCATTTTTAAGAAATGCAAGGCTATTACATTTGAAAAGAAATATTGGGCTGAGTTTCCCAGTCCCTGAATAACGTGAGCAATGGTAAAGACAGCTGGGAAATACAGCATGAATACAAAAATGAGATTCTCAATGATGACAAAAAAAGTCAGATTTTCCACTCAAGGTCTCAATGGCTAGCTAAGAATCTCAATAGTGAGTGGTGAGGGGCCTATTTGCATGTATTAGCATCTCATTACTACCTAATTTTGCTTCATTTATATGCAACTTACTGTTTTCCCACATGGCTTGGAGAAACTGGGTGGCATCAATTCCTGACAGGAAGGTCAGAGTGTTCACCTGGCAGTTCACCAGCACCTACTTTGGCCAAAATTCCCAACATCTCAGGGCATGCTCCATGGTCAGGGACTACCTGTATTTACAATACATATAAATAGACTAGGAGCAGAGGTTATTTAGTGATCTATGTGAAAATCAGACTCCTGTGGCACAGTGGTATTGTCTCTACTTCTGGGTCAGTAGGCCCAGAATCAATTCGCACCTACACCAGATGTGTGTAATAATATGTCTGAATAGGTTCAATAGTCAACATCTAAGGCTGGGAAATGAATACCTATAATATAGTTCAGCTCCTTCAATACTGCACTTTGGACACTTTTATTGCAAGGCCACTTTGCATACATGGATAGGAACTCATCTCATTCATTAGAACAGAATGCACTTTAGGACTCTTTGCTTGCTTTCTTAGTGCTTACTCACTTTGCAACTACTTAGATGCTCACTGCATCTTTGCATTGTCTTACATTTCTTGCACATTGCTGCTTCATTCAGAATTTACAGGCTTGTCTGTCTTTCCTTGCTTTTTAGCACAGGCAGAAAAGCAGACAGCTTGTCAGTCTTTTCAATACAACACTGGACTACTTCAGTGTCACTCTTGCAGCATGTGCCATCAACTTACAAAGTAAACACACTGAATGGTATTTCAACCAAATGACTTTGACTTGAATTCTAAGGAGAGTCTCCTTATCCTAGTCAGAGGGAGCTTTGGTCAGTCAAAAGTGGAAGCCACCATCAGTCAAGGACATCATCCAATTGTATGTCCAGGGGCTTGAAAAGGGTCTGTCAGTTGCTTGAGACAATCAAGGTCAGGGATTCTATCTCATTACAGTTCAGTGATGCACAATAGACAATTCTGCAGGTCGTGTTCAACTAGTCAAGGTTCAGCAAAAAATCAATTAGGAGATGCGTAGAGATCAAACATGGGTTATCAGTCAGGACCATTATTACAAATCAGTCAGGTGTTGGGCCAAGTTTAGTCCTAGGGTCTGTGCACTGAGAGTCAAGGGTGGTTGACAGAAACCATTGGTGTGTTGGTATGTTGGGAAGTTAAGTGTAGTGGTTAAAGGCAGCTTGATGAGATGCAGAGGGGACAATAATTGTGAAGAGGGGACAAGTGAACACATAAGGGTAGAAGACAACAGACCATCGGAAGGTGTGGAGTACCGCAGTGGGGTGGCGGGAGATGGGAGCAATGGTCACCTCCATCCTGGCTTCAATAGATGGGCAGTACATACAATGTTTGGCATAACTAAGCTGTGGGCCTGGGGCTCAGGGGGTAAAATGGCAACATGAAGTATTAAATGAAAGAGTTCCTTTTAGAAACGTGGGGAGACTCAAACCTGATGGGTTGATGGGTAGGGCAAGTCAGAAAAGAACATGAATGTTAGGAGAGTCACTTGGATTGATAATCTAAGCCTGTAACTCACTCTTTGAAGCATTGTGTGGCCTCCGGTGCTCATCCAAATCACAAATGTGCAATGGAAATGAAAACCAGCTGCTAATTCACCCAGAGTGGGCAGAGTGAGTTTTTTTTTGTCTGAGGTAGTGAGCTCCATTTATGAGCAATGTCATGCCATTCAAAGACAATTGTGGTAATCAAGCACTTATATAATACAGGTTAAAGATATCTGTACCGTCTCCTGGTATCATGAGGATCTTCTGCTGCTAAGAGAAATAACAGCTTTGAACGTACATGAGTTAAAGGAATTCCGTGATGTTAATGGCCTAGAATTTGCAGCAGTGATGACATTGGTTGGCCTTTGAGATCAAATGAAATAAAGGATATGCCAACTCATCAACAGTGAACACAGTAACAGTTATATAGCCCGAGTCTGGACCCCCCACTGTTAAAACAATCGGGACATTGAGATTGATATATTGTTGACATTCATAGATACTGCTCTATGATACTGTTCACGAGCAGCAACAAGGTGTTGACATTGATCCATTTCAAAATGACATACTGTTTGGAGCTCTTCAAGGAGTTCCTTCTCATGGTGATACTTCCAGTTCTTTAAGCTTAATGCAAGAATACTTCAAGTTTCTCTTAAGCATGTCTTTGTAGTGGCTCTTTGGTCAAATCTTGCTTCTTTTGCCAGGCACTAACATGTCCTACCCAGCACAGTTGGACTATCAGGAGAATCGCCTCTATACTGGTTCACTGGCCTCAGTCTAAGATTTTGAGATTTCCAATCATGCCTTGCCAGTGGATTTTGAGGACAGAGCAAAGGGCACACATTTAATGTTCCCACTGCCTTCCATTTTAAACGCATAGATTTCAAGTTACATAAAATAAAGAAGGGAAGTAATGATAAGAGTGCTAATGTCTTGATCTTTCTGGTCTAAAGTGGTAAATTTAATATTTCAGTGTAAAGCCTTCTGAGTGCCTATCTCATTTGTTGATCTTAACTGATATCTTTTTATCAATCAAATCATCACTGAAGGTAAGGATTGCATGACATTTAACACTACCAGTATGTGTCAGCTTTGTATAATAGTTCTAGAGTCATAGGGTACAGAAGAGGCCCTTCAGCCCAGCGGGTCTGCTGCAACCTATCCACTAATCCCACTTTCCAGCACTTAACCCGTAGCCTTGAATGTTGTGACATTTTATCATATACTTTTTAAAGGTTTTGAGAACTCCCACCTCTACTACCCTCCCAAGCAGTGCATTCCAGATTCCCTCAACCCTCTGGGTGAAAAGACTTTTCCTCAAATTTCTTTTAAATCTCTGCCTTTCACTTTCTAATTGTGTCCCCGCATTATTGACACTGCAGTAAGAGGAACAGCTGCTTTCTAACCAATCTGTTCATTCTCCTCATAACCTTATATATCTCAATCAGGTCCCCTCTCAGCTATCTCTGCTCTAAAGAAAACAACCGAGTTTATTCAGCCTCTCTTCATAGCTGAGATGCTCCATCCCAGGCAATATCCTGGTGAATCGCCTCTGCAACCCCTCCAGTACAATCACATCCTTCTAATAATATGATGACCTGAACTGCATATAGTTCTCCAGCTGTGTCCTAACCAAAGTTTTCTACAAGGTGACTGAGCACATATAGGGACAGCTCAATGTAGCAATGATAAGGGATGTCCAACACCTGCAAAATAGAGAGCAGGATGAAGGAAAATCAATCAGCTCATGTATGCTCACAAAAATCTGGTGGTTGAAATATCTGCTCCTGGTGTCATTTCTACCTGGAAACCTTGCCAAATTCCACACACACTGTAGGGCAAGTCCCTATTGCTCTACATAAGACAGTTTCCTCCTGAAGGAACCTCAACCCCTGCCTAGTGCTCAATGGGAGGCCGAATAGTTTAATGTTTGTTGAAAAGAGATGGCCATTGCATTGGATGAGGTCTCTGTGCCTGAGAACTGGGGTGACACCAGTTGTTGCAGACAATCTCATTTGAAGTGTCATTCTGAAAGATAAATGTAAAATTTTTGACATCTCAAATGTCATAATTGCAGTTCCTATTTAAAGCATCTCTTGAGCAGTATCGGCCATGAGGCTAACTGTGGAGATAGGACAGTAACCTGGATCTGTGCCTGTTGTGTAACAATCACTTCTGCCTGCCTTTCCACCTGAGATTGACTTTTCCATCTGTGCCAACAGCCACCTCCCTGGGAGCTTCTTTCTTGAATTTGGGAGTCCAATCTCTCCCAATGATGCCAATACTGTGATCTCACGCTTCCTAGGGAGATGATTAAAGTTTGTCACTATTAAGTCTCCTTTACTGTATCTGGATGTTCCCATTCCTCACTGTTTCTGCTCAGCAGTCCTTCAATATCCTGTGTCTAGTCATTTGGAAATAGGGATCCAGGAGGACAATGCGAACAAATAACTTCACCAGTTCCAGAAACACAGAAACAAGACTACCCCCCAACTTTGGCTTGTACGTTCACACAAAACCTCTGTTGTAACTGTGTCAGGCTACTGCAATCCTCAAAGACCCTTGCCAATATCTCAAAGATACACTACAGAACATCTGTACTTCTTCCCAATATTTCCTGATGGACTTTTCTGAATAGATGTTCAATCACAATCGCTACCTGCTCACTCGCACTGAGATTTCTGGATTCCATGAACAGCTGAGCATCCTTATTCCAGTCTTCAATTTCTATGTAAGGTATTTTTGGTCTTCATCTAAATCTTTACAGCATTCCACTCATCGGCAAGAAACACTCCTTTCTCTGCAGGAACAATGGGAAGGGTTTAGCTTAAAAAGTCCAATGCCCTCTGCTAATACCTGAGCCTCCAATGATCCCTCAACAGCTTCAGCTTCATTCATGGACATTGCCAGTTTCAATTCCTCCACCATCCACTCCATCTCAGCCAGGAGGAGTGAACGAGCATGTCCTGGAAGGAATGGTCCCTCTTGAAGGCCCGCAAAGGAGGGGAGGTGAATATTCATCTGGTGACAGCTTCCACCAGTGATATTGAAAATAGAAGCTAATGATCCTTTGGATGTGGATGTTGGTGGGATGGTAAGTGAGGACCAAGGGAACTGCTGTTGTGGGAGCAAAGAGAAGTTTGATGGCAGAAGTGCGGGAGATGGGTCAGGCACAACCAAGAGCCCTGTCAAGCACACTGGTAGGGAATCCTCAGTTGAGGGAAAAGATGGATGTTTCTGAGGCCCACTTGCAGAAGTTGGCATCATCAGAACTGATGCAACAGAGGTGGAGGAACTAGAAGAATGGAATAGAGACTTTACATGAAGCAGGGTGCAAAGAAGTATATTCTGGATGACTGTGGGAGTCAGTGGATTTGGTGTGGATGTTGATGGCCAGCCTATCTCCAGAAATGGAAACAGAGATGTTGAGTAAGGGAAGGAAGGAGTCAGAGATGGACCAGGTGAAGGTGAGAGCAGAGTGGAAATTGGATGTGAGATAGGTAAACTTTTCCAATTCCGGACAAGAGATGTCATCCGTGTGCCAGAGAGAGGGCTGTGGATGGGGTCCAGAGTAGGATTGGAACAAGGAATGTTCCACTTACCCCATAAAAGGACAGGCATAACTGCGGCCCAAGTGGGTACCCATGGCCACCCCTTTGACTGAAGAAAGTGAGAAGAGTTTAAAGGAGAAGATGTTCAGGGTGAGAACAAGCTCAGCCAGGTAGAGGAGGGTGGTGGTGGATGGGGACAGTTCGGGCCTTTCTTCCGTATAGACATGGAGAGCCCTGACACCATCCTGATGGGGGAGAGATGTGTAAAGGGATTTTGGACACAAGTGCCTGAATTTCAATGGTGGTGTCATGGTCTAGATAGAGATATGAGGAGGTGTCTGAGATCTCAGCCTCTGCATGTAGAGGTCAGTTCACCAAATAACAACAGCGCCACCCTTGTTGCAGACTTGATGACAAAGTCAGAGTTGGATCTGAGAGCACAGAGTGCAGTCAGTTCACTGAGAACTAGACTTGAATGGGTGAGGGGCAGAGAAGTTAAAGTGATTGTGAAAATATTTTCCCCACGGAAGACATGCTTAAGACCAGAAAGCATAAGTTTAGAGTGAGGATAAAGTGGTTTAGAGGGGATCTGAGGAGTTTTTTTCACACTGAGGGTGATTGAAATGTGGGATGTACGGACTGTGAGGGTGGTGGAGGCAGGTACTCTCATAAATTTCAGAAGCATCCAGATGAGCACGTAAAATGCCAGGGCATAGTAGGTTATGGAGCATTTGCAGGTAAATGGGATTAGCACAGTATGGTGTTTGTTGGTCAGCATTTGCATGATGGGCCAAAGGGACTTTGTCCATGTTGTATGAGTTTATGACTATGTACGTGTGGGTTACCTTGAGCAGAGGAATTTCTTTATCTGACTCCTCTCCGTTCCCATCAACCAAAAACACTCTTGCTTTTCCCAGTCAGAGTCCATTCAATTATTCCACCTGTTCTCCCCCACCATCGCCATGTGCTGGTAGAGGTTCCAGAGAACTGCACAGCTCCCTTGCCCTGTATCACCATCACCACCTGCTGCTGGAAGTTCCATTACATACCAACAGGCACGTTTAAATAATACCTTTGAAAGGCAGTCTAGTTTTTCATGCTAAAGCAAAACCCGAGTTTCCAGATTTGCCATTAAGTACCTGCCTTACCAATATATATGACGATGTCTGATTGGAATTTGACTGGTACAGAACCTCAATTTTTTGAAAGACTGATGGTTGGTCCAAACAGCTTTGACTTCTCTGAAAATCTGTCAATCATGGTGCATAAGTCTCTCATTTCTGAGTGATTAATGTGCAATCACGGGCAAACAGAGCTTCTTCAGTGAATTTTCTAGAAGTGTTGGATTTTGCACAAGATATCATAGGTCAAAGAGTGAGCCATCAAGATGATTTTGGGGATACACTCCCCCTTGGAGATCATTGCCAATGTGGTTAAGGACACAGGTGAACACACCCACTATGAGGAGATTAACCAGCCTGAGCAGCCAACTAACCATGCCCAAAGCCCTGGACAGATCTCAGATGATACTCTTGACTTATCATGCCAGCACCCCCTGCCTGAAGGGTATCTCCCTTGGCTTGACTGAGGATTACTCCACTTAGACTTTGAGACACGGCCTTTTTCTTGAAAAACATGCAGTGCATTTGGTGCATTAAAGGTTGGAACATGGTACAGATGACATAGTGCAGTGTCATAGAGCAACATGTCCACCCCCTTGACCAATGACTGCTGGCAGCCAAGACAAGCTGTCTGGCTTTGTGTCTGTGCTAACAGGTTAATCAAGACAGAAGCACTGTCAGCCCGTTAGCTCTGGCTAAGACAGCCAAGTATAAAAAGGCAAAGCAAGGCTAGGCAGGAATACTGGAAGAATCAAATTATGCTCAATGTGAGTGAACACAAAAAGAACAAGAAAGGATCCCTGACAGGTACCCTGGATCACTCCAGGGTGCCTTGCCCAGTACACAAAGTATTTTGGCAGTAGCAATACAATGAAAGGTATTAGTGTTCTCCAAAGTGCAGCATTATAATGCAGAACCATACTGTAAGAGAATTGTAGATATACCACATGGGTACGGTGAAACTGGTACATGTTGGACGTCAGTATCTATGGATGTGGCCTGTGTGTAGTGCTGACCATGGAGGATGCCTGAGATGTTGGCATCTGGTGTCCAAGGTAGAGGTCAGGAGGAGCAAGTGAGGAGTAGAAGTCACCAGGTTAAATGCTCTCTCTTTCATTTCAGAAATTTTCAGTGTCACGTTTCTCTCCACAATATCGGTGAATGGAAACTGCATATTAATGAGGTGAGATTAAGGAACAATCAGGGTGATAATAGACTGCTTAGAAATTCCAGTTTTCTGCTATTAGTCTTACTGCAAAACCCTATCGAAGAAATGTTGCATCTTGTTGAATGAGGTGAACTGCATTTTTAAAGATGTACAAAGTTCATAATAGCATTAAAGAGCTTCACTGGCCTTGAAGGAGTGGTTTTGAATGCGGTGAATATTAAATGCCCCTAATATGCATGAAATTCCATGAATTTTTAATGCTTTTTTGTTTTGATATTTTAGCCTTTCCCTTAACATGTATATGTTCAAATTATTTATTTCACAAAATGTCAATTTTTTTTTCAAAAAAGTAAAGGGTTTCATTGCTTCTTGCTTCCCTATTCGATGTTGGTAACGTGACTGGCTGCTTTTCCTGTGTGATCTCTTGGTTTCTGGATGCACAGTGATCCAGTTGGTCTGCCTCATATTCAAATAAACATCTGGAAAAGTGAAATGTACGGTGAGAGATTGCTAGGCCCTAGCAGCTTACCTAAAAGTCTGCAGTAAGCTTTGTTTTTTCACTGTTGGCTGCAAAATTGAACCTCTTCTATGTTTTGGGATACATTTTGAAAACCTACTTATCAGGATCAGTGAAAAAAAATCCCATCAGTTTATAGGGACCTAAAGCTCCTAGGATATGCAAGAAAAGAACCAACAACATTACAGAGATCGTTCTAGAAATATATAAATTAACTGTTTGAGACAGACTAATGTTTCAGCCATGAATCAAAAATGCAGCTTAGTTCGGAACAAACAACTGCACCTCCCAGTCGCGAACCGTTTCAACTCCCCCTCCCATTCCTCAGATGACATGTCCATCCTGGGCCTCCTGCAATGCCACAGTGATGCCACCCGAAGGCTGCAGGAACAGCAAATCATATTCAGCCTGGGAACCCTGCAGCCCAATGGCATCAATGTGGATTTCACAAGCTTCAAAATCTCCCCTCCCCCAACCGCATCCCAAAACCAGCCCAGCTCGTCCCCACCTCCCTAACCTGTTTTTCCTCTCACCTCAAGCCACACCCCCATCTCCTATCTACTAACATCATCCCACCCCCGGGACCGGGCCGGCCTCCCTGGACTGACCTAGCTCCTCCCTACCCCCCCACCTGCACTCACTCACCTTTACTGGCTCCATCCCCGTCTCTTCGACTTGTCTGCCTCCTCTCCACCTATCCTCTCCTCTATCCATCCTCTATCCACCTCCCCCTCTCTCCCTATTTATTTCAGAACCCTCTTCCCCGCCCCCATTTCCGTCAAAGTTAATGCTGTTTTGATACTCATTTTGCTGCAGATCATAGTACAACCAGGGTGGCAATTAGACAGACATTGCCCACATCATAGCATCCTGTTGTACTTGGAAACCATCAGGGGCACACTTTTCTTCAAGTTTCATTCATTACACCAAAATAAAACTGAAAACGAGTAAGCTTCCAGGTTTTAGGCTTTTCTTTGAAAATGTCTGGCCTATATTAACTAGATTGTTGCAATGACTTAGAGTGCAGTTAATCATAGATATAACAGAATGGCATTCTATTGATTACCACAGAATTCCCGTGATTAATGCATTATTAATTTGCATAGTTTGGGATATCAACACTTTATAGAAAAGTATAATTATGTACAAGGGTAATATTTGTCAGAGGAAACCAGAAGAAATTTGCAGCAGTTATCGGCTTTAGAATATACCCTGGAAATGTAGTGCAGGATATTAATGCCTTATAAACTATTCACTAAAGATACACAAAATCCTTCCTGTATGCTACTTGTCATCACTGAAAAAGTGAAGAACAATAAGGGTTTTTGAGGAATTGAAAAAATTGAGGAATTGATAGGTAACATTTGGGATGAAAATGCAATAGACATGTAACTATATTAGGTTTCTCCTATTGATTTCTAAATTGTTGAGCTAAATTTATGGGATGGTTTGTGGTCTTCAATCTTAAATAGGCTCAATGATCAGTCAATCATATAGTTAACTTTCAACCTTGTTATTTCTCCTAGGTCTTCATTCCTCAGATCAGCATCTTTGGAGGCTGGTACTTTCATCACAAAAGGAACAATCTAAAGAACAGTCTCACTGCCATCAATACATCAATCACCTCAACCTCTTCACCCCTCTCACACACTCCAACCTCTCCCTCCGCTCCAGCCCCAACCTCACTATAAAATTCGCAGTTGAGGTATGGCGCACTGACCTCTACATTGCCGAGGCCAGCTCTCTGACACCTCCTCCTACCGCCCCCTTGATCATGACCCCACCCCCGACCACCAAACCATCATCTCCCAGACCATCCACAACCTCATCATTTCAGGTGACCTCCCACCCACAGCCTCCAACCTCATCGTTCCCCAACCCCGCACCGCCCGTTTCTATCTCCTTCTCAAAATCCACAAACCTGACTGCCCTGGTCGACCCATTATCTCCGCCTGCTCCTGCCCTACCAAACTTATCTTCACTTATCTCGACTCCATTTTCTCCCCTTTGGTCCAGGAACTCTCCACCTACGTCTGTGACATCACCCACGCCTTCCACCTCCTCCAAAACTTCCGATTCCCTGGTCCCCAACACCTCATCTTTACCATGGACGTCCAGTCCCTATACACTTGCATTCCCCATGCAGACAGCCTAAAGGCCCTCCACTTCTTCCTGTCCCGCAGGACCAACCAGTCCCCACCCACTTACACCCTTATCCGCTTAGCTGAAAGCGTCCTCATCCTTAACAACTTCTCCTTCAATTCCTCCCACTTCCTACAGATAAAGGGGGTGGCCATGGGTACCCGCACGGGCCCAAGCTATGCCTGCCTCTTTGTAGGATACGTGGAACAATCCCTCTTCTGAAGCTGCACTGGCCCTATCCACCACCTCTTCCTCCATTACATCGATGTCTGAATTGGCGCCGCCTCGTGCTCCCACGAGGAGTTCAAACAGTTCATCCACTTCACTAACACCTTCCACCCCAACCTAAAGTTCACCTGGACCATCTCCAATACCTCTCTCTCCTTCCTGGACCTCTCTGTTTCCATCTCCGACAACACCTGAAAACCGATATCCATTTCAAGCCTACCAACTCCCACAGCTACCTAGAATACACATCCTCTCACCCATCTTCCTGCAAAAATGCCATCCCCTATTCCCAATTCCTTCGCCTCTGCTGCATCTTCTCCCGAGATGAGGTATTCCACTCCCGGACATCCCAGATGTCCTCGCTTTTCAAGGACCGCAACTTCCCCTCCACAGTGGTTGAAAATGCCCTCGACCGTGTCTCTCACATTTCCCACAACTCATCCCTCACACCCACTCCCTGCAATAACAACCAAAAAAGAATCCCCCTCATCCTCACGTCCCACCCCACGAACCTCCAAATCCAACACATCATCCTCCGGCGCTTCCGCCATCTGCAATCTGACCCCACCTCCAAAGACATTTTTCCCTCCCCACCCTTATCTGCTTTCCGGAGGGACCACTCCCTCCGCGACTCCCTTGTCCGCTTCACACTCCCCACCAGCCCCACACTCCCCACCAGCCCCAGCATTTTTCCCTGCAACCGCAGGAAATGCTACACCTGCCCCTACACCTCCCCCCTCACCCCCAACCCAGGCCCCAAGAAAACCTTCCACATCAAACAGATATTCACCTGCACATCTGGTAATGTGGTATACTGTATCCGCTGTTCCCGATGTGGCCTCCTCTACATCGGGAAAACCAACCGGAGGCTTGGAGACCACTTTGTGGAACACCTACGCTCGGTTCGTGTCAAACGACTGCACCTCCCAGTCACGAACCACTTCAACTCCACCTCCCACTCCTTGGACGACATGTCCGTCCTGGGCCTCCTCCAGTGCCACAACGATGCCACCCAAAGGTTGCAGGAACAGCCCCTCATATTTCGCTTGGGAACCCTGCAGCCCAATGGTATCAATGTGGACTTCACAAGCTTCAAAACTCCGCTCCCCCAACCGCATCCCAAAACCAGCCCAGTTCGTCCCCACCTCCCTAACCTGTCTGTCCTTTCTCCCACCTATCCACTTCTCCCACCTCAAGCCCCACCCACACCTCCCACCTAACAGCCTCATCCCGCCTCCTTGACCTGTCCGTCTTCCCTAGACTGACCTAACCCCACCCTAACTCCCCACCTACACTCATCTTTACTGGCTCCATCCCCGTCTCATTGACCTGTCTGTCTCCTCTCCACCTATCTGCTCCTTTATCCATCTTCCATGCGCCTCCCCCCCTCTCTATTTATTTCAGAATCCCCTTTCCCTCCCCCATTTCTGAAGAAGGGTCCAGATCCAAAACATCAGCTTTCCTGCTACTCTGATGCTGCTTAGCCTGCTGTGTTCATCCAGCTCTACACCTTGTTATCTCAGAAACAATCTAAATTGTTTTTTTGTGAATCCATGGAGTCAGCAGCAGTTTGCATTTTTCCAAAACACTCCTTGCCAAGTTCCATGAACAATTCATCCAGAATACTGTGCCCTGAATTACAGACATACTCAGTCCATAATGGATGAAGACAATAAACAGGAAAGCTAACTGTAGACAGTTTCAAGATCTGCCTTTATTCGCCAGGACAGTCTCTTCTGGGAATGTTAGTTCTTGGCACCATCATCACTCAAAGGAATGTGCCCCAATGATATAGAATTTCCTGCAAATTGATAACTACAGCATTAAAGCATCATGTCAATCACTACTAGTGATACATAAAACTTAACCTGCTTTACAGAAACACATCAAGAGATTGACAGGCATTTTGTTTTCAATGGTCAACAAGTACAGCATTTTCCTTATGAAGAGAACGCATCAGCTCAACAGAAAATAGAACTCTTTCCGAAATAGCCAGAACTGCAACAGTGCCGAAAACTGATGATGGCATTTACCGGAAATCAACTCCTGACAAGCGAAGCAAGCTGCCTTATCTGAACAGGGGTGCTTAAGTGCATTCATTCAAGCATCAGTGCCCTAACTATCAGCTGTCAGAGAAAAGGGTTATGTGATGCATTTTAGTCCCAATAGATTGTATTATCTATCTCTGGACTGCATTGCTTTTCATTCCATTAATTCCTTAGATGCCCTTCCCTCTCCTGCAGCCCCTATTATTTCTCAAGGCTGACACCATTAGACATTGTACTGATTGGCCATTTACAATCTTCATATTCCCTCAGCCAATTCATTCATATTTGCAATGATGATCTGAAATTACTGTATTCCATCAAATGTAGTTTCAAATTTGATTTATAAGTTTTTGATTTTAAAATTACTAAACATATTCTCTTTACTAAAGGAAGTCACAGAACATTGCTTTATACTTACCTGTACAGATAAGTTCTCTTGGAGCAGTCTGGATTTTACTAATTGGGTTTTCAACTTTACAGAAGAATGTTTTATTGCCAAATAAAGAGGTAGAATTCTTCAGTGTAGCCTTCTTTCCATCAGATGAAAACACAGCATTGTCTTCAGTAAGTTTTTGGTCATTCAAATAGAAGTTAAATGGAATCCCTCCACGAACCTCACATGACATGAACACATCTCGCTCAGAGATACAAGTAATATTCAATACTGGTGTTGATAGTTTCTCTGAAAAAGAAAAAAAGTGGAAATTCTGTACAAATTGTTTATGGGCCATTCTGAAATAGATTTTCCTTTTAGATGTTTATAATTATTTATATGCTATTACTGAAGTTCTGATATGAGCAAAACAAGTTCTTATTGAAGTAATCAAGTAATCCATCCATATCTAAATGTTATCAGAATTTTATAGCATACTGATTTCCTATTTTCACATTTTTATCACACTTTGTGTCTTTCCCTGTTAAAAATCCTTCTATCTACGTTTATTGAATTTTCTATGTAAACATTTTTTGTATAATTCACTGATAGGACATGGGCGTCCCTGGCTGGCCAATATTTACTATCTGACCCTAATTGCCCTTGAAAAGGTACTGGTGAACAGCCTTCTTGAATAACTGCAGTCCATTTGGTTTAGATAGACCCAAAATGCCATTAAGGAGGGAATTCCATGATTTCAATCCAGTGACATTGAAGGAATGGTAATACATTCTCCAAGTCAGGATGGTGAGTGGCTTGTAGGGGAACTTGCACATGATGATGCTTCCACGTACCTACTGTTCTTGTCCTTCTAAATGGTAATGGGAGTGGGTTTGGAAGGTTTTGTGTAAGGAACCTTGGTGAATTTCTGCAGTGCATCTCTGGCAGTTGTGTGGCATTAATGTTTCTTGCCACTTGTCAACCTATGCTTGGATGTTGTTCAGTTCTTGCTGCATTTGGGCATGGACTGCTTCAGTATCTGAGGAGTCACAAATGGTGCTGAACATTGTCCAATCATCAGCAAACATCCCCTCGTCTGACCTTATGATGGAGGGAAGGCCATTGCTAAAGCAGGTGAAGATGGTTGGGCCAAGGTCATTAACCTGAAGAACTCCTTCACATATATCCTGAGCTGAGATGACTACCTACAACAATCACGTGTACACTTTAAGCCAGGTATGACTCAACCAGCAAAGACAAGTCCTCATGATTGCCATTAACTATACTTTTACATGGGTTCCTTGATGCATACTTGGTCAATTGTGACCTTGTTGTCAAGAATAGTCATTGCCATAATATTGATGTCATTGCCACTTTATAGTGGGATAAGGTCACTGGGTAGCTTTTTTCCAACAATACAATCAAAACGCATTCTAAAAATTTTTCAACTGAAACTCTATGATGTGTCATTTTTTCCTCTGAAACTTACATTTCTAATGTCTACAATAAGTGTTTAAACCAGAATCTGGAATATATATTTCACAATATGATTAGGTGTATCATAATTGTCCTTTGTTTAGAAATATAGAAACTAGGAGCTGGAGTATGACTTTTGAGTAATCCAAGATTTTTCTCCTAAGTAGGTGAAAGTTTTGTTGAGATGCAGACATCTCAAACCAGGCTGGCACTGGGGTCACCCACGTGCAGCCTTGCCAAGTCTGAGCTTTTACGCACATATATGATGAACTATAATTGAATATGAAATGTGCTTACAAAAAAGCCAAAACAAGCTGCTTTCCTAATCTGCAAATTATGTCTCTGAGGATTGAGCTGCACATGTACAAGAATCTTTGACCCAACAGGCATCATGTATACAGTGATGGATAAACCCAACTGTCACCCATAATAACATTGAACTGCTTTCACATTTGTTCTCATACAAAATGGATCTGAGATGAACTATTTACTTGTTCTATCCTTCATATCATGTACTAACATTCCCAAGAAGAACAGAAAATGCTGGGATAATTTCAGAAGAAGATTCATACTGGACTCAAGCCATTATCACTGCTTCACTTTCCACAGATGCTGCCAGACCTGTTGAGTTTCTCCAGTACCCACTGTTTGTATTTCAGTTCACCTGCATCTGCAATACTTTGTTTTTGTACTCAAGAACATTGGGGTTCAAATTCATTTTGAAAGATTAATAAATAAAATCGAACTAAATGTAAAAAGGGTTAATAATACTAAATAAAAACCAAGCAAACTGTGAATGCTGTAAATCAGAAACAAATATAGAAATTGCTGAAAAACCTCGGCAGGTCTGGCAGCATCTGTGGAGACAGAAATCAGAGCTAACGTTTTGGGTCAAGTGACCCTTCCTCAGAACTGTTCAGAACTGTTCTGAGGAAGGGTCACTCAACCAGAGATATTTCTGATTTCTCTCCACTGATGCTGCCAGTCCTGCTGAGTTTTACCAGCAACTTCTATTTTAGTTTAGGGTTAATAATACACTTCCAATGGTGATATAATTTACCCCTATTGACCCCGTACTTACAAATTTACAATAATGGAATAGCCTAGTGCTCACCACATTATCCAATGCCTTTAAAGGATTAATAAAATATTAAAAGACATATAAGTATCAAGTTAAATTTGACAACAGACTACTGTAACAAAGCAATCTTTAGCAGGACAAGGATAGTGTAGTATACTGGATCCGTGTTGAACATGACTTGCACCCTATCCAATACTCAGAGGTGCAGCTACATTGGAAAGCTAGAGATCCCGATTTTACAACTCTCAAGGCATTTCTTAATTTTCTTAACAGTACAGAAACTATTTTTTTTAAAAACTTACCAAGTAAATGCAATTTAAAATCTTGACTGCATTGAAGTTTTCCTTCCTTATTATGTACTTCAAATTTGTAATCTCCTTCATCGTCTTTTGTTATGATGTTAAATTTCAGTGTGCCATTTGAAAAAACTTCAACTCTATGCATAAATTTTCCATACACTTTAGAACCATTTCGGTATCGTGCAACTATTTGTAACCTCCCTTTTAACCACCTTAAGTCATTTTCCACATTGAAGCTTTGATTGCAAACATTTATGAGTACTGTACTCCCAGCTTCGCTGTAAACATTCTCTACATTCTCACTAGTTTCTGTAAGAAACCATCCTAAAAATAAACAGAAAATAAATGATAATTATTGTAATACTAAAATTTCACACAATTCAAAACAATTAATTTCAACTTATAAATAAACTTTCAATTTGGTTTATCTTACCTGTAACAGCTATCAATAGAATGAAGCTATATTGTGAAGAGATGCTGTAGGAAGTCATCCCGTCTGGTTTTAACTGCCTGATTGAAATTTGGATTTAGTTAACAATCTCCTTAAGGGGAAAACTAGACAAAATACTGGAAAGCCCCCCTAGCCACTTTGACAGGAAGGAAGGGAGGGGATAAACAAATTACAGCCAAACTAAATTCTAACCCTTGGAGCTAAATGATTCAAATTGGATTTTATTTGAAAGAATTTTTTTTAAAGGGGAAATCATTTTTGATCTAAATGTCTTCTCATAAAATACATGTAAAAAAAAAGTTTCATATAAGTAATATAAGAAATTTCTTTCCCATTGTGAAAATAATCACAAATCTACCAGATTTCGTGGCTGTCGAGTTCTGAAGAAGGGTCACTGAACTCAAAGTGTTAACACTATTTTTTCATAGATCTGCTGAGTTTCTCCAGCAATTTCTGTTTTGGTATAACGTATGACCATTCTCAGTGCATCACACTCATCAATCTACAGTGTCCTGGTGCCTGGCTCTAAGACAGTCCATTGTCCCAAAAAATAGTGGCCATTTGGTTACAAGGACATTTCACTGACCGGCTTACCTGTGATTCCAGTGGACAGTTTGCCTGTAACAAAAACCATACTCCTACATTTAATGTCATTGTGGCAGTCCAAAAGGATAATTAAACAATGTTTTTGTAGCATGGATTGTTCTGGATGAGCCGACCAGTAATTGGCAGAGCACGTGTCATTACGTGAGTGCATACTGCATAATATCACTATCCTGAAGCCTCAGCCCTTGTGACCAGGTATAGAGTAGCCAGTTGAGGAGAAGTTGGGGAATGAGGAAATGGAGCAAGAAAAGGATTAAGGGGAGGAGAAAAGAAATTCTCTTTTTGCTGAAATGTCTGTGCGCAACTTATCCAATTACAATGACAGTGAATGGAACCCTTTCTGCATTCCCAGCAGTCCCATTTTACCTTCCCTCTATTACAGAATTTGGCAGCATCTGTCTGGTCACATTACTGGATAAAAGCTGTCAGAAAGCAAAATTCTAGACATTATAAACCAAAACACTTAACATCCAATATAACCAGTCACCCCGAGCTTTCTGTGGTGCCTGTCTTTCTAATGCTTTTGTCGGACTTCATGATCCCAACCAGTGCTACACCTATGACTGCATCATGGCTAATGGGAGGTACAGATTGTCTTGTTGGATGACCTCGAGTAACATTGGCCTTTGAAGGCTTGCTATCCATCTGCACCATCTCAGCATGCATGACAGCAATCTGGGCAGGCTATTAGCCATGCAACAGCAGAGGCACTGGCAAAGTGACTGTGGTGGGAGCAAGAATGTCATCCTGAAGGTATTCAGCAGGTTCATGCTTCATAGTGCCACATTCCCCAAGATAGAATGTCCATAATCCTAGCAGTATTAGAGGACAGACTGATGGAATTCTGTTGAAATCTGCAAGCTCCTTTACATTTTGGTATCCGCCTCTGTGATGGCAACAGTCAGGTGGAATAAGTACCCATGTTTTGGGTGGCTTCAGCTGGAATGGCAAGTATGTTAATGCTGTTTACTATCATCTCTGCTCTGGAAAAGACTCTGTGACAAGCCGTCTGACAAATTAGAGATGAAATCCTCTATACTCCTTGACATTCACAGCAGACCTTCCAGTAGGTGAAAGTGGTAGCGTAGTGGTAATGACACTGTATTAGTAATCCAGAATATTCTGGGGACATGGATTCCAATCCCACCACAACAGATTGTCTGAAATTTAAACCTAATAAAACTCACAATGATGACCAAGCTGTTGGGCTATTGTTATAAAACATCATCTGAATTGTTAATTTTTTTTAAGGAAGGACTTTTTTTTGCTCACGAGATATGGATCTCACTGGCATTTATTGCCAATCCCTAATTGCCCAGAGGACAGTTATGAGTTAACCAGATTGTTGTGGTTCTGGAGACACATGTAGCCAGACCAGACCAGCACGGCAGATTTCCTAGATGCTACCTGGCTTGCTGTGTTCTTCCAGCTTCCTTTTTGTCTACCTTGGATTCCAGCATGTGGAGTTTTCTTGTCTCATGGAAGATTTCCTTTCCTAAAAGGCATTAGATGTTTGTTATTACAACAATAAACAGTAGTTATATGGTCACCATTAGGCCAGCTCTTTATTCTAGATTTTAATGAATTCAGATTTCACCATCTGACATGGTGGGATTCAGAACTCTGAACGAAAACTGAAAGAACCGAGGAAGGGTCACTCGACCCAAAAAATTAACTCTGATTTATCTCCACAGACACTGCCAGACCTGCTGAGCTTTTCCAGCAATTTCTATTTTTGTTTCAGAACTCTGAAATTGAGTCACACTGGACTCAAAACAATAAATCTATTTCTCTCTTCACAGATACTGCCAGACCTGCTTAGTTTCTCCAGCACCCTCTGTGATTGGTTGTCTTCACCACTGTCCGACCAGTTTATATTCCTTAAGTGTCTGAAAGCAGAAATGCACAAGACGAAGACTCTGGTGAGGGAAAGTGGAAAAACAAGACATGCTGCAGCTAATAGTTGTGGCTGAAGGACAAGTGGTGTGAGGAAAGGGATTAGATAGGAACATACCATTATCTTCATGGCTTCAGACATAGCTGCTTCAGAATTAGTAAGCACCATCTGCTCCTTGGGGTGAGGATCTTAATAGTAAGGTCCTGGGGACTGTTGCTGAACAAAGACACCTTGGAGTGCAGGTTCATAGTTCCTTGAAAGTGGAGTCGCAGGTAGATAGGATACTGAAAATGGTGTTTGGCATGCTTGCCTTTATTGGTCGGCACATTGAGTATAGGAGTTGGTAGGTCATGTTGCAGCTGAACAGGACGTTGGGGTTAGGCCACTATTGGAATACAGTGTGAAATCCTGGTATCCCTGACAGGGAAAGGATGTTGTGAAACTTCAAAGGGGTCAGAAAAGATTTACAAGGACGTTGCCAGGGTTGCAGGGTTTCAGCTATAGGGTGAGGCTGAATAGACTATGGCTATTTTCCCTGGAGAGTCAGAGGTCGAGGTTTATAAAATCATGAGAGGTGTGGTTACGGTAAGTAGACAAGGTCTTTCCCCCAGGGTGGGAGAGTCCAAAACTAGAGGGCATAGGTTTAAAGTGACAGAGGAAAAATTTAAAAGGGACCTAAGGGGCAACCTTTTCACACAGAGAGTGATGCGTATATGGAATGAGCTGCCAGAGGGATTGGTGGAGGTTGGTACAATTACAACATTTAAAAGCCATCTGGATGTGTATATGAATAAGAAGGGTTTAGAGGAGTATGGGCCAAATGCTGGCAAATGAGACTAGATTTATTTAGGATATCTGGTCGGCATTGACGAGTTGGACCAAAGGGTCTGTTTCTGTGCTGTATGTCTCCATGACTCTATGACTCTATATGAAACTGTGCCTGTTTCCTTATACCCACCTCCCACCAATGCTACTGCTGCAGAAAATGTGGCATTTTCACCTGCAAGAGAGAAGGAAGTGTGTCAGTTAGTGTGGAGGAATGAGCTTAAATGATGTGGTTGTTATTGTTGAATAGCTGGCCATGTGGGCCAGCTACAAGGTATAGGTGTGAAACGTACACATGTGTAAAGTTTGTAAATGCAAGTTAGATGTGAGGAATGGTTGATAGGGATTTTGGGTATGTAGGTTGTGGTTTCTGGCCATATGAATTCTGTGAAGCAATGGTTTAGGTTCTGCATTTGTAGATGTATTCACTAACCTCAACCACTCACGTTGTGGCAAATGGACTTTGTGTAACACTGCATCCAGGTTCCTCGCCGCACACTCTTGTCATTGACTGTGATGTCTATCAATTCTCTGAGAATTTGTCTGAAACATTTCCTGACTCCCTGACAATAGAAATTACCTTATCTCCTCTATACCTCCTATTCCAAGGGCTCCAGTGTAACACCAGAGACATTAAAACACATTGTTTGCTACGTAGGGCCATAACTCAGTATTTATTTTAGTCATTGTCTTTTCTGCAACTCTGGTCTCGGCTTTACTAGACTGTTAGCAATAGGCTGGTGAGGAAGGACTTAGACAAGGTGTGATGGCAGTGATGATGGAGTGGGAAGGCAGGGTGGCATGTCTTTCCTGCTCATACTGATATGCCAAGTTGCCAAGGGAACATGGTGTTCCTCCCTCCAAACCAGAAGCAAATTTGACCAACTATGGGATCCTTTCTGCCTCCCCTGGCACTTAGCCAGTAGCAAAGATGCCCCTTACCACACGATAAGATTACCAGGTAACTCCTGTGATTGGCCAACTGTTCTTTGATGTGGGAAGGCATCCTTGGCTGCCACTGACAAAGTTCAACCCTGGGTCCTGGTGGTGCCAATGTGGGTGCCTCCAAACACCCTACTTTCAAACCCAAAGGTGGAATTCCGTTGCCAGTACTAAGCACTGTTGTCTCTTTTGACTGAAACCCAAAAGTAGCAATTCAGAAATTTAAATATATACTTTTCAAATTTTAAACATTCGTGTTAGTGATCATGAATCGAATCAATTATCATTAAGACAAAATCGGTTCATTAATTCCCGCAGGGAAGGAACTCTGCCATCGTGACCTGACCTAGTCTAAATATAGCTCCAGAACCACAGTAATATGACCATTTAGTAATTGTTCTCTGAAATAACCTAGCAAGACACTCAATTGTAGTAAACAATTATAAAAATGCCTAATGAAAATAAAACTACATAGATCAACTGACTTCAACAGGTACCTGAAATGCAAAAGCACACCCTGTCTCGTCAACCCTGCAAAATCTTCCTCACTGATATCTGGGGACTTGTATCAATACTGGCATGACAATCCAATGGCCTGACATTGTTATATTCATAGAATCATACCTTTCAGCCATTGTTATAGGCTCTATTTCCATCACCACCTCTAGGTATGTCCTGTCCCACTGGCAGAATAGATGCAATAGGGGTAAGTGCACAGTGAAACGGGGTAACCAAGCACTCATGAACATTGATTCCAGACTCCATGATGCCTCATAGCACCAGTTCAAATAAGGAAACCTCGAGGTGCTTGCCACCTACCATTCTCCACCAACCGATGATTCAGTACCCCTCCTTGATCAACACCACTTTGAAGAGGCACTGATGATAACAAAAGTATAAAATGTACCCTGGGCACTTCAGTGGCCATCACAGGTATAACACAGTAACAGCATTACTGACCAAGCTGGCTGACTGTTTAAGGACACATCTGAAAAACTGGGCCTTTAGCAAGTGGTAAAGGAACCAACAAGACAGAATTCCACTTAACTCCACTTTTGTCAACTTGGTAGGATTTGGTAGAAGTGACCGCTTACAATCTTTGTGGAGACAATGTTCCATCTTCAAACAAAAGGTACCATCATGATATTATGTGGCATTACCACTCTGCCAGATGGGATAGTCTCAGAACAGATAGAGCTCAAAACTGGGCATCCATGAAGGGCTGTATGCCATTGGCAGCACAATTCGATTCAACTACCCTTAAGAGGTGCAGGCTACCTTTAAGTGGTGCAAGCCCTTCACAATGTTGCATCCCTATGTAAGCATGTAAGCACTCAATACTGCACTTAGCCTTTTGCTGCATGCTGCAATCATTTAAATGATCAGAAGCAATGCAAGATTAATTGCACATTTCAATCTGTATGCCCATGTTTAGACCATATTGAATTTTAGAGTACGTCATTCCAGGAAGAGCAGCTGTGTAGATTATCTCAATGTACACGTGTTCCTCCTGGAAGTATGTTCTGAACAGCACCGTTGGACATTACCAACACTGACAATCTTTGCAATATCAACCCCACTTTACAAATGGAGTCAACCTTCCAATTCTCTTAGTGCTGCCTGTTAGGAACTTGACTCTGGAATGTGGAAGCCACTGTCATAGCACTGTTTCAATAGTCATAGCACTTAAAATCTGGAGTAAACACAGCCACAAAGAATTGTGGATGAAAGTGATAGAATGTATAGCCACAGATTTTCTGCATTCTATATTGAGGTTTAATTGATCCAAATACGGGGAAGTACAGCTGAGTATGTATTTAATGAATAGCTTTTACAGGAACATTTAAAAAGTTTTGAAAGTCAAGGTTTACCATGTCATGGAATTTATCACTTTCTCAAAGAAGTCAGTGATTATTCAAGCAGGATCTTCCCTCTGAATTCAAAACATGGAAATTTACTTCACTGTTGCTATACTGATGATTCTCAACTTCTGATAATTGAGTCCACTGTATTAAATAAAGTGGAATTAAAATCAGGTCTGTGGTTGCTTGTTTCTGTTTTCTCACCATTTTGCGTATTCCATTTATGCCTGTTTTCCATGTACCAACCCCTTCCCAGTGTCCATTGACTGCAGAATGATTTAGAGGTTGCTTTTGTCTTTTAATGACAAAGGATTAATATAATCGGACCCTGTGGTTATATTGGTTTTAATCCCAATTAACTTGTCAGTTACTTTTTTTTTACAATAAATTCACTGTAATTTTTGTGTAGGACATGCTCTTTTATGAATACTTGGTCTAATCATTCAAAATATCTGTTTTGTGCTCTTCCAATTCATTCTTGATTGTGTCTTTTATAATTTTCATTTAATGAGAGGGATGAAAGAACAAAAAAGAAAACAAGAATGAGTGAAAATAATTGTGTGTTCAGAAATTGTAAGGCTCTGCTACTGGTGCAACATTTCAGTAGATACAAATGCTGGGTAGGTTGCAGAATCAGGGGGATAATGTAATAGTCCTATCTTTGGCCAGTATTTAGTTGTACTAGCAACAGAACTTACAGTTCTGTCCACCTCATTGCCCTTGCTTGTTGTTTTGAGTTTGGCCTTTCATCTATATCAATGCTTCCATCTGGTGGTCATTATTGAAAGTTAACAGTGACCCTGAGCTGAATTTTTCCTTCAGGCCCATACCTTGTGGGAAACAGTCACTGGTCTGGAATTTTAACTGGGGTTCCCCTTAATTAACATGGAGACAGGTTCAATGTCCATAGAAGAATGATGGATCTTAAGCTAGTCACAGGCATTCTATCTTAGGAAGAGATGGTAGCTAAGTCACAGAAAGGGAGAGATGGAAACATAGAGGGATCCTTTCACCTACATTGTTTAAAGCTACTCTAAAGTAATGGTTCCTGCAACCTGGCCAACCCCTGTAGGGGTGATGGAGGTTATTTCATTGCTTTCACACCCAAGAAAGCGAGAGTCTCCAGGAACACTGAAGTATCAATCACCAGCTTGTCACTGATTACCTTCCAGGTATCTATGCAGTCACTGTCAATGTGGGAAACTTTACGTAGGCTCAACAAAGCTCTTTAAAAAATTTGTTTGGATGCCTGCTGCTTGAGGGCAGTTAGACCTGTTAGCTTCGAATTCACTCCAGCAAAAATGGCTGGTGCTGGGAATGGGTTTGGGAAATTGCAGCACCATCTTCTCAGGCCATGTCCATTCTCATCTCCAGTGCATCTGAAACTTGTCTTACGTGCACAGAGATGGTCTCTGCATAGAAAAACTAATTCTGCTAGCTCAGGAATGGTTCTGCTTGGCTAGAATTGAGACTACAACTACTAGTTTGTAATCAGTAATTGCAGCTTTACTATTTGCAAGTTTTCTTTTAACTCACTCATGAACTTTCAAATTGAAAGTTCTGAGTTGGAATGTTCCGCACAAAATGAGTCAAAGTTGTATTGGTTTCTGATGACTATTATATTTAATCTATTACCATCAGGAAGTCAAAAAGTTGAATATGGTGATATACACGCATCCTATCTACCACTCTGTGACCCATGCACTCTGGTTTCCCAAACCCACCTCAGCTCAGCCACATGTTGCTAGCAGCATCTTGTGTGATTGACATTCAGGTATTAAGCAAGCAGTTAAAACTTGTCATGTGGACCACTGCATCAACTTTATTTACTTCTGGGTGCAATAAAAGTGGGCAAGGTGGCTGAGTGTAAGTCTAGTTGCTTCATGTGGCTTTATCAGGAAATAGTAGAAATAATCTTAGCAGAATGCTCTATTAAAAACGATGCAACCCCAAAGGTCTTAAATAAATCTTTATTCAGTTTTACACACACACTGTTCTATTTAACATTGTCAGGGTTAGAGTTTGGCTAAAAGTAAACTTGTACAGGTAAAATTATACTCTGGTGAATTTTAATTTTTGCATCTATTTACCTTCTGGAGAGAACTCGGTTGAGGTGGCATCGGTGGTGACTACATCAATGGGAAAGGTGGAAGGCAGTCGGAAGGTGGCTTCGTCAGGGTGTGGCAGCAGCTGGTGAGCCCAGAGTGGGACCCTAGTGGACGGCGGCAAGGCAGCTGGTGAGCCTGGAGCAGGACCTTTGCAGCAGGGTTGAGAAGACAGCAGGTAGAGGGGCAAGCAAGGGGCCTGATATCAGCTGCTACATTGGGAGAGGTGATATCGGCAGGTAGGCCCAGTGACAAAAGACAGTGCCCGAGGTGGCAACCTTGACATTGGTCTGGCACTGGCAATCTAGATGCCTTCATATCAACCAGCTGTCTCTGTCAATTGGATGAGATTCCACTCTAGCAATGTACATATGGTGAGCATTAGTAGGATTCTGTGCATGTCTGTGCAAGCCATCTTGGAAGCTGCCATGTGATGCCTTCGTGGTTTTGGTGAGTGACTCAATGGAGGTTAGGGGTACCCTTCAAAAGCTAAGCATTAATATCAATAAGTACAGCAACAATATTGAAGAACAAAGATACAAACAGCCATATAAGCAGAAGGTTGCTCTTGAGGCATTGTGTAGGTAAAGATGTAAAACAGATGTCTTGGGATATCCTTCAGTATATCCAAGCAACTCACAGAAAGGATCATGATAATGATCTGCTATGTCTTCTCCAATACCATAATGGGGAGAAGGCTGGAACTTCAAAAGAGGATTCTGAGGATTGCTCGGCATCTTTAGAAAAGGGAAGGGGAGGAGCCTGATGTATCCAAGTGCATGCAACCACTCACCTAGCTGACATGAGAAGCCATGACAGACTAATCCATGCATGGCTCAAATAATCTGAGTGAGAGATGGCAGAGCAATGCTGATCCCACTGTTCAATTACATTAATCAATCCACCACACCTCACAACACGCAGCCACTCCAAAGTCAGAACATTCCCAATCTTTGCTCATCTTTCACTAGTTTACCATTCTCCTAAGGCTAACTCTATTTGAAAGGTAGAAAGGCACAACGAGGATGAGTGGGCAATGGAAATTTGAAATAAAATGAATGATTCATTAACATTTTGCAATACATTAATACATTGACATTTTCATAGTCACCCAAGTGAAGTTCCTCATGCAGCTAAAGATTTTTTTCCAAACACTCCTACATAATGCTTCAGTAGTGCCACATGCAGCTGTTTGCTCCCCTGTAAGGTCAGCAGGGATTCCCATGACCAATATCCTCTGAGTTTTGCAAAGAAAGCTCCACAGCACCTTCATTGAGACAAATTTGGTCATTGGTGCTGAAGGCAGCATGGCTATAACTGGGTGGTCATTGCGGCTTGGAGGCACAAGGAATGGACATTAGAGGACCTTGATCAGCTTTCCTATAGCTTTGTTTCCTTTCTCTATCTACCCACTCTTGGCCTAACTCTCACTTCCTTGCAAGCCAAGAACAGGAGAGGAGTTCACTGCACTTCAGCCGAGTGTTGAATGGTCAAAGCAAAGCATTTATGTAAAGTGGCAGAGAGTGCAGGGCATGCATTCAATGCTCCCTACCACTTTTTCATGGAGGTTCATGCCAGCACAGGAGCCTTGACACATCCTCAAACTCATGTTTGAGACTGATTCCTCCAAATTGTCTCCAAGAGTGGTCAATGCTTTTGTAGGTTCGTTTAAATCTAAAAGTGGGTTTTGCAACTAGGCTGTTACAATTAGGGGCGTGGAATGAGGCACTTCCACAGAAATATGCAGGCCCCATGGAAAATCCCAGTCAATTTCCTTTAATTGATTTTACCTGGCCATCCATGATCCACATCAGCCCCTGCTCTATGTGGGAATGTAGCTTTCATTCCCCCTCCCAATGTTTGTTAAAAAAAAAACCCTGATGGGGAGTTGAAGCTAGAAAACCAGCGCACTGGCTATCAGGTCAATAATTAGCTTCCCCTGCTAAACCCCTCATTCCCCCTGGGACCTAAAAAAATCAATCTCTTTATGCTGCTACCTCAGAGTAGTGCTTTCTGGGTTTGGCCATCAAAGCTCAGTATCTGTGTTTAGTTGAGCAGCATTTAAAGTGTATCATTATGTGTGCTTTCTTTCTTTCATGGGATTTGGGCACCCAGCATTTATTACCTGTTCCTAATTGTTTTTGAGAAGTTGGTGGGATCTAACTTATTGAACGTGCAATTCCTCTAGCACAGGTACAGATGAATAGATGGTGTTGCTGGGATACCGGGTGGACGCTCCAATTCTATTCGTTGTTTTACTTTTCTGGAACAGCGGCGTTTAGGTTTTATCAGAGGGAGTCACATACAGTCATAGAGTCATAGGGACGTACAGCACTGACATAGACCCAGCAGTCCAACTTGTCCATGCTGACCAAATATCCTAAATTAAGCTGGTCCTATTTGCCAGCATTTGGCCCATATCCTTCTAAACCCTTCTTATTCATATACCCATCCAGATGCCTTTTAAATGTTGTAATTGTGCCAGCCTCTACCACCTCCTCTGGCAGTTCATGTCATACGTGCATCAGCCCTCCACATGAAAAAGTCGCCCCTTAGGTCGCCATTAAATCTTGCCCCTCTCACCTTAAATCTATGCCCTCTAGTTTTGGACACCGCTACCCTGGGGAACAGACCTTGGCTATTCATCCTATTCATGTCCTTCGTGATTACATAAACCTCTATAAGGTCACCCCTCAGCCTCTGACGTTCCAGGGAAAATAGCCCCAGCCTATTCAGCCTCTCCCTATAGTTCAAATCCTCTGACCCTGGCAACATCCTCGTAAATCTTTTCTGAACTCTTTCAAGTTTCACAATATCTTTCCTGTAGTAGGGTGACCAGAATTAAACGCAGTATTCTAAAAGTGGCCTAACCAATGTCCTGTATAGCGCAACACGACCCTCCAACTGTTATATTCTGTGCACTGACCAATAAAGGCAAGTGTACCAAACACCTTCTTCACCACCCTGTCTGCCTGCAACTCTGCTTTCAAGGAGCTATCAGCCCTCTTCCCAAAGCACCATAGGTCAGAATAGATAAACATGGCAGATTTACTTTCCTAAAAGACATCAGAGAACCAAATGAGTTTTTAGAATAACTGATAATAATTCTATGACATTATCACTGAGACTAATTTTCAATTCTACATATTTTTAATTAATTTATTTATAATTAAATTTAAATTCACCAGTTGCCATAATGGGATTTAAACCCATGTCCCCAGAGCATTGCAATGGCACTTCCTCAGAGTGTGTAACCTCTTCTGAGAACTTCTCAACTTCCTTCTGTATGTGTCCTGTGTTAGTCGTAAAACCCCTGGGAATTGAAAAACCTCCCAGACAGAGTAGTCATTACTGTGCAGATGTTCACATTTCATTATTAAGATACTGAATCATCAATACAAGTGAATGTAAAATGCCAAATGATGTTGTCATTTCTAATTTTGTCACCAGGTGTCACGGAGATCCCCAACTCTCTATTACTATTGACCCTTCAAATCTCCTCTGCAGCAGCAGTCAGGTTAGTTATCACTGGTGGACCATCTAACCCCAGTTTTCTGGCTCTCTGTCACATCTTACACTCTCCGTCTTCAAGGAGGGAAAGTACATTGAGTTGTAAGAATTAGAAATTGTGCAGTGGATGAAGTGACAACATTTGTAAGTGTTTCTGAGTTTTGGTGTGAGATGGCACTGAGGCGTGTGTCATTGTTAGCAGTACTGATGGAGTTGCGAGGAGATGCCTTGAGACAGAGGAATGATGCATTCATCAGAGATACAGAAAGCTGAGGAAGACAGAGTGTGACACTTGACACCTGAGAGTGGAATGACATTCATTTTTCCTGCATTCATTCAGGTACTGAACCTTGTGTAATTCTGAATCCAGGCTTAAGGACCCACTCTCCTGTTGCTGACTTTCTTCCTAAGTGACATATAGCCAATTTGAGAGGTTGGTTTCTTCTTCCCATCAACATTTCACAAACCACAGATGAGCCCCAGGACAGAATGGGAGAATCAGGAGCTGGAGTTCCTACACCTCCCTTCCATTCATCTGCTTTCTGAAGTGTTGAGAATCAATGCAAGATAAGGAAGAAACAGTAAAAAATCTTTTTTAGAAAATCTTGGAAATAAACATCTGATCTAAACTGGAGCTCCATTTTCAGGTATACAAGATGAATTCTGACCAGCTTGCATCATTTTCAAGCTTTACTGTTTTTTCCTTCTGAATCCAAATTCTGACATATACCAGAGTTCCTTCAAATAGAAATCTGTCCAAATACAGGCACACATCCCCGTCACAGTAGAAGCAGTGCATCTTGTAGATGCTGCTACTGTTCATTTGTCACGAAGAATTAGAGAGGATGATTCCTCATGTGGGTCAACCTAGAACAAGAGGTCATACATAGTTTTAGGATAAGGGGTAGCAAACCTAAACCAGAGATGAGGAGAAATTCTCTCAAAGGGTTATGAATCTGTGGAATTCACTACCTCGGAGTGTGGTGGATGCCAGGACATTGAGTAAATCTAAGGAGGAGACAGACAGATTTTTGGGAATGAATTGAAGGATTATAGAGAGCAGGCAGAAAAATTGAGTTGAGGCTGAGATAAGATCAGCCATGATCATATAGAAAGATACAGCAGGCTCAAGGGGCCAAATCGCTTGTTCCTGCGCCTAGTTCTTATCTTTTTACGATGGGAATGCATGTTTTAGTTGGTGGTTACAGTGCCAATTAAGCAGGCTTCTTTTCCCTGGATGGTGTCATGATTCCTGAGTTTTGCCCAAGCTGCAGTCATCCAGGCAAGTGGAGAGTACTCACTCCCAATTCTGGCTTGTGCTTCATAGACATTGGACGGTTATTGGAAGCCAGGAGGAGAGAAATTCATTGCAGAATTTCAAACCTTTGGCCTAGTCCTGTAGCCACACTATTTATTTGGTTGATGCAGTCCAGTTTCCAGTCAATGGTACTAGAATGTCGATAGTGAGGATTTAGAAATGGTAACGCCATTGAATATTAAGGAGTGCTGGTTAGATTCTGTCTTGCTGGAGATGATCATTGCCTGGCACTTGTGTGACCAGAAGGTTACTTGTCAGTTATCAGCCTAAGCCTGGATATTGTCCACGTCTTGCTACACATGGACATGGTCTGTTTCAGCATCTGAGGTGCTGTGAATGATACTGAACATTGTGCGATTTTCAGCATACATCCCTGAGAGGGGGTTAATGATGAACATTCATTGGTTGAGTCCTTGAATCATAGAATCTTACAGTACAGAAGAGGATATTTAGCTCATCGAGTCTGTACCGCCAAAAAGATTCTACTATCTGCACTAGTCACACATGCTCACACTTGCTCACACTAGGCCCATAGCCTTGAATGTTATGACATTTAAATGTTCATCCAAATACCTTCTAAAGACTGTGAGGTTTCCTGCCTCAACTACCATCCCAGGCAGTACTTACCAAACTCCCACCTCCCACCTTCTCTGCTCCAAAGAAAACAACAAGAGTCTATCCAGTCTCTCTTCATAGTTGAAATGTTCCATGCCAGGCAACATCCAATGAATTTCCTCTGCACCCCTCCAGTGCAATACATCCTTCCTATAGCGGGGTGACCAGAACTGCACATTCGACTCCAGCTGCGTCCTAACCAAAATTCTGCACAACTCCAACATAATCTCCCTGTTCTCATAATCTTTGCCATTACTGATAAAGGCAAGCACCCCATATCCCTTCTTAACTGCCCTATTAACCTGTCCTGTCACCTCCAGGGATTTCAGGACAAGCACTTCAATATCCCTTTTTCCTCTGAACTTCCTGGCATGTTGCCACTCATTGAGTACTCCCTTGTCTTATTCCTTCTTCCAAAGTGCATAATTTCCAATTTATCAGGGTTTAGTTCCATCTGCTACTGATCTGC
This sequence comes from Ginglymostoma cirratum, assembly GCA_024137785.1. Classification (NCBI taxonomy): domain Eukaryota; kingdom Metazoa; phylum Chordata; class Chondrichthyes; order Orectolobiformes; family Ginglymostomatidae; genus Ginglymostoma; species Ginglymostoma cirratum. The sequence goes on from JAHRHZ010000032.1 coordinate 5,666,025, forward strand.
CCATCTGACCAAAACATTTATATTCGCCTGTAACCTAAGACCTTTTTCTCCATTGTCAACCATCTGGCTAATCTTTATGTCATCTGCAAACTTACTTATTATCAACACCACATTCTCAGCTTTATATCATTTATGAATATTACAAGCCAAAAGGGACTAAGCTCTGATCCCTGCGATATGTCACTGCACACCAGCTCCAGTCACACAAACAGCATGGTCTGTCGCCCATCACTAAGACAATTGTGAATCCAACTTGCCAAGTTACTATGGCTTCCATAGGCTTTACCTTCTTTAACAGTTTCCCGTGTGGGGCCTTGTCGAAAGAACAATCCCGAGAAACTACTGCAGTGATGTCCTGAGCCTTTAATGGTTGACCTCCAACAATCATAATCACCTTCCTTTGTTCTAGGTGCAACTCCAATCAACAGATAGTTTTCCTCCAATTCCCATTAACTCCAGTTTTGTTAGGGTTCCTTCATCCCACACTCAATCTAAAGCTGCCTTGATGTCCAAGGCAGTCACTCTCACCTCACCACTGGTCAAGATCTTTTGTCCATGTTCAGACCAAGATTGTCTGTTTTGGTCAGGAGCCAAGTCACTCTGATGGAAGTCAAACTGAGCGTCAGTGAGCAGGTTATTCCTGGATAACACGGCTGATTACACCAATAACTCCAGAGTAGACTAATGGGGTTATAACTGGTCTGGTTGAATTTGTCCTGTTTCTTTGTGCACAGGACACATCTGGACAATCTTCCACATTGCTGTATCGATACCAGGATTGTAACTAGATTGGAACAACTTGGCTGAGAGCACGGCTAACTCTGGAGCAGAGGTCTTCAGTAACATTGCCACAATGTTAGCTGGGCTTGGAGCATTTGCAATATGAAGTATCTTTAACTGTTTCTTGATATCACATGGACTAAATCCAATCGATTGAAGCCTGGCACTGTGCTGTTGGGGGCTGCTGGAGAAGGCAAAGTTGGATCATCCATTTGGCACTCTGGATGCAAATATTTCAGCCTTATCTTTTGCAATGATGTGTTGGGCTCCCCCATTATTGAGAATGAAGATATTTGTGAAGCCTCCACCCCATCCCACCATTAGTTAGAATCCCTACAGCATGGAAGCAGGCTATTCGGCCCATCGAGTTCACACCAACCCTCTTAAGAGCATTCACCGAGATCAACTTCCCTACCCTATCCCTGTAACTCTACATTTCCTATGGCTAATTCACCTAGCTTGCACATGCCTGGACACTATGGTCAATTTAGCCTGGCCAATCCACCTAATCTGCACATCTTTGGACTGCGGGAGAAAAGCGGAGCACCCGGAGAAATGGACAATGTGCAAACTGCACACAGACAGTCGTTCAAAGGTGGAATCGAACCGGGATCCTTACACCGTGAGGCAGCAGTGCTAACCACTGAGCCACCATGCCACAGTTGTTTAATAGTGCACCACCATTCAGAATTAGATGCAGCAGGACTGCAGATCTTAGATCCAATTTGTTAGTTTAGGGTCATTTAGCCCTGTCTGGCACATTCTGCTTCTGCTATTTAGCATGCAAGTAATTCTGTGTTGTAACTTCACCACACTGACAGCTTAATTTTTTTTTTTAGGTATACCTAATGATGGATACCCTCCTGCATTCTTTGTTGAAGCAGTGTTGATCATCCAGCTTGGTGGTTTTGAGATGCATTGATCCATGTGAAGTTGATGAGATTCTACAGTATATATGAAATAAACCCTCCACAAAACATCAAGTCTGGGCCTTTCAATGCAAAAAGTATTAATTGCTGTCAATCATACAAACATAGGAAATAGAAGCAGGAGTAGGCCATTCAGCCCTTTGAGTCTGCTCCACTTTTCATTATGATAATGATTGATCATCCAACTCAATAGCCTTTTCCTGCTTTTCCCCCATCTCCTGTTATCCCTTTAGCCCAAAGTGCTATATCCAGCTCCTTGAAATCATATAATATTTTGGCCTTGACTCCTTTCGCTGTGGTAGCGAATTCCACAAGCTCAACTCACTCCGGGTGAAGAAATCTATCTTCAACTCAATCCTAGATGGTTTACTTTAGATTGTAACGTCTGGCTCTCAATGCCTTTGCCTTGGGGCCATCCTCTGTGCATCTACCCTGTCTAGTCCTGTTCAAATTTTCTTAGGTTTCTATGAGGTTCACCCCTCGTTTTTCTGAACTCCAGGAATATATCCTAACTGATTCAACTCTTCTCATATGCCAATCCTGCCTCCCAGGAATCAGTCTAGAAAACTTTTGTAGCACTCCCTCTATAGCAGGAACATCCTTGCCCAGACAAGCATACTGTCCGGTGCATAACAGCCTGGTATGGCAACTGCTCTGCCCATGACTATAATAAACTACAGAAGGTTGTGTGCACAGCCCAGACCATCACAAAAGCCAACCTTCCATCCATGGACTCTATTTACACGGCTCACTGCTGCGGAAAGGCGGCCAACATCATCAAAGAGCCATCGCACCCAGGTAATGATCTCCTACAAACTCTTCCACCAGGCAAGAGATTTGGAATAAAAACCAAAAGAACTGCGGATGCTGTAAATAGGGAAAAAAAATAGAAGTTGCTGGAAAAGCTCAGCGGGTCTGGCAGCATCTGTGAAGGACAAAATCACAGTTAATGTTTCGGGTCCAGTGACCCTACCTCAGAACCCAGATTCCGAGTTCCGAGGAAGGGTCACTGGACCAGAAACGTTAAATCTGTTTTTTTCTTCATAGATGCTGCCAGACCTGCTGAGGTTTTCCAGCAACTTCTGTTTTTGTTGTTGTTGTCATAGAAGATTCGGGAACTTGAACACATGCACGCGCAGGTTCAGCAACAGCTTCCTTCTGGCCGTTCTTAGACTGTTAAATGGACTCTAGCCTCAAATAATGTAACCTGCAATGCAACCTGTATGCCTCTAAGTCTTTTTGATCGGTACATCCTTTGCTTGCTGTGATCTGTCTGTACCACTTGTAAACAAAGTTATTCACCGTATTTCGGTACACATGACAATAAATCAATCAATCAAATAGACCAAAACTGCACATAATACTATAAGTGTGGTCTCACCAAGCCCCTATATAATTATGGCAAGATGTTAGCAAAAACTGACAGGAACTGGTAAGAGGCTTAACAACGCGCTGTTGTGTGAATGGAATTATGCTGAGACAGTCAGGTCTGTTAAAGATTTAAAACTACAGGAAATCAGGAACTGCTGTCTCTACCAGATAAAGTATACATTTGGACAAAACATTTGGGATTTCTCATGTGCATGGATAAGTCCAAATAAGGCATGCATTTGGCCAAAACGTTCAGGATTGGTCATGCGCATGCATAATTCAAACAAGGCACACACTTGGCACAGAGACATGTGTGCAAAGAGCCTGTAGAAATCCCTTTGTTCAACAACACTTCAATGATTAACGTTGTGCAAGAAGTACTCTACATCAGGAGGCATGGTGAAGATCTCAAACAGAGTTTCAGCCTGACCAGCTGCAAACCCTCCAGGTAATAGTGTTTGGTTTTAGTTACAGAAATCAGGGAAGTGAAAAGCAGTGATTGAGATATCTCTGGTAGTTAAAAGCGTGTGTTATTTGTTCAAGTACTTAATAAACTAATTGTGGTTTTATAGACCTCCAAGGGCCTCCATTGTATCTTCGTCTATGTATGTACTGTTGTCTCTCACAGACGGGAAATAAAGACGTCACTGCTCCTGTATTTGAATTCTGTCATTATTAAGGCCAACATGCCATAAGCCTTCTTTCCCAACTGCTGCACCTGTATCCTTACTTTCAGTGATTGGTGTACGAGGACACCCAGGTCTTGTTGCACATTCTCTTCACTGAATTTATAGCCATTCAGATAATAACCTTACATTTATGCACATTATACAGCATCTGCTGTGCATTTTTCCACTTACTCAGCTTGTCCAAATCATACTGAAACATCTCAGCATCCTCCTCACAGCTCACGCACCCATCCAGCTTTGTGTCACCTGCAAATTTGGAGATACTACATTTAGGTCCCTAATCCAAATCACTAATAATAAACAAACTCTATTAGACTGTAAATCAATTATTACTAATGTGATGTCCATTCTTTCAGGTTTTAATTGGACATTATTAAAATGGAATTTAAAGAAGTTACCTTGTGTCATTTTCGCAATCCAATCTTTCCTCCCATTTTTTTTCCTCTTTTTGCACTAGATATGACACCAAATTCACCAATTCATGCATTGTAGACATGCTAACTCTCATGGATTAACTGACATTGAACTAACATTGAGCTTAATTTATGATCTCTGTGCAGGGCTAAGGAATTTTCCAGGCAAATTCAAAATGCATAATTCTGCATGTCTTGCTTCTTATCTGGTAGGCTTTGGATTACCAATCCTTCATTGCAACCTTATCATTCATTATCATGTGACACAGACAGAGCAGTGCGAATAGAAACAGTGATGTCAGGAGTGGGAGGAGAAAGCAGGAAGTTAGCTTTCATATCTGCTTTTGTTGTGGCATACTGGGGACACTCTGGCATACCAAAGGGCTTTGGTCCCGCACAGCAGGTGACAGGTCAAGGTGTGGAGCTGGAGGAACACAGCAGGCCGGGCAGCAGCAGAGGAGCAGGAAAGCTGACATTTCGGGTCGGGACCCTTCTTCAGAAATGGGGGAGGGGAAGGGGACTCTGAAATAAATAGAGGAGCGGGGAGAGCGGTGATAGCAGGGAGATAGTGGAGAAGATAGGTGGGAGAGAAGGAGGACAGGTCAAGGAGGCGCGGATGAAGCTAGTAAAGGTGAGCGCAGGTAGGAAGTGGGGATGGGGATTGGTCAGTGCGGTGCGAGGGAAGACAGACAGGTCAAAGAGGCGGGGATGAGAGGGGGGTGCTGGTCTTTGAATGAGGTCGGGAGTGGGGACATTTTGAAGCCTGTAAAGTCGACATGAGACCACTGGGTTGTAGGCTTCCAAGGCGGAATATGAGGTGCTGTTCCTCCAGTTTACAGGTGGCATGGTTGTGACACTGGAGGAGGCCCAGGATGCACGTCGTCCAGGGAGTGGAAGGGGGTGTTGAAGTGGTTCGTGACTGGGAGGTGTTGTCATTTGTCATTTGTCGCAAACTGAGCATAGGTGCTCCACAAAGCGGTCTCCAAGCGTCCGCTTGGTCTCCCCGATGTAGAGGAGGCCACATCGAGAACAGCGGATACAATAGACCACATTAGCGAATGTGCAAATGAACACCTGTTTAATTGGAAGGCGTTTTTGAGGCCTGGGATGGAGGTGAGAGGGTAGGTGTAGCACTTCCTGCGGTTGCAGGGAAAGGTGCCCGGGATGGTGGGGCTAGTGGGGAGTGTGGAGCAGACGAGGGAGTCGCGGAGAGAGCGGACCCTCCAGAAGGCAGATAAGGGTGGTGAGGGAAATATATTCTTCGTAGTGAGGTCAGATTGCAGGTGGCGAAAGTGGCGGAGAATGATGATTTGAATCCAGAGGTTAATGGGGTGATATTTGAGGACAAGGGGAATTCTGTCTTTGTTCTAATTGCGGGGAGGGTGTGTGAGGGGTGAGGTGCGGGGAATGCATGAGATGCGGTCGAAGACGTTTTCGACCACTGAGGGGGGAAATTGCGGTCCTTGAAAAATGAGGACATCTGGGATGTCTGGGAGTGGGACGCCTCATCTTGGGAGCAGATGCGGCGGAGGCGGAGGAATTGGGCATAGGGGATTGCATTCTTGCAGGAAGATGGGTGAGAGGAGGTGTAGTCTAGGTATCTGTGGGAGTCTGTGGGCTTGAAATAGATATCAGTTTCGAGGTGGTGACCAGAGATGGAGACAGAGAGGCTCAGGAAGGAGAGAGAGGTATCAGAGATGGTCCAGGTGAACTTGAGGTTGGGGTGGAAGGTGGTAGTAAATTTGATGAACTGTTTGAGCTCCTCGTGGGAACACGAGGCGGCGCCGATACAGTCATCGATGTAGCGGAGGAAGAGGTGGGGCCTCAACCGCATCTCTTGCATTCCCTGCACCTCATCCCTCACACCCACTTGCTGCAATAAAAACAAAGACAGAATTCCCCTTGTCCTCACGTATCACCCCATTAACCTCCGGATTCAACGCATCATTCTCTGCCACTTCTGCCACCTGCAATCTGACCCCACTATGAAGGATATATATTCCCTCCCCATCCTTATCTGCCTTCCGGAGGGACCGGTCTCTCCGCGACTCCCTCGTTCGCTCCACACTCTGCACTAGCCCCGCCACCCCAGCACCTTTCCCTGCAACCGCAGAAGGTGCTACACCTGCCCCTACATCTCCACCCTCAGCTCCATCCCAGGCCCCCAAAAAACCTTCCACATTAAACAGATGTTCACCTGCACATCCGCTAATACGGTCTGTTGTATCTGCTGTTCCCGATGTGGCTTCCTCTACATCGGGAAGACAAAGCAGAGGCTCGGAGACCGCTTTGTGGAGCACCTACGCTCAGTTCACGACACATGACAAATGACAACACCTCCCAGTCACGAACCACTTCAACTCCCCCTCCCACTCCCTGGATGATATGTCCATCCTGGGCCTCCTCCAGTGTCACAACCATGCCACCTGTAAACTGGAGAAACAGCACCTCATATTCCGCCTGGGAAGCCTACAACCCAATGTCTCAATGTGGACGTTACTAGCTTCAAAATCTCCCCACCCCGACCTCATCCCAAGACCAGCCGCACCCCTCTCTCATCCTGCCTCCTTGACCTGTCCGTCTTCTCTCCCACCTATCCGCTCCACTATCTACCTGCTATCACAGCGCTCCCCCCTCTCTATTTATTTCAGAGCCCCCTTCTCCTCCCCCATTTCTGAAGAAGGGTCCTGACCTGAAACATTAGCTTTCCTGCTCCTCTGATGCTGCGTGGCCTGCTGTGTTCCTCCAGCTCCACACCTTGTTATCTCAGACTCCAGCATCAGCAGTTCTACTATCTCTAGGTGACAGGTCAAGATCTGTCCACATAAGCTAAGTTCAGCATCAATGATGCTGCAGTGACTAGCTTTCAGGAAGAAATCAGTTTTATTCCAGACTTTCAGGAAAATTAAATGGTCTCGTTCTAATTGTTTCACCACTTAGCTGCATCTGGATGAATTACAATGTACCAGGATTTGATTCACAAAGGCAATTATAAAATATTGTGGATGTTGGAAATGCAAAACTAAAACAGAAGGGTTTAGGCCCGAAACGTCAAGTTTTCCTGCTCCTATGATGCTGCTTGACCTGCTGTGTTCATCCAGCCCCATGCTTGTTAT
>JAHRHZ010000032.1:5673722-5707205 GCA_024137785.1 Ginglymostoma cirratum
TGTGGCATTGCAGGAGGCCCAGGATGGACATGTCATCTGAGGAATGGGAGGGGGAGTTGAAATGGTTCGCGACTGGGAGGTGCTACTAACATCATCCCGCCACCTTGATCTGTCCGTCCTCCCTGGACTGACCTATCTCCTCCCCACCCCCCTACCTACACTCACCTTTACTGGCTCCATCCCCGCCTCTTTGACTTGTCTGCCTCCTCTCCACCTATCCTCTCCTCTATCCGCCTCCCCCTCTCTCCCTATTTATTTCAGAACCCTCTTCCCCTCCCCCATTTCCGATGAAGGGTTTAGGCCCGAAACGTCAAGTTTTCCTGCTCCTATGATGCTGCTTGACCTGCTGTGTTCATCCAGCCCCATGCTTGTTATCTCCCTTCTAACATAGTTCTCTCCTTCTCCAGGAAGGTGAGATCCCACAGCCCTTGTGTGCCTAGGAACTGGGGGAATGCTTCATGTATCTATCACCTGCAAATTTGGAAGTATTATTTAGTTTCCCCCCCAATCTAAATCACTAATAACTCTCTGGGACTGTATATCAATTATTACTCGCGTGAACCTTCAGGTTTTAATTGGATATTTCTTCAAAAGGTGCTTGTTTTAAAAAAATGTTAGTTTGAAAAGGAAAGACGATCCCACGAGTCTTGCGAGAGACACACCCTACTGGATTTTTTTTCCCCCTGGATTTTGCAGGTCTGCGGCAAGTTTGAAAATGAAGTCACTTGCTGCAAAGGGTGTGTGTGCGCGCATTTAAATAAGGGGCCGGAAGCTGTCTGCCGGAAGTCGTTGAGGGTGGTGTCTACTCACGGTGAAATGGTCAAGTTTAATTCCTTATCGAGTCAGGGTTATGCGGAGAGAACGAGGGGATTGAGATACATCAGCTGTCCCCTGTCTTTTTGAACTTTATGATCGCCGTAATTTAGAGTGAGCCTTCTTGGCTGGTTTCCCTGGTGACTGACTGCCCGCCCGCTGCTGGCTGTGCCATCCTCTCCCCTTTGCGTCTCGCTGGAGTGGACAATGGCTTCGGTCCGTGCGGCCGCCGCCTCCTTACTGCTCTTGGCTGTCGGTAAGTGCCTGTCACTAGGGGTAGGGAGTCCGCTCTCTGAGCTCGGGGCCCCGGCTCGGGTTCGGGGGAAGAAGGCGAGGCTGAAGCAGATGTGAACCGCCCAGGGCCTTGCCCGGCTTCATTAACGTTACCTGAACTGTTTTTACCCCGCTTCGTGTGTGCCTGCACCTCTTTCTCAAAGCACAGTAATTTCATTTGATATTTCAGTCACTCAGTTTTGAAATTAAATCTCTTTGAGGTGCCTTATTCCGATGCTTTCTCTTTCTGAAACACTGGGTGGAATTTATCACAGGCTATATTGCCCCGCGAGGTCTTTTCGATAAGATCATGCTGTAACTCCATATACTTTGTCTTTGGTACGCATCCCTTAAATACCTCTGTTTAACAAAAAAAACCTACCTCACATTTAAAATTAAAAACTGATCCAGCATCCGTTTCCGTTTGTGGAAGAGAATTTTTAAAAAAAAAAAATTCGTTGAATTGACTTGACCTACCAAATGACCTACCTATCATAAAACCATCCTGTCTCCCCCGATCAGCAATTTAAAATTTTTGATCCTTGATTAAAAGACTGCATCAGTTTCCCCACCACGTAAGTTAGGCTGACTGGTCTGTAATTCCCTGGTTTTCGCCCTTCATAAAAAGTGGAGTGATGCGCACAATTTTCCAATCTCGCGGGATGACCTTTGTATTTAGGAAAATCAGATTATATTTAGGGCGTCTACAATGTGTTTCCCTACTTTCCTTAACATCTTCCAATGGAAGCTGTCAGATCCTGGATATTTGTCATTCTTTAATTCCATTAATTTCCTTGTACTGATGTTTTACTTCAGCCCCAGTCACCTTCAGAATTTCCATTACGGTATCCTCCTTTTTTACTGTAAGTACTGAGAGAAAGTAATTATTCAACACATCTGCCATTTCTCCATGGTTGTTGACAATATGTCAACTTTCAGTCTTTAGAGGACCATCAATGCTCCTGACCACCTGATTTCCCTTTATGTAACTATTACAGTTCTTTTTCCTGATTTTGAAGTTCTTGGCAAGTTTCCCTTCTTAATCTCTTTAGTTCTTATGAGCTGCTTTGTGACCCTTTTGCTGAATGGGAAAAGTACAAAGATCAGCAGAATCTGCTTTTTTTTTTATTCATTTTTAAGTTTTTTTTTTATTAGTTTAATGCTGTCTCTATCTTTAATTGACCATGGCTGTGGTTTTTTTTTCTGTGAAGTGGAGCTTTTTCCCTCAAGATGTAAACTTTTTGTATTGGGTTAAATGTTCCTTTTAAATATCCTCCACTTTCTTCAGTTGGTTTACACATGAGCAGATTTTCCCAGTTTATTGTGGACAGTCTCTGTCTCATCTCATTAAAGTTGGCCTTGCCTACAACTAAAACTCATAGCTGAGTCAAGCTTTTCACTTACAAATGTTATATTGAACTCATCATGTTATGATCATAATTTGATAAACAGTTGAGGCTACAAATTAAATTTGGCTCATTACTAAATCCAATATTACTTGCCCCCATGTTGCATCCAGGACACGTTGTAGTAGCTTCACACTCCAGAAATTCACTACTTTCTGACAGGTTGGAAGAAGAAACATGCAACTATTTTAAAGTTAGAATCCCCCATTAAAAACACTCTGGCTTTGCTACACACTTACCTAATTTCTGCTTGTTTACAATCTAGCACTTCAGAGCTGCTACTGGGGTCTCTGTTCACAACACCTATTACAATTTTAAAGGCTTTACTGTTCTTCAGTTCCATCTAGATGGTTTTCACTGAATGATTTGCCCTCATTATATCCTCCCTCACCTTGATATAATTTTGTTTCTGATCAGTTAGCCTGCTCTACCACCTCTGCCATTTTCACCGTCCAGCCTATAAACCTTAACTGTATATTTAGTTCCCAATCTCAACTGTCCTGCAGTCACATCTCAGTAATGGCTGCCATCGAAATCTAAATTGAATTTGTATCTGCAGCTCATTTTAATTTGTTCTTTACATTCTCTGCATTTGTAGAGAGCTTACGGGCTATACGCTAACTTGTCCCTCAGCACTGATGCTTCATTCACCCTTTTATGATTTTTCACTTCTGGTTTAATCAATACACTTCTTATAGTTTTATCATTACTTGCCGTACCTGAAGCAGGATTCTTGCCTGTTTCATAGAGGAATCATCACAGAATCCCTACCATGCGGAAACGGGCCTTTTGGCCCAAAAAGTCCACACCAACTCTTGGAGCATCCCTCTATGACCCACCTAAGCTACACATCCCTGAACACTATGGGCAATTTAGCATGGCCAATCCACCTAACCTGCACATCTTTGGACTGTGGGAGGAAACCGGAGCTCCCTGAGGAAACCATGCAGACACTGGGAGAATGTGCAATCTCCACACGGGCAGTTGCCCAAGGGTGGAGTCGAACCCAGGTCCCTGGCACTGAGGCAGCAGTGCTAACCACTGAGCCACCGTGCCACCCCACCTTACCCTTTGTTATGTTAGTTGATTTTGAAACTGTATAGACTTCTCCTGAACACAATCTCCTTGTCCACCCCACCATTTACTAGCTCAGAGTGCCGTGACCACCTGTAATGGACCATCCCAAACCCCACAAAATATATTAAGAAGAAAGTCTAGACCCTGACCTTTCTTATTTTAAGGGTAAGTGTAAGGGGTTGTGTTCCAGATGCATTTTGATTGGTCAAACTACTTGATGTTAAGCATAACAATTTATTTTTACGCTACAGTTAAAATACAGACAAAAAAAAGAATTGGTTTAACTGTAACTCTATCAAAATGCTTGACAAAATGAAAGATATATTAGTTACTACTAATTAACCATTCTAATGTGGTAACATTCTGTAAACGCATTCTTGGCAAAGGCAAATTCAGTAAAACAGATAGTCTCACGTGCCATTTTAGCAGCAGGAAGAGAACCCCAGCTTTTAGCTGTAACAGAGAGTAATAAGAGCTTCCACGTCCAGTTTTAAGACCCCAGCAACTGCAGAAAGCTAAAACTAAAAGTCTTGCTTTGGAGGGAGCATCCCCCGACCCCCAACATTCAGTCTGCTTCTATTGTTCCCAACTTTTTTTTTTAAAAAAAGTCCCAAGGCCCCTCAACCTGTTTACTCTATTAGGTTTAAGCAGACTGCTCAGAACCTCTATCTAAACTTTCCTCATTTGGGTTGAAAAAAAGGACAAAACGCACCCCTTCAAGTCATAGTATCGTGTCACACATTTTTATCCTTTCCGCTAGGGTATCGGTCAGAGATCAGTTCAGGTGGAGCCTGTCCCAACAGTACATTCCTTCCTGACCAAATGCTGATTCCAGTGTCCCTCAAAATGGAATCTGTCTTTCCTGCACCACTCTTTCAGCCACACGTCTACTTCCCAAATTTCTTTTATCTTTATGTCAATTTGCATGTAGCTTGGGTAATAATCCAGATATTATAGCCCCTGAGTTCCTGTTCTTTGATTTTGTTCCTGATTCCTGATATTCCTCAAACAGGACCTGTTGCCTACTTTTGCCAATGTTGTTGATTCCAACGTAGACCACGACATCTGGATCCTTCCCCTATCACTCCAATATCCTTTTCAAGCCAGTTTCAGATGTCCCTTACCATAGCACCAGGCAGGCAACACAACATGTGGGAGTCTCAATTCTGCTTACAAAATATAGTATCCGTACTGCTAATCATAGAATCCCCCACCATTACCACTTTTCTCTTTTTGCTCCCTTGCTTGAATGCTATCCCGTACCATGCTTCAGACCTGTAGTCCTTTCCCTCATCCACACAGGGAGCAAGTACCTCACACCTGGTGGCTCAGTGGTGGACACTGCTGCCTCACAGCACCAGGGGCCTGGGTTCAATTCCACTCTCGGGCGACTGTGTGGAGTTTGCACATTCTCCCCGTGTCTGCGTGGGTTTCCTCTGGGTGCTCAGGTCTCTTCACACTGTACAAAGATGTGCAGGATAGGTGGATTGTCCATGTTAAATTGCCCAAAGTGTTCAGGAATGTGTAGATTAAGTGGTTATACGGGGACTTGTTGGGCCGAAGGGGCCTGTTTCCACACTGTCGGGAGTCTAAGTCTAAGTCATCAATAACCAGACAACAGCTGGAATTCTGAGCAGTTTTGGGCCCCTTATCAAAGGAAACTTGTTCTAGCATTGGATGCAGTCCAGAAATGGTTCAATCAGCTGATACTGGGTATGGTGCGATTGACTAAATGGAGGATGACTCTGGGCCTATATCTGTAATTCAGAAGACAGAAAGGTAGTCTTATTGAAACATACAACATTTTTAAAGGACTTGACAGGATAGATGTGGAAAGGTTGTTTCCCCTTGAGAGTTTAGGACCAGAGAGCATAATCTCATAATAAGGGGTTGCTCATTTAAAACAGAAACGATTAGTCATTCTGTGAAGTTCTTTACTAAAGAGTGCTGTCAAGGTTGGGTTGGTAAGAATATGTAAGGCTGAGATTGACAGATTTTTAATTAGTAAGAGAATCAAGGGAAATGGGGTACAGGCAACAAAATTGAGTTGATGATTATCAACATATGGCAGAGCAGACATAATGGGCTGAATGGCCTACTTCTGCTCTATAACTTTTGGTCTTATGGGGCTAACTTAACAGTCAGTCCAGTGAGCCACAGAACGGAAAATACTTAAATTTGGAGAACAGCTGTAAGTGGGTGTCTGAAGACTGTCCAAGTTGTGATTTAAAGAGAACAATACTTGGACAGTTTAAAGGTTGGCACTATTGCTTCAGGAATAAGGATCGGCTTGAGCAGTAGATCAGCTCCTCTGCTCTTTGGAAAAGGTGAAACGGGTTGAATTTCTCCACCTGAGGGCAGGTGGGCCTTTGAATACATCAAATGAAAGATAGCAACTTTGACTGTGTCAAACTAGGTTAATGCTTTTTTTTCCCCTTTTGTTCAGGCTATGGGGGAATTGCTGAATTGTAGGAATAGGTATTTGTTGCCTATTCTTATTACCCTGGGAGGTGGTGGTGAGGTACTATCATGCACTGTTGCAGTTCACCTGGTTTCAAAAAGTGTTTTTTTTTCCTTTAAAAAAGAGCTTAGTGACAATGAAGAGACCTGGATATTTACAAGTGACTTGAAGGGCAACTTGCAGGTTATGGTGATCTTGTGCACCTAAACCTTTTCTTCCAGGTGTTTTTGGTCATAGTTTGGAAGATTCTTGGATAAGAGGACCAAATGTGTGGTTGCTAAATTTCTTGATAAAGATGGGTGGGGAAGTAAGTCATGTGCAGCTTTATTTAGCATATGCAACTCTATCTAGCATATATAATATACTTTTCTAACTTCACCAGTTGGCAACCAATTTTTAGGTACATCTAGTGCGAGACTATACAGTCATGGATAGATCCACCTACAACAGGTGGATTGGTGAGGATGTAGTCAAGTGGTTTTTTAGGTGTTGCTACCACCTGCTATAAGTCCAGATTTAGATATATTCTTAAATTGGTCAATAGCTGTGCTTGGTATGTGCTTTGAAGCCGCCTATCCAGAAGTCCTTTGTGACTTTGCTACCCTCAGTTGTTCTTACAGTTAATGTTCATTTGGGAAGAGTATTAATTTGTAGAGTTGAAGGAGGTGATCAGCTGCATGTTTCCTTGTTCATATTTGTTGTGATTCAGTGAGAATTCATGGAATCCAGAGTTGTCGTTGAGTATTGTCAGGCAACCTTAAACTGTATACCTTTTGAACTATCACCTCTTGTCAGCCTATTTTACCAATGGCGTGGGACTGAGCAGGGATAGTGATCGAGATGTTTGGGAGTAAGGTCTGATTTAGTGGGTATGACTATGTCAGGCTGTTGGTTGACCAGCTATGGGACAGCGCTGTCAATTTTGTCATGATTCCCCAGATGTTATGCAGAGAACTTTGAAATGTTGACTAGGAAGGGTATGCCTTTATCGTATCCAATGGCATAATTGGCTAAATGTGCTTTTGTTACTTGGGTGCTATGTTGATGTCAAGTGGCCTCCCAGTTTTATTTTTCAACTTTTCTGCAGTGATTCGATACAACTACGAGGCTTGCAAGGCAAAATCCAAGGGCAGTTAGGTGTCAGCCATGTTGCTGAAGGTTTAGTATAAGATATGGGGTAAGCAAGGCAGATTTCCTTTTAAGGACATTGGAAAACCATGTTGATTTTGATGACAATCAGTGGTGTAACAACATTTGTCACTGAATGCATTGCATTCATGTTTACTTATTTTGAATTCTGGTGGGATTTGAGCTCCTAGCTGCAGAACATATTAATCGAGGTCTCTGGATCATCAATGCATTTACATTACCAAAATTCTATTGTTCTCTCTTGTCATGATCCTTCCACCCTTGCTTGCCACAAAAGGCACGAAAAGCATGTGTGATTGAAGCCAACTACCAGTATATCAGTCATACCAATGCCCTCAGCTTTTTCCTTGTCCTAGCCTAACCATTAATCACACTGCAGCTTGTCTCTCATAAATAACAGCTCTTATTTCTTAAGAGCAGAAATCTGCTCTGATATTAAGTTTGTAGCTGATGTTTCTAAATCAACTCTGTTCCCCCACTATGACATTATTCCCTTAGTATCCAAATGTACTCCATGTCTGAACATCTACAGTATCCTCGGGTGACAAATCCAAAATTCACAACTCTTTGAGGGAAGTCATTTACCCTCATCTCATCCTCAACTCAGGAAGCATCTAGTCTTTTGAACACCTTGATTGGATATCGTTGTATATTTCCATATATCCATTGCACTTAGATTGTCTGTCTCTCATTTCTTCTGAATTCTTGAACATGGACCTGGTCTACTCTTAGGATAATCTCTTCAACTCACGAACCAATCCAGTGAACCTTTGTTGCACTTGCTGTAGTGCAAGGTGTTGTCATTTGTTGCTTTGTAGAGCACTTGTGCTCTGTTCAGTCTCTGAGCCTCCGCTTGGTCTCGCCGATGTAGGAGAGGCCACATTAGGAGCAACAGATGCAATAGATCACATTGATGCATGTGCAGGTGACTCTCTGTCTCATGTGGAAGGTTTGTTTGGTGCCTTGAATGGAGGTGACTGGGGAGGTGCAGGGGCAGATGTAGCACTTCCTGTGGTTGCAGGGAAAGGTGCTGGGGATCGTGGGGCTGGTGGGGAATGTGGAGCTGACAAGGGAGTCATGGAGAGAGCAGTCCCTACGAAAGGCAGGTAAAGGTGGGGAGGGAAATATATCTTTGGTTGTGGAGTCAGATTGTAGGTGGTGGAAGTGATGGAGGATGATACGTTGGATACGGAGGTTAGTGGGGTGATATGTGAGGACAAGGGGGATTCTGTCTCTGTTTTTGATGCGGGGAGGGGATGTGAGGGCAGAGGTGCTGAAAACGCAAGCGATGCAGTCAAGAGCATTTTCGACCACGGAAGCGGGGAAGTTTCGATCCTTGAAAGAAGAGGACGCCTGGGATGTTCAGGAGTGGAACGTTCCATCTTGGGAGCAGATGTGGTGTAGGCGGAGGAATTGGGAGTAGGGGATCACATTCTTGCGGGAAGTTGGGTGAGGGGAAGTGTATTGGTAACTGTGGGAGTCGGTGGGCTTGAAATAGATATCGGTTTTGAGGTGGTCATAGCGATGGAGACAGAGGTCCAGAAAGGGGAGAGAAGTAACGGAGATAGTCCAGGTGAATTTGAGGTTGGGTGACAGGTGTTAGTAAAGTTGATGAACTGTTCATGCTCTTCGTAGGACCATAAGGCAGTGCCAATAGTCATCAGTGTGGTAGGGGATAGTGCCAGTGTAGCTGTGGAAGAGGGACTGTTCCACGTAGCCTAAGAAGAGGCAGGCATAGCTTGGGCCTGTGCGAGTTCCCGTGGCCACCCCCTTAATCTGTAGGAAGTGGGAGGAGTTAAAGGAGAAGTTGTTTAGGGTAAGGGCGAGTTCGGTTAAGTGGATGTGGGTGTCGTTGGAGGGGGACTGGTTGGGCCTGCTGGAGAGGAAGAAGCACAGGGCTTTTAGGTCATTTGCGTGGGGAATGCAAGTGTACAGGGGTTGGACGTCCATAGTGAAGATGAGGTGTTGGGTGCCAGGGAATTGGAAGTCTTGGAGGAGGTGGAGGCCGTGGGTGGTGTCTGGCACGGAGGTCTCATCTTCACTCAGGACATCCAATCTCTGTACACTTGTATTCCCCACGCGATGGCCTAAAAGCCCTCCACTTCTTCCTCTCCCACAGGCCCAACCAGTCCCCCTCCACTGACACCCTCTTTCGCTTAACCAAACTCGTCCTTACCCTGAACAACTTCTCCTTCAACTCTTCCCGCCTACTACAGACTAAGCGTGGAGTTGATGTGATCTATTGCATCCACTGCCCCCGATGTGGCCTCCGCTACATCGGCAAGACCAAGCAGAGGCTCAGAGACTGCTTTGCTTTGTAGAACACCTGTTGTTTGTTGCGAACAGAGCACAACACCTTCCAGTTGCGAACAACTTCAGCTCCCCCTCCCACTCCCAGGATGACTTGCCCATCCTGGCCTTCCTCCAGTGTCGCGATGACGCCACCCACAAATAAGGGGAGCAACACCTCATTCTGCCTTGGGAACCTACAGCCCAATAACCTAAATGCGGGATTTACCAGTTTCAAAATCTCCCCACCCTGCCCTCAACCCACAACCAACCTTCCCTCTCGACCTGTCATCCTCTCTCCCACTTATCCGCTTATCCTACCTCACTGACCAATCCCCACTACTCCCTACCTGCATTCAGCTATCACCATCCCACCTACTTTGTCCCTAGCCCCACCCCTCCTCTCTATATTTATTTCTGAGCTCCCTTCTTCCCCCACCCCACTCCTCGTTTCTGAAGAAGGGTCCTGACCTGAAACATCAACTTTCCTGCTCATCTGCTTGCCTGGCCTGCTGTGTTCCTCCAGCTCTACACTGTTATCTATTACACCACAAAAGAAGTCTTGAATAAAGATTATTGTGTAGTTCCTACTCAGACATATTTGCCTTTGTATTTGCTGTACAATAAAGGTTTACTAAATTGTTCCGTGGAGTGAAGGGATGGTCTGATGATGAGAGATTTGAGGAAATTGGGTCTGTATTCTCTGGAGTTTAGAAGAATGAGATGCAATCTCATCAAAGTGTATGAGTTTCAGAAGGCATTTGATGGAGTGGATGTTGAGAGATGGTTTTTGCTGGCCAGGCATCTAAAACGTAGAGGCATAGTCTCAGGATCGGACACCGCTCAATGAGGATTTAGACAAGGAAAAATTACTTCGTTTAAAGGGTGTGACTTTTTTGAATTTCTTTACCACAGCTGGTTTTGGGTGCTCCCTTTGAATACATTTTAAAGCATATTTTTGTTATGGGATATGGGGAGTGGGCTAGAAAGTAGAGTTCTAGCCCAAGATAAGCCGTGATCATACTAAGTGGTAGAACAGGATCAACAGCTCTCTGGTCTACTCGCGTATTTCCTGTTGCTGCTAGTGAAGGCTTTTTTTCTGATTGTCAGCATTGTTCATTAACTAGAACATTGAAACTGCTTTTGTTTTCGGTTGCACTGACATTATTCTACATTAATAAGTTTGAGGCTTCAATATTTCAAATTGCTTGTTAGTTATTACAATGATTTGTATATGTCATGAAATCCTTGCTGATGATTAAAATGAAGAAAATAATAATTAGCAAGTAAATCCATTAAGATAAGGCCTTTGATCTCCATTGTGTTCCATTACTATGACATCAATATGCACCAGCACACAACATAAAGAACTTGCATTACTATAACCCCTTTTAAAGAATGTTCTAGTGTCCTTTGGTTATGAATACGGAGAATGGATACCAAGCCAGGGAAAGGGGTGACCAAAAGTGGTGGTTTCTGAGCAAGTATTCAAGGAACCTGAGGATTGAGAA
The DNA here is from genome assembly GCA_024137785.1 of Ginglymostoma cirratum. Taxonomy (NCBI): domain Eukaryota; kingdom Metazoa; phylum Chordata; class Chondrichthyes; order Orectolobiformes; family Ginglymostomatidae; genus Ginglymostoma; species Ginglymostoma cirratum. Next base: position 5,684,702 of record JAHRHZ010000032.1, read on the forward strand.
GTTGAGGAGAACTTTGAATTGTGAGGAGGGGATTGAATTGCTTCAAGGGGATTTGGAGAAGCTAAGTGAGTGGGCACAAATTTGAAAGATGGAATATAGTGAGGTCATCCATTTGGGTGGCAAAAATTAGAAATAGAGTATTTTCAAATGGTGAGAGGCTGCTAAGTGTTAACCTTGAAAGGAACTTGTACCCTTGGTCGTGAGTTGACAAGCTCAAAATAAGCAAAATTTAATATGAAGGTACAGCAAGCAATTAGAAAGGCAAACTGTATGTTGGCCATCATTGCAAGAGGATTTTAGTACAACAGTAAAGATGTCTTACTGCAGTTTTATAAAGCCTTGGTGAGACTGTGGTTAGAGTATTGTGTGCAGTTGGAGGTAAACGGTGGCCTAGTCGTATTATTGCTAGACTATTAACCTAGAGACCCAGGTAGTGTTCTGGGTACCTAGATTCCAATCTTGCTGTGGCAGATGATGGAATTTGAATTCAATAATTATCTGGAATTAAGAGTCTAACGATAAGCGCGAAACAACCCCAGGTTCGATTCCACCCTTGGGTGACTGTCTGTGTGGAGTTTGCACATTCTCCCCATGTCTGCGTGGGTTTCCTCTGGGTGCTCTGGTTTCTTTCCAATGTCCAAAGATCTGCAAGTTAGGTGGATTGGACATGCTAAATTGCCCATAGTGTTCAGGGATGTGTAGATTAGCAGAATGGGTCTGGGTGGGATGCTCTTAGGGTCGGTGTGGACTTGTTAGGCTGAAGGGTCTGTTTCCACAATCTAGGGATTCTGATTTATGATCTAATTGTCAGTTGTCAGGAAAAACCTATCTGAGCTTGTGGCGCAGATTGAAATTGGCAGCTGTGATGTGGGCATCACGGAGACGTAGCTGCAAGGGGATCAGGACGGGAAGGTAAATGTCAAAGGATAAACATCTTATTGAAAAGACATGTAGGTGGGCAGAGGGGTTAGGGTTGCCTTATTAGTAGGAAATTAAATTAAACCAATAGTAAGAAATGACATAGGGTCAGATGCTGTAGAGTCTGTGTTGGTAGAATTCGGGAATTGCAAAGGTGAAGAAAACCATAATGGGAGTTATGTACAGGCTTCCAAACAGCAGTCAGGATGTGGGGCACCAGATATACCAGGAGATAGAAAAGGCGTGTAAGAAAGGCAAGTTTCAGTGATCATGGGGAATTTCAATATGCAGGTAGGCTGGGGAAATCAAGTTGGTAGTAGATTGCGAGAAAAGGAATTTGTGGAATGTCTGAGATGGCTTTTTGGAGCAGCGTGTGATGGAGCCCACTAGGGAAGAGGCAATTCTGGATTTAGTGATTTTTGCAATGAGGCAAACTTGCTAAGGGTTCCTTCACCTTAAGCTCCCTTAGGAGGCAGTGACCGTAATGATTGAATTTACTCTGCAATTTGAGAGGGAGAAGCTAGAATCAGATGTAACGGTATTACAGTTGAATAAAGGCAACTACAGAGGCATGGGGGAGGAGCTGGGCGGAATTGACTGGGAGAGGAGTCTAGCAGGAAAGAGTGGAACAGTAATGGCAGGAGTTTCTGGAAGTAATTCGGGAGACACAGCAAAAATTCATTCCTAGGAAAAGGAAACATAGCAAAGGGAGGCGGAGGCAACCATTGCTGACTATAGAAGTCAGGAACATCATAACTGCAAAAGTGAAAGCACATAATGCAGCAAAGAGCAATGGGAAGCCTACAAAGACCAATAGAGGACAACAAGAAAAGAAATAAGGAGGGAGAAGATTATGAATGAGGGTAAACTAGCCGGTAATATAAAAAAAGATTGCAAGAGTTTCTTTAGATATATAAAGAGCAAAAGAGAGGCTGAAGTGGACTTTGGTCCACTGGAAAATGACTCTGGAGAAGTAGTAAGGAACAAAGAAATGGTTGAGGAACAGGATAAGTACTTTGCATCAGCCTTCACAGTGGAAGACATGAGGAACATCCCAAAAATTCAAGGAAGTCTGGGGACAGAGGTGAGTACGGTGGTCATCACCATGGAGAGGGTGCTAGAAAAACTGGAAGATGTGAAGGTGGCTAAGTCGTCATGTCCAGGTGGTCTGCACCCCAGAGTTCTGAAGGAGATGGCTGAAGAGATAGTGGAGGCATTAGTGGTGATTTTTCAGAAATCACTGGAGTCAAGGAGGGTCCCAAAGGACTAGAAAGTCGCTAACGTGACCCCCCCGCCCCCCGTTTAAAAAGGCAAACAATGGGAAATTATAGGCTGATTTGCCTGACCTCGGTCGTTGGTAGGATTTTGGAGTCATTGTGAAGGATGAGATTTCTGAATACTTGGAAGTGCATAGTGAAATAGGGCAAAGTTAGCATGGTTCCATCAAGGGGAGGGCATGCCTGTCAATTCTGTTAGAATTCTTTTGAGGAAGTAATGAGCAGGTTAGACCAAGGAGAGCCAATGGATGTTATCTACTTAGACTTTCAGAAGGCCTTTGACAAGTTGCTGCATAGGGGGCTGCTAGGTAAGATAAGAGCACAGGATGTTAGAGGCAAATCATTGGCATGGATAGAAAATTGGCTATCTGACAGAAAGCAGAGAGTAAAAGGGTCCTTCTCAGGATGGCAGCCAGTGACTCATATTGTTTGCAAGGATCAGTGTTGGACCACAATTTTTCACTTATTATGCATTAATGGTCTACATGAAGGAACGGAGGGTATTCTAGCTAAGTTTTCAGATGATACACAGGTGGAGGGACAGGTAGTATTGAGGAGGCAAAGAGCCTGCAGAAGGATTTAGACAGCTTGGGAGAGTAGACAATGAAGTAGCAGATGGGATAGTATGAGGTCATGCACTTTGGCTGGAAGAATAGAGGCATAGACTGTTTTGTAAAGGGGATAAAATTCAGAAATCTGAAGTATAAAGAGATTTGGGAGCGCTGGTCCAGGGTTCTCTTAAGGCAAACCTGCAGGTTGAGTTGGTAATTAGGAAGGCAAGTACAATGTTGGTATTTATTTTGAGGGGACTAGAATTATAAAAGCAGGGATGTACTTCTGAGGCTTTATAAGGCTCTGATCAGACTACATTTAGAATATTGTGAGCAATTTTGGGCTCTGTACCTCAGGAAGGATGTACTGGCCCTGGAGCAGGTACAAAGGAGATTCACGAGAAAGACCCCAGGAACAAAAGACTTAACATACAAGGAACATTTGAGAACTCTGTGTCTATACCCGATGGAGTTTAGTCGAATGAAGGGGGATCTAATTAAAACTTATCAAATACTGAATGTCCTGGACAGAGTGGACATCGGGAAAATGTTTCCATCAGCAGGAGAGACTAGGATCCAAGGGAACAGCCTTAGGGTGAAAGGAAGATGCTTTAGAACAGATGAGGAGAAACGTTTTTAGCCAGAGAGTGGTGAATCTGGAATTTATTGCCACAGAAGGCTGTAGAGGCCAGGTCATTGAGTATGTTTAACACTGAGATAGATAGGTCCTTGATTGTCAAGAGAGTTCAAAGGTTACAGGGAGAAGGCGGGAGAATGGGGTTGAGAAAGTTATCAGCCATGATTGAATGGTGGAGCAGACTCTGTGGGCAGAATGGCTTAATGTCTGCTCCTATTTCTTATGATCTCATGGTTTACTAATGTCCTTTAGGGAAGGAAATCTGCCCTTACCAGGTCTGGCCTACATGTGACTCCAGACCCACAGCAATGTTGTCGACTGCCCTTGGGCAATTAGGGATGGGCAATAAATGCTGGCCCACATCCAATGAATTAGTTTTTTTTAAATTGATCTTGCCTCATCGCAAGGAAAATAGACTTACCATGGAGGGAGTACATTTAAACCTCACCAAACTAATTCCTAGGATGGAGGGATTGTTCTGTGAAGAAATATTAGACTGGGCCTTCACTTGTAGTTTAAATCAAAAATAAGTGATGTCCTTTATACAACAAAAGCTTTTCTGAGGGTTGACAGGGTAGATGCAGGAAGGATGTTTTTCCTGGCTGAAGGGTTTAGATCCACAGGACAGTGTTTCAGAATAAAGTTTAGGCCATTTTTAAGACTGAGATGAGGATGAATTTCTTCAATCCAGAGTGCTTTGGAAATTTAGTCGTTGGGTATGTTCAAGATAGAGATCAACAGATTTCTAGATATTAAAACATCAAGGCATATGGAGATGGTGCAGGAAAATGTGTTGAGATAGAAGATCAGCTATGATCTCATTGAATGGCTGAGTGGGCTTGAGGGGCTTAATGATCTACTGTTCTTGCTTTCTGGAATCCTTAAAGAATGTTACAAATAGCTGATTGGATGAAGTTTCACGGAGGTTTTGGAAAGCAAGGTGCATGGCAAGTGTATAACAAAGGATTTAGATTGTTCAGTCAGTTGTATAGATGGGATGGGGTGAAGTCAGTGTTTCAAACCCAGTTTTGTTTCATGCTTATCAATTAAAAATAAGGAATTTAAATTTAATGTGTATGGGGAGGGGTGAAGAGCTGATATCAATGAGTAAAGAAGAGAGTTTTAACTGAGTCTTGGCACATTACAGAATTTTGTTACAAATTGGGGTTCATGACGAGTGAACTTCCAGAAAAGAGAACGCCTGGAGTAGTTGAGACTGGTGACAAAGCTACATCTGACCATATTAGAGACCAGTTCTGTGATGGACAGTGTTACAAAGATGAAAATGGGTTGTCATTCTGAGGGAGAGGATATGGTCTCTGAAGCTAAATTTGGCAATGAAATTATTATTGTGAGCACTGTTTACTTGAACGTGGCTGCTACCAGCACCATTGGTCACATTTACAAGAAATTGATAATACAATTTCTTTACTAGCTTAAGTTAAACCAAGTTCAGCAGTATGTCAGCTGCTATGATAGTGAGCCTTTAACAGAGCATGTCCTTGATAAATTTAGCTATTGCAAATGATCTCGGCCTCCATTTTGCTTTGGAGCATTCTCGCTTTTTTGGGTTACTATCCAGCATACACATGGCTGGGATCAGCACAAGCTCTAATTCTATCTTGAGTATTTCTGTTTCTCTTCCACCCACCCGTCAGATGTACAGTTGCTCTTCTGAGTGCATGTGAGTTGGGCTACAGAGTCCTCGGGGGAATTTTGGGGAAATTTCATAACGCAAATGTGAAGGAGCAAAGACTGTTGCTCATATACTAAGTCAATTTGGTGATGTGCAAAACAATGCTTTTTGAATAAAATGGGTTTTTCCACTGCATTTAAGGGGTGGGACCAATTTTTTTAAAATGCACAACTGAGCATATTGTTTACGGAGTGGGGAATAACCAAACTGTTATAGCTTGTGTTTTGGGGGAACTTACCCCACCTTGATATATTTGAGATCTGGAGCAGATTTTCAGTTCTCTGGATTGTAAGTGTTGAACAATGGAACAAAATGTTCTTCTAGAACACACTAAATAGGATTAGGATTGGACAACATGGCCTGTTGAGTCAACTTCACCATTCAGTACATTCATGGCTGATCCTGGATTACAGATCTGACCCAGCTTTAAATTGCATTCAGCCATGCAATAGCCACATCCTTCTCACATAGAGAATTCCAAAGATTCACAGTGCTTTGACTGAAACAGTTTCTCCTCATCTTGGTTCTCATTGATCAGTCCCTTTTTTATCCTGAGTTGTACCCCCTGTGTTTTGGGTTCCCAGACCAGCAGAAGCATTCTCCGTGTATCTTGTATGTCTCTGAGATCACATCTCATCCTTCTAAATTCCTGAGAATATAGGCATAAATTTTTTTGCAAAAATATACATTTTTCATTATCTAAAGTACATTACTTTCACTTTAGACGTGATTGAAAATACTGTAAAACTATGGTGTTCCTCATTTGAGTGTTTGCAATGCTAGGTGGCTCAATCCAAATGTAATGTAACATGTAACATTTACTAAATATGGCAAGAAACTATTTACATTTCCATAGAAGCTTCAACAAATGCACTAACAACAGATTCCCTGTGTATGATGGTAGAAAGACCTTAGAATGTGGCCTTTCCCAACTAGACCTTTTTGGCAACTGTCCCACTGTCAATGGACCAAGGGATCAGTAAACTCGGTATCATTTTGCATCACAATCCAACCATCCAGCCAACTAACAGTATGGGTTCAATTCCTGCACAGGCTGAGGTTACCGTGAAAGACTGTCCACAGACTCTCTCCTTGGCGGAAGCATGATGACCCTCTGGTTTAACCCTCGCCAGCTCTATCTTTCTAATGAGAGAGCAGCCAATGGTCTGGTAAGACTATGGTGACTTTACTGTTACCTTTTAGTGCTGGACTTTAGAATCTGCCAGTGTGTAAACTTGATGGATGTTAGGTCTTTGCACTGGAAGACCAACAAGATTCAGGCAGGCCAAAGAGTATCTTTCACCAAGTTGATGGTCCACCAAGCACAGTTAATATTTGTCTTGGTGTGTGTCACTAGAACATGCCTGTACCGTCATGGAGCTGCCAGAATGAACCATGACAAAATGACTGCATCTCATTCAGATCTTCATTGCAAAAGCATGTTCCACAATTTTCTGAAGAAGGGTCCCGACCCAAAACGTCAGCTTTTCTGCTCCTTTGCCTGGCCTGCTGTGTTCCTCCAGCTCCACACTTTGCACATCTCCTTGTGGAACATGAGATAACAATGGTCTCTTCACCCCTTCGCCAGACACATCCGTTGCAAAACTGGGGACTGTTAGAACCTCAGTATGTAGTGAAAATTGGTGTTTGAGTAGAGAGGGCCTATGCACAGCTTGATGCCGATGTACACAAAGATCACCATTAGAATGAGACTGGATGTATTCTGTCATGTTCCCACCCCCGACAAATATCAGCTTGAACTGATCGCAGATGTTTGAGTCTGCACACTGATAGTGGGTCCGAACAGGGAAAAAGTCAAAATCATCATGTACAGAGAAGCCTTGACCTGCAAGTTTCTACTGCCTAGGCTCATCACAACTCCCTGGCTTGCATTGTTCCTGATAGACTCAGCAAAAGGCTGTATGCAACGCTCGATCGAGGCACTCTGCCATTTATTGTAAAAGTCACACCTGAATTTGAATTTGCAAAATGCATTGCCTCGCATTTGTCTGGATTAAACTCCCATCTGCCATTTCTCTGCCCAAATCTGCAGTCTATCTATATCTCCCTATATCCTTTGACAGTTCTCATCCACAAACTTACTAATTAGACCACATGCATTTTCCTCCATTCTGGAAACACCCCTCCACTGCTACCTCCTGCCTTCTGTGACTTGAGCCAGTTTTATATCCATCTAGCCAGCTCACTCTGGATCTGCCTTCTGTACCAGCTTGCCACGAAGTACCTTGTCAAATGCCTCATTAAAGTCCATGTAGACAACATCCACTGCCCTTGCCTCATCAATTCATTCTTGTCACCATCTCTCAAAACTCAAATGAATTGATGAGACATGACCATCCCCCCCCACACATCTATGCCACCCATCACTAACAAGTCCAGTCACTTTCAAATGTAAATAAATCCTGTCTCTCAGTATCTTCTCCAACAGTTTCCCCACCACTACAGGCTCACGGGCCTGTAATTGTCTGGATTATCTCGGTTTCTATTCCTTAAATAAACGAACAACATTGGCCAGTCTCCAGTCCTCTAGAACCTCACCTGAGGCTAAAGAGGTTGCAAAGATATCTGTAAAGGCCCCAGCTATTTCCTCCCTTGCCCCCCTCAATACCCTGGTATAGATTCTGTCTGGCCTTGGGAATTTGTCTACCTTAATTTCAACAGACCCAACATTTCCTCCTCATTATGATGACCTACGCAAGAGTATTCACACACCTTTCCCTAACCTCTCGATCCCTCACATCACCATCTTTGAATACCAAGGCAAATTATTCATTAAGGATCTCAGCCATGTCCTCTGGCTCCACACATAACCTCTCTCTTCTATTGTTGAGTGGGTCTATTCTTTCTCTAGCTACACCTTTGCTTCTAATGTGTGTACAAAATAGCTTGGTATTCTTCTGAACGCAGCTGGCAAGGACATTTCATAGCCCTTTTTTAGCCCTCCTGATTGAGCTCCTTCCTACTTTCTCTGTATTCTTCAAGGATTTTCATCTGTTTTTAGTTTACCTAGACCTTGGATATGCTTCCTTTTTTTGACTAAGCTGATAGTTTCCCCTGTTATCCAAGGTTTAGTGACAACTTATTTTTATAAATGCATTTTTAATATAATTGTTCATACTTTCTTTTCCAGTTTCTAAATGTAGCGCAAGAGAGATTGAAACCATCTATGGATTCTTGAACAATTTCGTATCTGTCCCTTTGTCAAAACCCACTGATGTATCTGAAATTGTGTTCAAGCTCAATAACCGCAAAATATTTGAATGGGAAGATGGCGGTACAACTTATTTCGGCGCGTTTTCGCAGAACATTAATTTTACAGGCGAGAGTGTTTTGATACAGAGACTACAGAAGAACGATACTGGAAGTTACACACTAGATTTCATATTTTCTAATGGAACAATTACAAAAACAGAATTCTTCCTAAAAGTACTTGGTAAGCATTATGATCTATTGCTTGCTCCATCCAGTACAAACATCCAATTAAGATTTTTTGGGGAAACTTGTTGCACCCCTAAAAATAAGATTTTTCAGACACCTGGGTAACTAACTATTGCTGGTGTATTTGAGAATAACTGAGGCAGGCCCCTATGTTTCTTACACTAGGTAAATGCCCATTTCTTCCTTCAATTCAGTTGAATCAACGAGTAACTTTTTTTATTTTGGGTAGTGGTTGTGCCAATCAGTCACCGTGGGTCCCAGAATTCTTTTAGTGATTGGGAAATTGTAAGCCTTTTTATTACTTGATATGTCCCTCCTCCCAGTGAGAGAAAATGCACTTTTCCTGTTGATTCAATCAAAATCCTTCATGCAGTAAAAGCCTCTTTGAAATTCTGACTGATCCTTCTCCAGTAAAAATAGTCCCAGAATCTGAAGTGTCTCCTTTATAATAATTTCCCATCACTGGCTCTATCCTCGTGTTCCATGCTATATAATTTTTATTATCGTTTTTCTAATAGGGCACCCGAAACTGAACATGTTACACCAACTATGGCCTAATCATTGCCTTGAATCAGTTTATTGGTATTTTTTCTCCTATAATCTCTGAACAAAAATCAGTGGATCCAGAGGCCAAACCATAAAGCCAAATGAGGTGATTTTTCTCAGTTTGAATTTGGTATTGGTGGTGATATCCTGCTGTCGACCACAGCAATACTCCATTTTTAGTAGCCACTCAGTTGGACCTCAGTCTTGACTTGAGATGTGATGGGTAGACAAAGTCAGAAGTCATACGACATCAGGTTTTAATCCAACACGTTTATTTGAAATTACAAGCTTTTGGAGTGCTGCTCCTTTATCACTTCACCTGACGGAGGAGCAGCGCTGAGAAAGTTTGTGATTTCAAATAAACCTGTTGAACCAAAATCTGGTGTCGTGACTTTTGACTTTGCCTTTAGATAGTTTTCTTCCTTTTGAAGAGTTTGAGTGGAAAAGAGGTACCACTTAGAAGAATCTGGGAGCCCAACTGCCCTGTCTCCTCTCCATTCTGTGATAAACTGATAAATAAGATCAATTCAAAAGCTGTTGCTTTGTCATTTTTTTTTTCACCCAAAAGATACCTGATGTCAGCTTGTGTCTCAAAAGTGTTAGTTCCAGTTTCTTGAAAAAAATGCTCTTGTGTAACCAATTTGTGACCGCATGGGTCCATTTTTTTCCTTCAAGGTGCAATAAAAATAGTTAATTTTGTGCAATAAAGTAGTTCAAACATCCATTTTCCAGTTATCACTTCAAAAAAATTTGTATGTAGTCCTTACAGTAGGAACTTAGTTTAGCACAGTAGTGAACGCAACAGCTGTGCAGAAACTCCTGAAAAACCTTTAATGGGCTGTTACTCGCCAGTTACTGTGTTTCTCTTTCCCACAAGTGTCAAGATTCTGAGGCAATCTCCAGGAACTCTTTCTAAATTAACCGCTCCTGTGAAAATGCGGCATCTAGTACATCAACCTGTCTTCGTGATATTCAGTCTTTTTTTTCTTCAGCATCTTTTTGGGAACTGCTTCCATTCATTGTCTCTTCCTTCCAAAATGTTTTCCTCATAATCCCTGTCTTGTCATCTTATTGTCTGTCTTCTACCTTTCCGGAATCTTTAGTCACCTTGATTGTTCAACGGATCTCCTACTAATGTTGGCTTCAACAATCAATATTCTGCTCACCTAAGTTCAGCTCATCCAGCTGAAGAGATGGAACCTCCAGAAAGTGAATTGTTGGAATGTCATCCCTCGATCCTTTTCTGTAGATCAGGAAATCAAGGTAGACCATCTTGGCCCCCTCAGCAGGTCTGCAGCCTCACAGATGCCATTATTCAGCTAGTTCAGTTCACTTTAAGTGATATCAGGAAATAGTTGAAGATACTAGGTACTACAAGGGCCATAGACTCTGACAGCATTCTGACACTAGATACTGAAGAAATCCATTGCATATGCAGCTTGACCTGGACAATGTCCAGCTTTGGCTGACAAGTGGCAAGTACAGTTTGTACCACACAAATGCCAGTTGTAACTATCTCCCAAAAAAGAGAATCTAATCATCACCTCTTGATATTCAATGGCATTACTGCTGCTGAATCCCCCACTACCGACGTCTGGGGGCTACCAATGACAAAACACAGAAGTTGATTATCCATATAAATACATGAGCAGGTCAGATATTAGGAATTCTACAATGACTAACTTAGCCCCTGACTCCCCCAAAGCCTGTCTTTTTTTTTTCCCCAGCACACGTCAGAGGTGCGATAGAGTACTCCCCATTTGCCTGGCTGAGTGTAGCTCCAACAGCACTCAATAAGCTTGATACCATCCAGGATTAAGCAGCTCGCTTGTTTGATACCATAGCTGTAAACATTCATTTCCTTCCCCACCATTTTCAGGAAGGCAGCTCCCCACTGCCACCTTGAACAACTCGGATGGGCAATCAGCCAGCAATACCCACCTAACATGAATTCATGTTTTTTTTTTTAAAAAAGTATTATTGTGAGAAGGGCACTTCTTGGAGTTGTCATGACAATGTGTGGTTGCTGGACTGTAAATATTATTTGGAAGCTTACTAATGATTTTACAGAAGTTATTGTACTTAACTGAATATTTAACTGATTTTCATTTCTTTTAAATTGTAGAACCGCTTGCAATTCCAGAAACTAGCTGCACTGGAAATGACTCTGTTGTTACACTCACTTGTGGTATAAATAACGATGATGCTGATACTACCGTTGAATGGAAGTATCTTGATAGTCCTGTGATCCCCAGTGATGACTTTGTCTTAGCTGATAAAAACAGGTCTTTGATGATAAACAACCCTCGCTCTTTTCCTGAAGAATATACCTGTATTGTGAAACAACCAAAAAACAGCAGTCAAAGTGCTCCTGTTCTTCTGCTGAATTGCTTTGAAACAGGTGAGATTTTTATTAATAAAACACTTATTACCGGTAGAATTCCAAAATCTGAATTCTTTTTGTTTTGCAACAATTCACAAATAATTTCCTCTTAATATGGTGGCATCCACAGAAATGTTTGACTTTACTACAAAGGTATGTTAATATCCATCACCAGGAGAAGTCTTTGTTTTGTTCCCTTGGACTACATCAAAATTGATTAACTCAATTCAATTTCCTCTACTTTTGTATGGTGTCATTTCATGTAGACAGTGTGTTATTGCAATTATAATTGCATGTACCCTATCTAAGAACATTGGAAATAGGAATTGACCATTCAAACCCTTGAGCCCACTTCAACATTCAATATGATCATGGCTCATCTTTGTGTTTCAAATTCCAGGTTCACATCCACCACTGTGTTAATCGTTGACTTCCTACCTAACAGGAGTCTGTCTACCTCTGCCTTAAAACTATTTAATGACCTCGACTCCGCTGCCTCTGAGGAGATTCCAAAGTCTCATGATCCACTATAAGAGGGAAAAAAATCTCTTCATCCTAGTCTCAAAAGGGCTACCCCTAATTTGAAACCGTGACCCCTGGTTCTAGACATACCCACCCATTCTTCTCCTGCCTTGTCAAGATCATTCAGGATCTTTATACACTTCAATCAAGCCACCCCTTGCTTTTCTAAAGTCTAGTAAAATCAAGTCAGTTGATTCAGTCTTTCCTCAAGACAATCTGTTCATTTCTGTTACTGTCAATTTACTGAACTTTGTTGAAAGAATGATATTTGAGATTTGCCTTTCTTCCCTATAGAGCTCATTACTGATTACATAATTCGGAGAGAGAAGTATTTTAGATATCTTCAGTGAAAAATTGTGGAAAAGTGCATCTGTTCAGGAGAAGTTCTTTACTACAGTGTGGTTAAAATGTAAAACTGCCAGCACCGAGGACCATAAGAGATCTTAAGATGTAAGAGAAGAGGCAGACCATTCAGCCCCATCGAGTGTGCACCATCATTCCTAGAGATCATGGCTGAACTGATAACCCTTGACTCCCCTTTTGAGGTCTTTTTCCCCCATTACCTTCTTGATTCCTTTTCCGTATGGAGTAGTTGGAGCAAATTGATGAATTTAAGAAGCTAGACTAATACTTGCGGATAAAAGGAGTAGAATGTATAAGAAAGAAGGTAAATGAGCTTATGGCGCAGATTGAAATTGGCATGTATGATGTGGAAGGCATCACGGAGACATGGCTGCAAGAGGACCAAGATTGGGAGCTGAATATCCAAGATTCTACATTTTATCAAAAAGGATAGGTAGGTGGGCAGAAGGGCTGGTGTTGTCTTATTAGTAAGAAATAAATAGTAAGAAACTAAGTAGGGTCAGAGGGTGTAGAATCTGTGTGGGTAGAGTTGAGGAACTGCAGAGGTAAAACAACCATAGTTGGAATTATATACAGGCTTCCAAACAGTAGTCGGGAGCTGGGACGCAAGATACACGAGGAGATAGAAAAGGTGTGTCAGAAAGGCAAAGTTACACTGATCATGGGGGATTTCAATATGCAGGTGGACTAGGAAAATCAAGTTTGGTAGTGGATTGCAAGAAAAGGAATTTGTGGAATTTCTGAGATGGCTTTTTGGAGCAGCTTGTGGTGGAGCCCATGAGGGCACAAGCATTATTGGATTTAGTGATGTGCAATGAGGCAGACTTGATAAGTGAGCTTAAGGTGAAGGAACCCTTAGGAGGCAGTGATCATAATATGATTGAATTTACTCTGCAGTTTGGAAGGAAGCAGCTAGAATCAAAGGTAACGGTATTACAGCTGAATAAAGACGACTAGAGAGGCATGGGGGAGGAGCTGGGCAGAATTGACTGCGAGAAGAGCCTAGCAGGAAAGACAATGAACCAGCAACAGAAGGAGTTTCTAAGAGTAATTCGGGAGATACAGCAAAATTTTGTCCTAGGGAAAAGGAGGATTGTGCAGGGATGATGAGGCAACTATGGGTGACTAGGGAAGTCAGGGATGGTGTAAAAGCAAAAGAGAAACCATGTAATGTGGCAAAAGGCAGTGGGAAACCACAGGAGTGGGAAGTTTACAACAAGCAACAAAAAAAATATGAAGGAAGAAGATTAGATATGAGGGTAAGCTAGCCAGTAATACAAAGGAGGACTTTGAGTTTCTTTAGATCTCAAGGGTAGAAGTGGATATGGGACTGCTGGAAAATGACACTGGAGAGATTGTAGTCGGGAACAAGGAAATGGCTGAGGAACTGAATAATTACTTTGCGTCAGTCTTCACAGTGGAAGACACAAGTAATATCCCAAAAATTCGAGAGTCAGGGGACAGAGCTGAGCGTATGGTGACCATCACAAAGGAGAAAGTGCTAGAAAAACTGAAATGTATGAAGGACTAGATGGACTACACCCTAGAGCTCTTAAGGAGATAGCACTAGGTGATGGCCTAGTGGTATTATCCCTACACTATTAAACCAGAAACCCAGCTGATGTTCTGGGGACCCAGGTTCGAATCCCGCCATGGCAGATGGTGGAATTGGAGTTCAAAAAAAAGTCTGGAATTAAGAATCTACTGATCACTGTGAAATCATTGCCAATTGTCAGAAAAATCCATTTGGTTCATTAATGCCCTTCAGAGGAGGAAGTCTGCCACCCTCATCTTGTCTGGCATACACGTGACTCCAGACCCACAGCAAGGTGGTTGACTCTCAACTTTCCTCTGAAATGGCCTAGCGAGCCTCTCAGATGTACCAATCGCTACAAAGACTCAAAGAAATGAAACTGGGCGGATCACCTGGCATCAACCTCGGCACCAGAAAAGACAATGGCAGAAACAGCCCTGTCAACCGTGCAAAGTCCTCCTCATTAACATCTGGGGGTTAGTGCCAAAATTGGGAGAGCTGTCTCACAGACTAAAGCAACAGCCTGTCATACTCACAGAATCATACCTTACAAACAATGTCCCAGACACCACCATCACCATCCCTGGACATGTCCTGACCCTCCGGCAGGGCTGACGCAGCCGAAGGGGTGTCACCGTGATATACGGTCGGGAGGGTGTGTCACAGTGATATACAGTCGGGAGGCTGTTGTTCTGGGAGCCTTCAACATTGACTCCGGACCCCATGAAGTCTCATGGCTTCTGGTTAAACATGGGCAAGGAAACCTCCTGCTGATTACCACATACCGTCCTCCCTCAGCTGATGAATCAGTATTCCTCAATGTTTGAACAACAGTGAGAGGAAGCACTGAGGATGGCAAGGCCACAAAATGTACTCTGGGTGGGGGAATTTCAGTGTCCACCACCAAGAGTGGCTCAGCAGCAGTACCACTGCTCTGAACTGGTTGGGTCTTAAAGGACATAGCTGCTAGACTGGGTCTGCAACAGGTTGTGAGGGAAAAACGTATGAGACTTCATCCTTACTAATCTGCCAGCTGCAGTTACACCTGTCCATGACAGTATCGGTAAGAGTGACCATCGCACAGTCCTTGTGGAGACGAAGTCCTGCCTTCACATTGAGAACAACCTCCATCGTGTTGTGTGGCACTATCGCCGTGCTAAATGGGACAGAGTTCAAACAGATCTAGCAAATCAACACTGGACATCTATGAAACACTGTGGGCCACTAACAGCAGAATTGTACTCCAGCACAGTCTGTAACCTCATGGCCAGGCATATCCCCTACTCAACCATTACCATCAAGCCAGGGGATCAACCCTAGTTCAATGAAGAGTGCAGGAGGGTATGCCACGAGCAGCACCAGGCATAGCTGAAGATGAGATATCAACCTGGTGAAGCCACCAGACAAGACTACTTGCACACCAAACAATGAAAGCAGCAAGTGATAGACTGAGCTATGCAATCCCACAACCAACGGATCAGATCTAAGGTCTGCAGTCCTGCCACATGCAGTCGTGAATGGTGGTGGACAATTAAGCAACTCGCTGGAGGAGGCGGCTCCACCAATGTCCCCATTCTCGATGATGGAACAGTCCAGCACGTTAGTGCAAAGGATAAGGCTGAAGCATTTGCAGCAGTCTTCAGCCAGATGTGCCGAGTGGATGATCCATCTTGGCCTCCAGTGGTCCCCGGCTCCACAGATATCAGTCTTCAGCCAATTTGATTCCCTCTTGTGATATCAAGAAACTGTTGGGAGTACTGATTAGTGCAAAGGGCCTTGACAACATTCCGGCAATAGTACTGAAGACTTGTGCTCCAGAACTTGCTGCACCCCTAGCCAAGCTGTTCCAGTACAGTTACAACACTGGCATCTACCTGACAATGTGGAAAATTGCCCAAGTATGTCCTGTACACAAAGCAGGACAAATCCAACCCGGCCCATTACAGCCCCATCAGTCTACTCTTGATCATCAGTAAAGTGATGGAAGGTGTCATCAACAGTGCTATCAAGCAGCACCTGCTCAGTGACGCCCAGTTTGGATTCTGCCAGGGCCACTCAGCTCCTGACCTCCATTATAGCCTTGGTTCAAACATGGACAAAAGAGCTGAATGCCAGAGGTAATAGTGACAGTCCTTGATATCAAGGCTGCATTCAACCGAGTGTGGCATCAAGGAGCCCTGGCAAAACTGGAATCAATGGGTATCAGGGGGCAAACACTCTGGTGGTTGGAGTCATACCTGACACACAGGAAGATGGTCGTAGTTGTGGGAGGTCAATCACCTCACCTCCAGGATTTCTCTGCAGGAGTTTCTCAGGGTAGTGTCCTAGGCCCAAACATCTTCAGCTGCCTCATCAATGACCTTCCCTCCATCATAAGGACGGAAGTAGGGACGTTCACAGATGATTGCACAATGTTCAGCACCATTCATGACTCCTCAGATACTGAAGCAGTCCATCTTCGCATGCAAGAAGATCTGCACAATATCCGGCTTGGGCTGACAAGTGACATAGCGCCACACAAATGCCAGCCTATGACCATCACCAATAAGAGACAATCTCACCACCGTCCCTTGCCATTGAGTTACCAACACTGAATTCCCCCACTATCGACACCTTTGGGGTTACCATTGACCAGAAACTCAACTGGACTTACCACATTAACATAGTGGCTACAAGACCAGGCCAGAAGTTAGGAATACTGGGGCGAGTAACTCACCACCTGACTCCTCAAAGCTTGTCCACCATCTATAATGAACAAGTCAGATGTGTGATGGAATACTCCCCACTTGCCTGGAGGAGTGCAGCCCCAACAAAACTTGAAGCTTGACACCATCCAGGACAAAACAGCCCACTTAATTGGCACTGCATCCACCACCGACGCTCAGTAGCAGCAGTGTGTACTATCTACGAGATGCACGGCAGAAATTCACCAAAGATCCTCAGACAGCACCTTCCAAACCTACAATCACGTCCATCTAGAAGGACAAGGGCATCAGACATATGGGAACACCGCCACCTCCTAAGCCACTCACCGTCCTGACTTGGAAATGTATTGTTGTTCATTCACTGTTGTTGGGTCAAAATCCTGAATTCCCTTCCTAATAGCATTGTGGATCAACCCACAACAGGATGACTGCAGCAGTTCAAGAAGGCAGCTCACTACCACCTTCTCAAGGGCAATTAGGGATAGGCAAGAAATGCTGGCCAGCCGGCGACTCCCACATCCCACAAATGACTATACAAAAAAAGCTGAAGAGGTAGCGGAGGCGATAGTGGTGATCTTTGAGGAATCGCTAGAGTCAGGGAGGGTCCCAGAGGACTGGAAAACCGTTAATGTGGCACCCCTGTTTAAAAAGGGAGTAAGGCAAAAGACTGAAAATTACAGGCTGATTAGCCTGACCTCAGTCGTGGGTAAGACTTTGGAGTCTATTGTGAAGGATGAGATTTCTGAATACTCGGAAGTGTATGGTAAAATAGGGCAAAGTCAGCATGGCTTCATCAAGGGGAGGCCATGCCTTCCAAATCTGTTTAGAATTCTTTGAAGTAACGAGCAGGTTAGACCACGGAGAGCCAGTGGATGTTATCTGCTTGGACTACCAGAAGGCCTTTGACAAGGTGCCGCACAGGGGGCTGCTGAGTAAAATAAGGACCCATGGTGTTAGAGGCAAGGTGGTAGCTTGGACGGAAGATTGGCTGTCTTGCAGACGGCCAGAGAGTGGGGTTAGAAGGGTCCTTCTCAGGATGGCAGTCAGTGACCAGTGGTGTTCCACAAGGGTCGGTGTTGAGACTACAACTTTTCACTTTATAGATCATTAATGTATGTGAAGGAACTGAGGGCATTCTGGATACAGTCGCAAATGATACAAAGAAGTGGAGAGACAGGTAGTATTGAGGCGGTAGGGAGGCTGCAGAAGGATTTGGACAAGGTAGGAGAGTGGGCAAAGAAGTGGCAGATGGAATACAACATGGGAAAGTGTGAGGTCATGCACTCTGGTAAGAAGAGAAGCGTGGACTATTTTCTAAATGGGGAGAAAATTCAGAAGGCTGAAGTGCAACGAGACTTGGGAGTTCTAGTCCAGGATTCTCACAAGGTAAACTTGTGGGATGAGTCAGCAGTTAGGAAGGCAAATGCAACTTTGGCATTTATTTTGAGAGGACTTGAATACAAAAGCAGGGATGTACTTCTGAAGCTCTATAAGACTCTAGTCAGGCCACGTTTGGAGTATTAGGCACAGTTTTAGGCCCCATATCTCAGGAAAAATGTACTGGCCCTGGAGCGGGTACAGAGGAGGTTCACAAGAATGGTCCCAGGAATGAAAAGCTTAACATATGAGGAATGTTTGAGGATTCTGGAGTTTAAAAGGATGAGGGGAGAATCTAATTGAAACTTACAGAATACTGAATGGCCTGGACAGAGTGGATGTTGGGGAGATGCTTCCATTGGTAGGAGACGTTAAGACCCGGGGGCACAGCCTTTAGAGGAAAGGGAAGACCTTTTAGAACAGAGATAAGGAGAAATTTCTTCACCCAGAGAGTGGTGAATCTATTGAATTCACTGTCACAGAAGGCTGTGGAAGCCAGGTCATTGATGGACTGTCAAGGGTTTTGGGGAGAAAGCAGGCAAAAAGTTTCTCAGAACTAATCAGCCATGATTGAATGGCGAAGCAGACTCGATGGGCTGAATGGCCTAATTTCTGCTCCTATATCTTGTGGTCTAATGCTATGGTTCATCCAAAGCTGTGATTAAAAGGTGAGGAAAGTTTGTGTGGTCCATAAAACTAGTATAGACTAGTTAATTAGATAAGTTAGCATGTTTCTTTGCTGTAAATCCTAACTAATAACTGCTATGATGAAATGAAATAATTATTAACCAAGATATCACCTGCAATGGCTTCTGTTCCCTATCTTATAACGTTAGCTCTTTATTTAATGTGTACTTCGCATTTGGGACTCATAATTAATTGCCCATCCCTAATTGTCCTTGGATCTGAGTGGCTTGGTCGGGACATTTCAGAATGCAGTTAAGAGTCAGCTGTATTGCCATCAGGAGTCATGTGTAAGCCAGACAAATAAGGACAACGCTTTTCCCTAAAGAACATTAATGAACTAGATGGGTTTTGCAACAGACATCAATGATTGCATCATCGTCATTAAGTCAGCTTTCTTGAATTCAAGATTTTTATCAAATTCAAATTTCACTTTCTGCCATGGTGAGAATCGACTCCTTTCCCCAGACCTCTAAGGGTTCTGGACTACAAGTCCAATGATATGACCACTATGCTGCCCACTGTAAGTGATTCAATACTATAATCCTGAGTTACTTTGGGAAAATCACCCATTTAACCTCATCACCTTTTGTAATTGCACCTTCCACCAGTGATGATACTTAGTTTCAACTCCCAGTTCCAGAGCCACTGCTTTAGAGAAAATATGCTTCTGATAAAATTTATTGGTTACCTACATTTCTTGTCTTTTTATGGTGATTACATAAAGGTATGCACGTTAGATGCAGGGTTTAAAATGGGAATCTGAGTTAGTGTTTTTTTTTTTTTTTTTTGTTCTTGTGTGGCCCCTCCTAATTCTTAGCTACCTGAGCTACACTATCTGTTCGCACAGGTATCAGATCCCACATTATTGTTAACGACTCACAGCTTTACTTTTCCGCCACCTATCTCAAATTCTTCTTTGCTAATTCATCAGACTGCTTTTCGGAATGGCCCAAGAGTCAAATTTTGTATCCATTGGAAATTCTAATACTATTCCTATGCATGATTGGGACTTTCTTCAATGTATAATGCCATGAGTGTCCAAATGTTCACCGCTAATGCCATCAGAAGATTCAGACCAACAATACTACAGAATGTGTTAATCCTGCCCTGAAAGTCTGATCTTTAGTTTGTTTTTTTTTTAGGAAATGGTCGTAACTATGCTTATCTGATATTTCCTGTAATTCTTTGTCTTGTGGTCGTGGTCGTGGGCGTTGTCTTGAGCTGGTGGGTCAGAAAGAAGGGTAGGTATCCACCTCTCCTCTGCCTTAAGCAAATGGCAATTACTGACTAACCTGATCCTCTTTAAATGTTTTGCCTTTGACTTGGCTTTATATCTATTCATATGTAAGAGTTTTGTATCTAGACACACTCTCTTGTGAGTAACTCAGTAATATAATCCTGAGTTACTTTGGGAAAACCACCCATTTAACCTCATCACCTTGTAATTGCACCTTCCACCAGTGATGATACTTAGTTTCAACTCCCAGTTCCAGAGCCACTGCTTTAGAGAAAATATGCTTCTGATAAAATTTATTGGTTACCTACATTTCTTGCCTTTGTATGGTGATTACATAGATGCAGGGTTTGAAATGGGAATCTGAGTTTTGTTTTTGTTCTTGTCCAGCTTCACCTTGGACTTCACACTTTTGTCTTGGATGTTAAAGTACAGTGGCATGGGACATCAGTCACCCACGGAAATGCCATGAGCATACTGGCAATTGAGACTGAGTGGACACTTCAGATGAAGTGGGGTGAAACAGTGCTGGGATTTGGATATTATTTCATGCTCATCCTGAAGTCATCCATTCTGTTTCTTTGCATTCCATTATAAACTGAATAACAGAATTTATAATGGAAACTGTCTTGTTGAACTGTTTAAAAATCTGCACCTCTAGTGAAAGTACTGATGCATCGCGTTATGACAGACTTGGGCGGTTTTCATTATAAAAGAGGCACACTGGGAATTTCAAGTGGCTAAAGTTGACAGGAAATGCATGAACGTGACCTTTTTAGTAATGATAGTTATACAAAATATCATATACATTTCCCAGTGTGCCTCTGTTTGTCTTATTCTAAATAATTAGTGTGAAGTGGCTGGAACTTTCAAAAAGCTCATGCTGGTCATAACTTGGTGCCACATTTCATCCTTTGTTGATTTTTGTTCTCCTAACCCCACACGTGCGCGCACACACTCACGTGACCAACCTACTGGCCGTCATGGACACCATACAAATTAAGGCATATGAAAGCTTCGAAAACACTAATGCATCATGATACATAATCCCTTCAACTGTTATCAGTATTCCTAGAAACTCTCCCTGTTCTCTTGAATATGTTCATTTTTACAGCTTTGTTTTTAAAAAAAAAATTGCATCCCAGAACAGTCCAGAATAGATTGTAGCTTTCCCTTGCTAATTGCTGTGCCTGCCTTTCTTTTGAAATTATCTTGTACAAAAGCTTGAATCTGATACTCTGAAACAGTAAGTGTGGAGTTAGAGTTCAGGTACAAAATAATCATGAAAGAATTGTGGTGCTTCTCAATTACATGTTATGGAGTCTACTGAAACCTCACGTTCTTCAAAATCCTCTGTTACACTTTAGTTATTCTTGTAATTTAGAGAAACATGGCATCAGCTTGCATACAGCAAGTCCCACAAATAGCAGCAAAATACCACAGATTGAGAATTAAATGATAGTTAGGGTACCAGACAAGCTCCCCTGCCTGTCATTATATATTACTATGAAATCGATTTAAGTAGGTTCTTAGTTAAGACAACACAGAGAAGCGCAGTTCCTGTCTTATTCACAAAACAAGATCCAAGCCCTAAAATAGGTGGTGTTCACATTATTTTTAACTGAGGTGAATAAAGCAACTTGGGTCTATTCAAGCCTCCTCTGCAATATTGGTTCTCAAGGCAGTCAGCCTCAGCTTCATTCAGGAGAAATAGTTGGTCTATATGCAGCTGGAAAATGCTCAAAAATCAAAATATGGTAAAGATACTAATTTGAATGTGGAATCATGGAACAGGAATGCTCCTCCTAAGGTAACATTTGAAGTTACTTTTAAGTAGTGCTGGCCCTTTCGTCCTCCTCACTTGCTCACACATTGAGCCTCAACTCTGAGTACTACCAAAAGCCCACCCATCCAAGCAATGTCCAGTTATTGCTTTACAGCCAAAGTCAGCACTTAGTGCCCATTCCTAATACTTTTGAGAAGGTGGAAGTGATCAACAACTGAATGCCTTTCTTGACCATTTGAGAGGTGGCTGAGAATGAACCATCCAGCTTTCAATCTAGAGTAGCGTGATGTTGTTCAGATTAGATGAAGACAACAAGTTTCCTTCTCTAATGTATGCAATTCTTTTCAAAACCATTTGGTACCATTTATGCTCTAGATTTATTTAACTAATTAAATTTGAACTCTCTAACTGGCATGGTAGGACTTAAACCCATGTCTCTGAATCCTTAAATAATGTATCAGAGATAAAAGGTGCTGGAGAATCCGAGATAACAAGCATGGGGCTGGATGAGCACAGCAGGTCAAGCAGCATCATAGGAGCAGGAGAACTTGACGTTTTGGGCCTAAACCCTTCATCAGAAATGGAGGAGGGGAAGAGGGTTCTGAAATAAATAGGGAGAGAGGGGGAGGCGGATAGAGGAGAGGATAGGTGGAGAGGAGGCAGACAAGTCGAAGAGGCGGGGATGGAGCCAGTAAAGGGGAGTGTGGGTAGGGAGTTAGGGAGGAGATAGGTCAGTCCAAGGAGGACGGACAGGTCAAGGCGGCGGGATGATGTTAGTAGATAGATGGGGGTGGGGCTTGAGGTGGGAGGAGGGGATAGGTGAGAGGAA
>JAHRHZ010000032.1:5712205-5730524 GCA_024137785.1 Ginglymostoma cirratum
TTCCTCTCACCTATCCCCTCCTCCCACCTCAAGCCCCACCCCCATCTCCTATCTACTAACATCATCCCGCTCCCTGGACTGACCTAACTCCCTACCCACACTCACCTTTACTGGCTCCATCCCCACCTCTTTGACTTGTCTGTCTCCTCTCCACCTATCCTCTCCCCTATCCGCCTCCTCCTCCCCCATTTCTGATGAAGGGTCTAGGCCCGAAACGTCAAGTTTTCCTGCTCCTGTGATGCTGCTTGACCTGCTGTGTTCATCCAGCCCCACGCTTGTTATCTCTGAATCCTTAGTCAGGTTTCTGGATTGCTAGTCCAGCACCAATCATTAAACTATTGTTGAGAATAGAAACACATAGGAAGAACATTTAATGTTAAACTAATTAACCATGGCATAAATATCCAAAGAGAGATCCTTTGGAGATAAGTATTTATATCAGTTTTGGCTAGCAATGATTCTCATTTACAAATTGCTGAAGAATGATTAGATGATTCAGACAAACAAACATCGAGGTGCTCTGTAATAGAATCCAATAACTCCAGCATTTAGCTGAACCTACTGGCTCTTAGAACTACTTTCTTAACTTATCGTCACAGTTTTATCCAAATGCTCTTGGGACTTCTTCCTGAACCCTAACTACACGGAAGTAGTGGCCTTCTCGATAGCACTGCTTACCATGGAGCCTGATTCTAGTTGTCCATTTCACTGTCTCACTGTCTCACTGTCTGACTGTCTGTCTGACCTTCGAACTGTTTTGAGTAAATGATTGAAAACGTTGCAACAAAGCCCATCCATTTCCTAGGTAGTGTTGGGGCTGATTAATATTTTTGGAATAGTCAAACAGACACAAAAAGTGATTTTCATCGCAGGCTACTATGATGCTGGAAGACCCTGAAAACTTGTGTATTGTTACAAACATTCATAGAAGAATAATTTATCAAGCCATTGTTTCAAAATGAATTAACCATCTGTAATAACTCAGGAAGCCTGACTGCAAAGGAATATCATTTATTGCTGAACGCCAAAATTGATCACTATTCATGGAATACAAAAGCTAGTCCCAGCTCAGGACCAACAGTTCTACAGACCCATCCCTGGGTCTGCTTTATCTTTCTTCTTTTGTTTATCCAAAGGTGTTATTACACACAACTGAATTATTTTTTCCTATCGCTAAATCACCACAGTATATTTTCCCTGTTATTAACCACCACCAGTAAATCACCCATGTTTCCAGTCGAATAATTTGTGTAAAGCCTGTTAAGGGCAATGCAAACCATCAAGGTGGGGGGATGTTGGGTCTGCTTTATCTTTTATTCACTGCCTAATTAACCTGTTCAGAGATGTTATCACGCATCTCTGGAAAAGGTAGGACTTTAAATCCGGACTTTCTAGTTCAGAGGGAGGGATACCACCATTGAGCCACAAGGGCCCGCTGAGTGTGCTTTTTTCCCCCTAATTTAAAAAAAAAAAAAAAATTTAGAACATTTTTCTATTCAGCCTCTTCAGAGACATTTATTACATGCCTCTGGAGCAGGTAGGACTTGAACCCAGGCCTCCAGTCCAGGGGAAGGGAGTTCCAGCTGGGCAGCCATTGCTTGTTACCAAGGGAACTCCTACTCAATGAACTCCATAAGGAAAATAATTAGTGATTCCGCATAGGCCTCATAGGGGTTATCTCTCATATCTTGTAGCAAACGGGCAGAGATCTGACATGCTGGAGTTAAACAGTACAGTCAAGTAAATGATACACATGGATGCATCATTCATTGAAATGAACAACTAAATAATTATTTCTCAGTGTAATTCATATCCATAAATCCACATTTATAACAAAGCAAAATCCTTAACACATGAAACTCCACTTATGTTACAGACATTGGATAAGACTCCTATTGAATATGAAATTTATATTTGTTCCATGATCTATTCAGCTTTATAAAAACTGAAATATTGGAAAACACATGCTGTGGAAGAGGTAGTAAGAACTGCAGATGCTGGTGTCAGAGGTAACACAGTGTGGAGCTGGAGGAACAAAGGTCAGACAGCACCAGAGAAGTAGGAAAGTTGACGTTTCGGGTCAGGACCCTTCTTCAGAAATGGAGGAGGGTGAAGGGAGCTCTGAAATAAATAGAGGAGGAGTGGGGCTGGTGAAGGTGGGTGGGATGGTGATAGGTGAGTGCACGGAGGCAGTGGTGGGGATTGGTCAGTGAGGTGGAAGGAGCGGATAGGTGGGAGAGAAGATAAGACAGGTTGTGTCAGGTCACGGAGGTGGGGATGAGAGGGAGGGTTGGTCATGGGATGATGCTGGAGGTGGGGAGATTTTGAAACTGGTAAAGTCCACATTGAGACCATTTGGCTGTCGGCTCCCAAGGCGGAATATGAGGTGCCGCTCCTCCAGTTTGTGGGTAGTGTCATTGTGACACAGGAGGAGGCCCAGGATGGACATGTCGTCCAGGGAGTGGGAGGGGGAGTTGAAGTGGTTCGCGACTGGAAGGTGTTGTCGTTTGTCATGAATAGAGCGCAGGTGCTCTACAAAGTGGTCTCCAAGCTTCCTCTTGGTCTCACCGATGTAGAGGCGGCCACATTGGGAGCTGTGGATGCAGTAGACTACATTAGTGGATGTGCAGGTGAACCTCTGATGTGGAAGGTTTTTTTGGTTCCTTGGATGGAGGCGTTGTAGGGACAAGTGTAGCACTTCCTGCGGTTGCAGGGATAGGTGGTGGGGCTAGTGGATATTGTGGAGCTGACGGTCAAACCTTGAATCCTAGAAATGAATAGCTAAATGATTTTATTTTTTTCTGACTACAATACATATCCGTAAGTCCAAATTATAACTGAAAGCAAAAACCTTTTGAAACAATATTTATGTTACGGATCCAGATATTTTATAAGATTCCAATCGAATATGAAATTGTATTTTATTCCACGATCTATTTATCAACCTTATAAGAACCGGAAGATTGGAAAAATGCATACTGTGGAAGAGGGCTGTTTTTTTTTCCCTCCCAGAGCCTCAGTCTGTTCTTGTATATTCCTAAGTTCCATGACTACCAGCAATGGTATTTGGTGATTAACGGATACAAGTTAGAATGTAATAGGGAGGAAGGGGTGGATTCTGTATCAGTTTTTCTCCATTTCAGAAGTGAAGTGTTTCATTGTCATCAGTCATTCATGATAAATTATTACACTACATGACCAAGATTGTGTACATGTACAATTTTGGGATTTTGTAATGACTTCTTCAGATTACATGCAAAGTTAGCTTTCTGATTCTTCCAAGTTTCTGTTGTTTCTTTGTAATGGACATGACACAGTTTGTTCCAAATCTTGTTTTTGTTCTTTAGGTAACAGTGAGACACAAGACACAGCCTCACATCAGCCAACGTATAATCGAGTGCCACCAGGTAACAACCTAAAGCTATCCTCAGTAATCTTAAATCATCATTCTATCTTCAGTTTGTCATGTATTTTTGATTTCTGTCTGCTTAGAAAATCCAGGAGAGTTGAGAGATGAAAATCCCCCGACACAAGGTGAGTGTATTACAGTCCTTACTGTGGTGGTAGTAGTAGCAGTACCACCCACATCTATCTGTAAAGGCGGGTCGGGTAAGACTGCAGGCATTTCTGAAAAAAACTTCCGCATTTCTTTTCAAAGATGTGTTTGTGTCGTGTCAACTGAGAATACATGGAATGTTGCAGGACAGAAGGCATTTGGCCCATTCAGCCTGTGCTGGCACTTTGAAAGAGCTGTCCAATTTAGATGCAAAACACAGCTCTTTTACCACTGAAAACTAGTTAACTTCAAATATATGTTCAGCTGTCTTTAGAACGTTCCCACAGGATCTGATCCCATCACCTCTTCATGTAGTATATGCCAGCAACGTAACTCATTGTGAGAGGAGATTCTCCTCGTTTCCTATCTAGTTCTTTTCAAAAAATGGAAAGTTTCTCCATACCCACTGTAAGGAGAACATTTAATGCCTCTAGTTGGTCCCTCTTTCCCTGATCTTATCAGGAACAACATCAGTTCATTCAGTCTTGACCTCATCCCTGGTATCTTGGCAAATGTTCTCTGTAACCTCTGTCAGTCCTGGCCAACCTTCTGGAATTGTGATTCTGAGAATTCTACTCAGTATTTCACCCGAAACCAAACCAGTTCGTAAAGGTTTAGCCCCACTTTCTTGTTTTGATATTCAAAACTCTTATTTACAAAGATATCCCATGCATTTTCTTAACCAGTTATCAATTGCCCTGTGTCTTCCAATGTTTCATGACTATTTCCACCAAACCCTAACCCCACTCAAAATACTCTACCTTTGAACTGCTTGAAATAAATGATAATACCTCTCCATCGTTCTCGCAGAACACATCCTACCACACTTGACTGTATTCACTGGCATCTCCCTGCATCCGCCTTTCTGATCTTTCTGCTGTCAAGAATTCTGCTTCTATCCTCATTTTAATCTGTCCACGAAATATAGATGTCTGTGCCAAGGCTAAATTTCCCTTCAGTAGATGACTGTGATCTGCCTCGTGAACCTCTGCAATCTGTTTGATATATAGCTGCGTTCAGGATGCCATTTGCCAGCAAATTACAGGATATGACCTAGTGACTGTGAAGGAACAATGAGAACTTTGGAGGGAAACTTGAGTGGAAACATCACCTTAATTCTTTTAAGTGGTAGAAGATTTGGATGTGCTGTAAGTGGAGCTTTGGCAGGTTCCTTCAATTCATATTGTTTGTTTATTGTACAAATTGCTGCCACTAATGCTCACTAATTACCATGTTGTCAAATTTTATACCAGTCCTGACTTTGAAATTATGTTCCCTACATTTTTTTATTTCTACATCACGAAGTCCCACAAAGAGTAACAAAATAACTTTTTTTTTCTTTGTTTATTTAAAGAAAAAGGTTGGTTAGGGTTTCAAAAGAGCTCCTGACTCTTAGAATCCTTTGAATCATGTAACATCGCAGTGTAAAGGCATCAGCTCTAACAGAGTAGGGCTTGCATGTCGGTGCAATACAGTACCCGAGTAGTCTGCACATGTTTTGGGGTGGAGATTGCTACTACTGAGTTTAAAAACAAATTGTAGTACTTGTTTTGGGACCTAAGAATTTTGGGGGTGCCAACTTGAGTCTGGGTACTGCTCTCCAAGATCCGTCTGACTAGGGCTTCTTAGGCTTTATTTTTCTCTGGCTTTATTAAAACCATAAGATGTAGAAGCAGAAGTCTGGCATTCGGGCAATTGTCTGATCTGATAAACCTGAACTTTACTTTCCTGCCTTTTTCCCATAACCGTTGATTTCCTTCCTGATTTTAAAAATCTGTCTGTTCGCAGCCTTCAATATATTTAATGTCCCAGTCACAAATAATATGCAACCCCTTATTCTGACACTATGCCCTCTTGGCCCAGATTCTCCCAAAAGTGGAAACAATCTTACACATCTACCCTGTCAAGTACCCCAAGAATCTTGTGTGTTTTCAGTAAGGTCACCTCTCGTTCTTCTATATTTCAAACAAGTACAGGCATAATCTACTCAACCTGTCCTCACAAGGTAAGACCTTTAATACTTTGTATCATCGAGTGAATCTTCTCTGGGCTGCCTCCAATACCAATACCTATTTCCTTAAATAAGGGGCCCAAACTGTTCACAGTAGCTCAACTGTAGTCTGACTAGTGCCTTGTATAGTTTAGCAAAACCTCCCTACTTTTCTACTCCAATCCTTTTGAGATAAAGGTCAATATTCCATTTGCCTTCACCATTATCCATTTATCTTGATAACTATCATTTTGTGATTTGTGGACAAAAACTTGCAAATACTTCAGTGCTGTAGCATTCTGCAGTCTTTCTCCATATAAGTAGCGTTTGTTAGCCCTAGGTTCCCAAGGCCAGGTGGAGCTGTTTATTTTTTTAAAAAAAAGAAAAGCTTTCCTGTAGTTATATTCCATGGCATTCCATTGTCTTATCTACGTACAGGTCCTTACTTAGCAGTGTCGTCTGAAAATGTAGCGTCCTGTTTCACAAGTACACTGATGACACCATATGTGTGTCATCATCAGCAGTACTTGTATCTGTCTCTGTAACACTGCAATTCTGCCCATACTGAAACTCTTATCCATCCCTTCATTGTTTCTGGATGTGAATGTCTGAGTTTGTCTAGCCAGAATTCCAGATTCTAACTTCGTAAAGATGAGGCTGTCCAAAGATTTCCAGCTGAATTTGCAGCAAGTCCCATTCACCCACCACCCTTTGCTCACTGTCAATTAATCCATCAATTTTAAATTCTGATTCTTGTTTTCACCTATGTCACCCCTTGACCTCACCCATCCCTACGTCTGGTAATGTCCTACAGCCTCTAGCCTTCTGAGGATATCTGTTTTCTTTGCGTTTTGTGCTCAGGAATGTCCCTGTTTTTCTCGTTCTATTTGTGATTATGCTTTTAGCAGTCAAGAACCACACCCTCCCTAAACGCTTTTCTCTAATAGATGCTATATTCCTTTTCTAAATGTCTGTCTGTATCTCCCATTCTACTTTAAAACTCTTAAAACCTAGCGCGTTGACCAAGCTTCTGGTATTCACCCCTAACATCTTTTGTGAACGTGTCCGATTTTATTTGATCATACCCCATGAAGTGTCTGGGACATTTTGTTAGATCAAAGGTGCTGGATAAAGGCAACTGTAGGTTCGCATGTGAAGAAAGTTCAATTGGTTCAAATACCAGAAAGTAACTAATGTAACTATCAAGAAAAATTAGCACCTTCAGGGGAAGTTATTTGACAGATGTAAAACAAAAAGTAATCCTGCTCAGGGCGATTTGCATTTGTGCTCCCTATTCAATCTATTGATTGTGCTCACCATTTTGAGAAAAGTTAAATGTATGAAACTTTCTAGAGTTGGGATTTGCTGCATTTTATGTAGAATACGGTTTTTCTTTTTGTTTACAGGTGAACCTAAGAAAACTGATGAGGGAGCTGACAATCCTAATGGTGCAATGCGTCCAACTTCAGCTGATACTGAATAAGATGGAGAATGAAAAACCACCTACCAGGATGGACTGTCACTGTCAGTAATGTTGGAATACTTTGTTACCAACTTCCGGTAGAAGATGCTCGTGATGAGATTAACAACTAATTTGCATCTACCCTCGCTACCTGGTGACAAAGAACTGGACTGACATTGCTGCTGTTGCCAAGATGATAATCAAGCCATTTCTGTGACATTCACAATTAGTGGACATCTTTTTTTTGGGCAAGAAGAACTGGAACACTTATTTCCATTGTAGGATGTTATCTCTGGCAAGGTCAATGTTTTATTCGGTCAACTCTAATTGCTGTTGAGCTTGTTTGGCTGTTGTAGAAAGCAGCTAGGAGTCTCCTATGTTGGTGTGGATTTGAGGTTGGTCAGATTGGTGAACGAGATGGGTTTTTGTAACAATTGATTTATAGTTTTATGGCCATCATAACAGATTAGATTTCAAATCTATATTTAAGTGTAGAATTTGAACCCATCTCCTGAGCATGAGCCTGGGTCTCTAGGTTATTATTCCAGCGTCATTGCTACCGTGCTACCATGCCACCATCTTCCCTCAAAAGAATTAAGGAACTAGAACTGCATAAAATAAATGAACTACGCAAAGTACCACCTAAATCATACATACCGGAAAGTCTCAACTTCAGTTCCCTGTTTATGGTGAATTGATTTGTTGCAGCAGTGATCATGCTAAAGTTACTTTAATCAGCCTGAGAAAGGAACAGAAGATTAGATCTGTGGATCAGAAAACACAACAGCGAGAGGTAGACACTCAAAGCAACACTAACACAAGGTAGCACTTCCAGGTTGTGAAGGATGTGAATTTAGGAGATGAGAAACAAACAAGCAGACATTCAGGTCATCTTCACCTTGACATTTGCGAAGAAAAACTTCAACAGTGTTTAATATCTATATTTATCTTACACAAAAAGAAAAAGGCATTGAGTTTTGTTTTAAACCAGCAGTAAAATCATGGTTACCACTGTCATGATAATGTATTATAACCCTTTCACAGAATCCCTACAGTGTGGAAACAGGCCCTTCGGCCCAACAAGTCCGCACCGAACCTGAGCGTCCCACCCAGACCCACCTAACCTACACCACCCTGAACACGACAGGTAATTTAGCATGGCCAATCCACCTAGCCTGCACATCTTTGGACTGTGGGAGGAAACCGGAGGAAACCCACACAGACACGGGGAGAACGTGCAAACTCCACACAGACAGACGCCTGAGGCTGGAATTGAACCCGGGTCCCTGGCGCTGTGAGGCAGCAGTGCTAACCACTGAGCCACCGTGCTGCCCCAACCCTGAATTATCAACAGATATATTGAACATTTAAGAGGAAAATGTGTTTTTTTTCTCATTAAAGTAAGACATACAAGCCAAAAATGGAAGGCTATGTAAAATCAGTGGCAGGCTGGAATCTTTTGTGAGTATGGAATGGTGCACCTGAAGAATGTCACGAGAACTTCAAAGGGAGATGCTGTTCAAAAACTGTGATCTCCTATACGTTATGACCCAGACTGCAGACAAAGTCATACAGCATGGGAACAGGCCCTAGTTTGGCCCGTATGAGGTGAAGAAAGGTAATTCTGGTTGAAAGACACTTTGCATTTTACCCTTCTGGGAATACATAAGAAAGGTTGTTATAAACATGTCAGCAAAACTACTCAAAGGAAAGTGGACAAATTATTTCAACTAACTATAGAACCAAGAATCTCCAATCAACTGCCACACTCAGCACTATTAGAACTCCCTACCTTAATGGTTGCGGCATTTCACAATCTCTTATGAACTGGCAAAGACTGATAATCTCTCTGACTTTTGGAACTCCCCTCTGATTTCTAATCTGTGTATGTGTCGCATTTTATTACCCTTTCTCATGTCTTAGTAGCTAATCAACTAACTCTTTCTTTAACTCCAGAACACCCTGTTAATGTAGCTCCTTTTGAAAACATAATATGTTTTGACTGGAAAAAGGTGCCCGCCAGAGGGAGGGATCCTTTCTAAATTAACTGTTGTGCCCAACCGAGGGATAAGTTAAATAAAAAAGGAAGCCAGAACATCCATTTCCCCCCACCAATGTTTGATCATAGCTGGGACCCTCGGCCAGTAATAACACCATTCAACATACTGTACATCAGCAATATGTAAGAGTGAGAAAGAAATTCTATTAGCAATGCCTTCACTTTAGGATGATGGGAGGATGGTCGAACAAAATCTAATGTCCTTTGAGCTAACTCCACAAGCATTCAGGCAAAACTCCTGTAGAAACCATAAAACCAGTGCTGGTGGAACTCTACAGGTCTGGCAGCATCTGTAGAGAAGGAAATATGAGGCAGAGAAGGAAAGAAATCCAGATCCAGATCCTGCAATCCAGATCCCACTGTCTTAGGGACTTGCTGCCCAGATGCTCCAAAATCCGTGGCTGGTGATTCAGCCCGTGTGTTCATGACTCATAGTGGTAACGTGATCCTGAGAAAATGTCATCCTTGGGTAATTAGACATTCTGGCTTGTCTGAAACTGGCTGGACTTTTTCACTAAGTGTTCCAGTAATTTTGTCAAATACAGAAATGCTCAGACTTTAGTTCTGCACTGAGGCCCATCCCTATCCTTTGGCTAGGCCAGCATTAAAATGATGCCCACATCCCATGAATGAATAACAAAAATGCTCCCTGGTGGTCTCCCATATTTTACTTCCATAAGCTGGAGGTCATCCAAACCTCTGACCCAAAGACCATGGCAGGTTCTGTTTCCAAATCACCCCTGTGTTTGCTGAATGCCATTGCTTCCGAATTCAGTAAATTCAGCAGCAACTTGGATTTTAAATTCTTGTCTGTGTATTTTAAATCCCTCTGTGGTCTTGCCCCTCCCTGTCTCTGTAATCACTTCCAGCCCTACAGTCCTCCAAGATCTCCGTGCTCTCCAATGGTGGCTTCCTGGTTTGGGAACATGGTTGGCATGGACTAGTTGGACCAAAGGGTCCGTTTCCATGCACTATGAGTCTATTACAAGATCCACCTAGTCATGGAAAAGGAAGGATACTATTTTGAGTCTCGATCCTTTTAAACTGATCTGAAAAAGCATCTGTAAATTGAATGTTACACTACATTTCCAGCACTTGGGTTCAATACAGTGATTTTTTTTTTATAATTTGTAAATATTTTTGTCAAACTTTTCTGTTTTCAAACATAGATTACAAATTTTAAAATTTTTACAAATCAAACAGTAGAAAAACCCTGCATTTTTTCAGTAAAGTTAGCATAAAACTGATCCGGAAGTTTCGAACTTTTGATTTAACAAGAGGAAAATCAGACACCAGGCAAGTGATTTGATGCAGTAGGCAATTTTATTTTTAAGTTTTGGATCAAAGACAGTTGAATTTCAATGATGGAAAGAATCGGTGAGTGTAATTTTACACCTACACATTTTTTAATTTCCTGAGCTGGAAATATATCACTTCTTTCATTGTCACTTGGGCAATATCCTGGAATTCCCTCCGAGGGCATTGTGGGTCTACCTACAGCATATGAACTACACAGTTTGAGAAGGTAGCTCATCACAACCTCCTCAAGTACAGTTAGCGATGGGCAATAAAAACTGGCCAGCAGCGATGCCAGTGTCCCATGACCAAACAAAAAAAGAAAGTTAAGACAACCTAGTCAAAACAGCATTTTTTTTTTAATTATCATGCAAGTTATGTTGTGAGCATGTTTTTAAACGTTTCCCCTAATACCTGTCAGCAGTTGTGTTACATCATGCAGATAACAAGAGGGCAGTGGTTAGCACTGCTGCCTAACAGCGCCAGGGACCTGGGTTCAATTCCACCCTCAGGCAACTGACTGTGTGGAGTTTGCACCTTCTCCCTGTGTCTGCTTGGGTTTCCTCCGGGTGTTCCAGTTTCCTCCCTCAGCCCAAAGATGTGCAGGCTAGGTGGATTGGCCATGCTAAATTGCCCATCGTGTTCAGAGATGTGTAGATTAGGTGGGTTTATGGGGGATGGGTTTGGGTGGGATGCTATAAGGTTTGGTGTGGACTTGTTGGGCCGAAGGGCCTGTTTCCACACTCGGGATTCTGTGAAGAAAGTAAAGTAGTTTTTGCTTAAATTATGCACACAGGACTACTGCAGAATTTCTTTTGAAATACAGTATTAACTTACAGTTTGTTTTAAATCCTATTATACTGCGTGTCATTAAAAACAAATTTAATATATTTAATCGGAATGTAAGTGTCACTGGGTAGGTAAGCATTTATGGTGTATCCTTATTGTCTAGACAGCAGTTAAGGCGCGACTACATTGCTGTAGAGCTGGAGTCACATATATGCTAGACCAAGAAATGATGATTAGATTTCCTTCCCTGAAGTAAGCCACATGAGTTTTTACAACCGTCAGCAGTGGTTACACAGATGATGTGGGGCTAAGATTTTATTCCAGACTTTTGTTGAA
This sequence comes from Ginglymostoma cirratum, assembly GCA_024137785.1. Taxonomy (NCBI): domain Eukaryota; kingdom Metazoa; phylum Chordata; class Chondrichthyes; order Orectolobiformes; family Ginglymostomatidae; genus Ginglymostoma; species Ginglymostoma cirratum. The sequence continues at coordinate 5,723,694 of JAHRHZ010000032.1, forward strand.
TTCAAATTATACCATCTGCTGTGGTGGGACCCAAAATGGTAATGTTGGGTTCTGGATTTTTAGTCCAGTGACATTGCAGCAACACTACTTCCCAACCCCTCTTGTTTTTCATAAGAGCAAAGTAAAAAACACAACACCTGAACCAATGCCACAACACACAGACAAGTTTGTAGCAGTTGTCTAGTTTGCAGAGGAGTTTGGAATCCTCTCAGATGCTGGTTGTTGGCCTCTTCTATTGAGAAAAAGCCACGTGGCAGTGCAGAAGCTGGACACAAAGAGAGAATACTTCATCTGCCACTCTTGAGTAACTGGGTTTTAACTCCATCAAAATCTGCCTTTTGGTATCTGAAAAACAGTTCATAGTGTGCCAAAAACAGAACACACAAGTTTTTTAGAAAACCTAGTTTTATAAGAATGAAACTATAAGCATAGTGCCAACAGTTTTCTAGCCAAAAATGACTGCATTGAATAAGTAGTTGAAGCCTATATTTGCCAACATAGAACAGTACAGGCCCTTCAGCCCACGATGTTGTGCCAACCTATTATCCTATTAAGATCAAACTACCCTACATTTTGCTATCCTCCATGTGCCTGTCTGAGAGTTGCTTAAAAGTCTCTCAAGTATCTGACTCCGCCGGCAGTGCATTCCACACACGTTTGTGTAAGGAACCTTTCTCTGACATCTCCCCTATACCTTCCTCCAATCACCTTAAAATTATGGCCCCTCGTGATAGACATTTTCCCCAAGGTGGAAATTACTCTGGCTATCCACTCTATCTATGCCTCATCATCATCTTATACACCTCTATCAAGCCATCTCATTTTTCACTCCAGTGAAAAAAGCCCTTGCTCCCTCAACCTTTCCTCATAAGACCTGCCCTCCAGCCCAGGCAGCATCCTGGTAAATCTCTCTAAAGCATCCATATCTTTCCTATAATGAAGTGTGAACACAATATTCCAAGTGTAGTCTGACCAGAGTTTTATAGAACTGCAGGATTACCTCGTGGCTCTTAAACTCAATTCCCCTGCCAATGGCAGCTAACACACCATTGGCCTTCTTTACAGCCCCATCAACTTGGGTAGCAACTTGGAGGGATCTGTGAATGTGGACCCCAAGATTGCTCTGTTCCTCCACACTGCCAAGAATCCTGCCATTAACCCTGTATTCTGCATTCAAATTCGACCTTCCAAAATGAATCTATGCTACTTAAGCACTACTTGTGTTTTCTATTTTATTTATAAATTTTTAAAGTGTTTGCTTTCTGGAAAAATAAAGCAATAGAAATGCAGAGATGGTAGTTTTAATTATGTTGTGGTGAATATGGTGCATCTATTTTGTTTGTGTTCGCTTTTTTTCTGTGCATTTTGCACTACATAGACTACAGATGTATACTACAGATACGTGCTTCAGGGCTGAGGGACAAGAAACCACACTAGCATCATGTGGGACTAGAGTGGGCAGGCGTTATAGTACAATTTCTTTCTCCGACTGTAGTTTTAGGGAGGGGAAACAGAAGAAATTTTTTTGGAATTAACAGTATGTACATACTGCACGAATCAGCAGTTTCTTGGATAACAGCCCAAATGCTGCTACTGACAGTAGTGTTAAAATAGCAGTTGCAGAGCGGAAGAGACTAAAGCTCCATTGAAATGATACAGGAAGAACTCACTACATGTGCTGCTTAATTGGTTAAAAAGTGGATTCCATCTCGTCCTGCAAGAATACTTAGATGTATGCACTTCCGGATTTTGAAAGTATACCCTTCAAGTGCCCTCTGGGCTTTAAGTTCTATGTGCTCTAGAGGTGTGTCATAACCTCTGAACAGGTTAATTAAGAATATCTACCACTGAAATGCAAGTTATGCTTAACTTTTGAAACTTGGATTAACTCCAGTCATGTTAAAGTAAGAGGAGAAAAAGTTTTAAACAAGACTTGAGGGACTCTTTTTTTTTTTAAAACACAGTGTGGTGAGTGTGTGGAATAAATTTCCAGAGAAAGTGGTGGATGTGGGTACTGTTACACTGTTCAGAAGACATTTGGATAATCACATTTCAATAAGAAAAGTTTGGAGGGATATGAGCCAAGCGCAGGCAAGTGGAATTAGTTTAGTTTGGGATTACGGTCAGCATAGACTGGTTAGACCGAAGGTTCTGTTTCCATGCTGTCTGACTCTATGTTGATCCATCAGAATGGATGTTTTTATATCTTCCTTACACAAATGTTATGGCTGTCTTAGGCTGAAATCTGCCTCGTTAATAGAACATCCCAACATTAAAGAGAATCATTGAGAAATCCGCAAACTGTGTGCACAAATCTCAAACTGACAAGCTAGTATATACTTGGTAGACAACCATGCTCAATCTGTGGTTTCAAACAAAATCCAAATGGTAACTTGCAGAATGCTGGAAGTTCACTGCCGCTGGAACTGCAGTACTATTGTGTAAGGCATCAAGGAATCATCAGCTATGCCTGTGTACCCAAAAGTAATAAACATTGCTAGCCAGTACTCCAATACCCAGGTCGATACAAAACAATTGCATAAACATTTAGAGTTCCATTAGAAAAGGTCTTCCATGATCCACGATCATCTTGAAGCAGTTTTAGCAATTAATTACTTTTAATTTTGATGTATAGTCACTGTTAAAGAGTGGGAAATGGCAACTGATTTGCACACTGCAGATCCTTTCAAGCGGCTGTGTAATAATAATCAGATAATCTCTTTTTTTGTGATGTTAATTGAGGAATGAACATTGGCCAGGACACCAGAGATAACATTCTGCCCTTTCAAATACTATTGTAGGATTTTTCTACATCCACCCAAGCAGGCTCATGGGGTCTCATAACCACAGGATGGTTATATCAGACTCAAAACATTAACTTGGTCTTTCGCTCTATGGATGTTGCCAGGCCTGCTGAGTTTCTCAAACATTTCATATGTTTATTTCAGATTTCCAGCATGTGCAGCATTTTACTTTCAGCTGGTTTTCAGATAGCTTAGGGTAAATTTCTGGAAAGTTAGTGATTGAACCAAGAATGAACTGCTAATTGAAGATTAGGATACCAGAATTGCAAGCCATTGAAGTAAAACAACTGTGGATGCTGGAAATCTGAAACAAAAACAAAGTACTGGAGAACCTCAGCAGGTTTGGCAGCAACTGTAGAGAGAAAAACCAAGTTAATGTTTTGATCTGAAGATTTGAAACTTGATCTCTTAAGTCTGAAATGCAAACCAATTTCTAATTAATGGGGATGAAGGTCTCTTCAATTTCTTCATTAGTAAACTGATTTCAGAAATATGACTAACGTAATTCCGAAATTCAAAGATCATAACTTTAAAAGACTAATTGGCAATGCAAGATCACATTAATACAGAAGATCTTGTTTTAAAATCACTTTGCTCAATATTGATCTCAAGTAGTATATTGATTTGCAGTAAAAACAGAGTGCAGGGGAAACTCATTAGGCTTGGCAGCATCTGCAAAGAGAAAAGCAGAGATAACAAGAATTGCAGATGCTGGAGTCAGAGTCAATACAGTGTGGAGCTGGAGGGACAGGGCAGGTGAGGCAGCATCAGAAAAACAGGAGAGTTGATGTTTCGGGCCTAGGCCCGTCATCAGGACTGGGGAGGGGGAAGGGAGGTTAGAAATAAATAGCAGGAAGAGGAGTGGGGTTGGGGGAAGGTAGGTGGGATGGCGATAGGTGGATGCAAGAAGGGGTAGTAAGGATTAGTCAGTGGGAAAGGTGGGGTGAATAGTTAGTGTCAGGTCAAGGGGGTTTGGCTGAGTTGGAGGGTTGGACACGGGATGAGGCCAGTGGGGGAGGGTAGAGAGATTTTGAAACTGGTGAATTCTATGTTTAGGCCATCAGGCTGCAGTCTTCAAGGAAGAATACAATGTGTTGTTCCTCCAGTTTGCATGTGGCATATTTGTGGCACTGGAGGAAGCATCTATTTCAAACCCACTGACTCCTACAACTACCTCGACTACACCTCCTCTCACACACCCTATTGCAAGAATGTGATCCTTTACTCCCAATTCCTCCACCTCCACCGCATCTGCTCTCAAGATGGAGTGTTTCACTCCCAGACATCTCAGATGCCCTCCTACTTCAAGGACCGCAACTTCCCCCTCCATTGATCAAAAATGCCCTCAGCTGCATCTCTTGCATTTCCCACACTTCTGCCCTCACACTCCCTCCCCCCAACAAAAGTAAATACAGTCCCCTGCAGTCCTCACATACTACCCCACCAACCTCCGCATCCAGCACACCATCCTCTGCCATTTGCACCACCTACAATCCGACCCCACCACCAAAGAAATATTTCCCTCCCCACATCTATCTGCCTTTCATAGGGACCGCTCAATCTGCAACTCCCTCATCTGCTCCATACTCCCCACCAACCCCATCACACATAACACCCTTCCCTGCACACACGTTTCCCCTCTCGGCTCCATCCGAGGCCCAAGACAAACTTTCCACATCCGACAGTGGATCACCTGTACACCCTCCAACCTGGTCTGCTGTATCCATTGCTCCTGATGTGGCCTCCTCTACAACAATGAGATCAACCATAGACTCAGTCACAGATTTGCAGAGCACCTGCGCTCCATACACTATAATCAAGAACACCTTCCAGCTGCTAACCATTTCAAACGCCTCCCCCTCCTTCCTACTCCCTTGGTGACATGCCCATCCTAGGCCTCCTCCAGTGCTACAATTAGACCACACGTTTCAGGTAAAGTCCATCTGATTACAGCTCATTCCCAACATTAGTTTGTTCCCTAAAGGATCCAATCTAAATTGATTAATGTTTCCAGCATCACCTGTTTCTTTCCATAGTTCCTTGTCTCTTGCCTTTCGTTTAAATGCAACTCATTCCAGATCACTTCTGTGAAGGAAAAGATGATTAGATATCCCAAAATGGTGAAACTAATGTAAAAATATGTGTGGTCATTGAGATAAAAAAACAGAAAGTGCTGGTTTTATCAGCTGTTCTGTCAACATCTGTGAAAAGAGAAACGGAGTATTAGGTTTTGCATTCTGGTACTTTGAATTACAATATGAATGTATGAATTAGGAGCAGAAGTAGGCATTTGGCAGTCCAAGCTTACTCTGCCATTCAGTGAGATCATGGTTCATCTGTTTGTAACCTGAATTTCACATTCCCATCTGTTCTGATAACTTTTGATTCCCACTCGCTCAAAAATATTCAATGACCCCACCTCCACAGCCTTTGGAGGCAGAGATCAAAGTAGCACAACCTCTGAAAAGAAAAAAAAAATCCCCAAATCTTTGCTCTAAAAGGGAGATTTTAATTTTTAAAAAAGTCCCCTTGTCCTGTACTGCACCACAATAATAAACATTCTTTCAATATTCACCTTGTCACATTCAGGAACTTATACACTTAAATCGAAAGACCCCTCATTTTACTAAATTTTAGTGAAAACAAGTCCAGCCTGTCCAGCCTATCCACCTATCCTTATAAGATAACACACTCATTTCAGGTATCAATCTAGGAAATCTCCGCTGAACCACCTTTAATGTATTTATATTTTTCCTTAAATGAGGAGATCAAAACTGCACACAGTTTTCACCTACTTTCTGAAGAAGGGTCCCAAGCTGAAACATCAATTTTCCTGCTCCTCTGATGCTGCCTGGCCTGCTGTGTTTCTCCAGCTCCACATTTTGTTGTCTCTGATCCCAGCATCTGCAGTTCTTGCTATCACACAGAATTCAAGATGTGATTTCACCATATGTAGAACTAAAGCATAACATCCTTACTGGTATCTTCAATTCCTCTTGTAATAAAGGATAGCGTTACATTAGCTCTTTTAATCACTTACCTAGTTACTAACCTTTTGTTTCTTCTGTAATAAAACACCCAGTTTCCTCTAGAGTTTAGAATTCTGCAGTCATTCTCTGTTTAAGTAATATTTTTTTTTATTATTGTTGCTCCCTAGGTGAGCAATTTCAAATTTTCCAGCATTATACTCCATCTACCAGGTTTTTGCCCGCTCAGTTAACCTATCCATATTAACCTGCATTCTTGTTATGTCATTTTCATAACAGACCTTCCTGTATATCTGCAAATTTAGCTGCCATGTCTTCAACCTCCTTATCTAAGTCATGGATACATATTATAAATAACTGAGAGCCCAGCACAGAACCTCACCTGGCAATTCCTGCCAATATGAAAAAGACAATTTGTACATCTGTATGTCTTCTGCCAGCTACCTAAAGCTCTCACCATAATAATTCGATATTACCAATATCATAAGCTCCTACTTTGCCCAATAACATTTTATGTGGTACCTCGTCTTCGAGATGTCAAAATTCAGTATGTCACTGGATCCCCTTTATCCATTTGTTACAATACAAAGATATCTAATTAATTTGTCACACTGATTTCACTTTCAAAAAACCATGCTGAATCATCCAGATTACTTTGAGGTTTCCCAAGTGTCGGCGATACATTCTCTATAGTGAAGTCAGAAGCAAAATTTTATTCAGTGCCACCATCATTTCTTTCTTATCTACTATTACCTCTACCATTCTCACCCTCTGGAGGACCAACAGTCACTTTACTTTCTTCCTTTATTGACACCTACAGAAACTCTTGCGAGATAACAAGGTGTGGGGCTGGATGAACGCAGCAGGCCAAGCAGCATCACAGGAGCAGGAAAGCTTGACGTTTCGGGTCTAGACCCTTCATCAGAAATGGGGCAGGGGAAGAGGGTTCTGAAATAAATAGGGAGAGAGGGGGAGGCGGATAGAAGATGGATAGAGGAAGGGTCCAGGCCCGAAACGTCAAGCTTTCCTGCTCCTATGAT
>JAHRHZ010000032.1:5730624-5769699 GCA_024137785.1 Ginglymostoma cirratum
ATCCAGCATCTGCAGTACCTTTTATCTCTGATACAATTTTAACCCCACTGCGAAGCCTCTTCTAAGGATGCCTACCCTGAAGAAGTTACCCTCCTCCCTCCGTACAAACCTCAGGGAATCTCTCTCCCACTGCAACTCTCTCATAATCTCTTCGGCCTTGAAACTGCTCCTCTATCCATCTTCTATCTGCCTCCCCCTCTCTCCCTATTTATTTCAGAACCCTCTTCCCGTCCCCCATTTCTGATGAAGGGTCCAGGCCCGAAACGTCAAGCTTTCCTGCTCATATGATGCTGCTTGGCCTGCTGTGTTCATCCAGCCCCACACCTTGTTATCTCGGATTCTCCAGCATCTGCAGTACCTTTTATCTCTGAAACTCTTGCTATCTGTTTTAACATTGCTAATTAATTTCTAATCCTATTTAGGCTTTAATTTACTCCTCCTGATTAGCCTTTTAATTATTCTCTGTCATTCTTTGTATTCTGACCTGCCACTCACTTTTGTGCACTATATGTTTTCTCTTGAAGTTTAATGTTGCTCTTAACTTCTTTAGTTCACCATGCACGATGGGTTCACTCTCCAGAATTTTTATTTATGGTAGGAGTGTATGTATTCTGCATATTGAAAAATTGCTGTATAAATATCTACCACAACATCTCTACTGATCTCCCTTCCGATGAAAAGGCCTGATAAAAGGTCATTGATCCGAAATATTAATGTTTCTCTCCACAGTTGCTGACAGACCTGCTGAGGTTTTCTAGCATTTTGTCTGTGCATGGTTGTGTTTCCTATCCCACAACAGCAGAAAGTATGTTCCTTACCCCCCAGGCAGTCGCAGTGTCTGTAATACCAGTGCCAGAGGTGCTGCAGCTAGCTGGCTGCACCAAAGTTTAGGACCATTCACTAATTCAAAGTTATTTTAACAAATGCAGAACCAATAAAGTGTAGTTGTGTTTTAAAGAATTCTCTAGTTTCAAATCTCATTGCAATGTTTACAGAACCAAGTCAAGCAGTGAGTCCAGAACCAGAACAGATCTGTGAGTGGAGTGAAGTAGCAATGAGCAAAAGCCCAAGACATTCAGCTGGGCAGTGAGGCCAGCACTCAAGTAGGGACACAAAAAGTAAGGATTTCAGCCAAATGATAGAGCAGGCAGTGACTAAAATACTGGTGCAGGGTGGTGAACTCAGTGCTGGAGTGAGACAGTGAACCAAGTGCTGGAGGGGTACAGTGATCTGAGTATCAGAGGGGAACAGTGAGCCAAGTGCCAGGAACCAGGAAGTATTCTTTTTTCTTCATTCATAGGATACGGGCTTTACTGACTAGGCCAGCATTTATTGCCCACCCATAGTTGCCTGGAGATCAGTTAAGAATCAACCATATTGCAGTGGGCCTGGGGTTGCACGTAGGCCAGAACTGGTAAGGATGGCACATTTCCTTCCCTAAAGCTCACTAGTGAACCAGGTTGGTTTTTACGACAATCAGCAGTGATCATTACACATGTTCTCACTTCCAGACTTTTGCTGAGTTCAAATTTGACCATCTGGTGGATGCTAACTTACTATTTCAGGTGTACATTAGTGATATCAGGACCACCAAACTCCTTTACAAGAAAAGTGGTAGGAGATGCTCCATTTTTGTTCTTATATCTGAAGTTTTTTGTCTTTGTTGTGGCCTTTGGAAAAGAGGTAAGTTACCTGTTAATAACTCAATCCTCTTTCTCTGAGTCCTCTGTTCATTTTAAATGCCAAGACCCAAATTCATGTGACACATGTACTGTTTGGCACTCTGCAGCTGTGCTAATAATGTGCTCATGTGCACAGCCTTGTCATGAAATCTTGTTAAAAATATGAAAATAGTGTGATTCTAGTTGCACTACTTGGTGCAGATCTATAGAGTGCTGTTCAAGGCATAACTATTAAAAGCACAGGATTTAGCATTACCCTGGGATTGCAATAACTGCAGTAGATGTTATCTTTCAACACACCCAGCTCATTACCACTAAGAAGGGCGAGATCGGAACAGTCAAGCCTCACATGATCCTGAATTGCATGTGTGCAGTTCCTTCACTGGAGAATTCCCTATTAGGTACCATTGTGACTGCACCATCCCCTGAAGGACCGGAACAGTTCAATCTTAAAGCTCATCACAGCCTTTGCAGTGTAATCAGATAAGAGGCAATAAATGTGACTGTTAGCAAGGTCAACAAAATAGAAATCCTTAGAGGCATTCCATTAAAGGAATCCTGCTGCAAACAGGAATGTGTGGAAATTCCATATTCCCCTCTGATAGCCTGAAATGTGAAAAAGGTAGGTCTGATAGAATATCACCTGCTCAGATGTTTACCGATTGAGTTTGTCTTGCACCAAGACACTGTCAAGGTGCTGATAACCAGCTCAATGGATGGACACGAGTCAGATCACAGAGTTTTAAAAGGCTAGAATAGTGGTTCGAATACTCTCAAATTGGGGAGGTCTTAGTGTAAAAATGAGCACCATTGAAAGCCTGGCCATTCAGCTGCTTGCCCCTGACAGGATCTATCCAAATCCTTTTGTTCTCACCCTACTTCAGTAGCATTGATACTGACAGTTGTGCAACTCCTGGATTTATTTACGTGGCGTCCCACACTAACCCTGAATATTTCAATAGGGTCAAGAGTGCAGTTTACTCACAAATTAGTATACCTATTCCACTTGCTTATGCAGTAGAGTAGGCTTGAGATGTTTTGGTTCTGGTTTGTACATGAAGTATGACCACTTGATCGGGTTAGAAGTAGGTTTACTGACATTTTTGGAACTCTACTGCAGTTATCGAATGTGCACTTTCAGGAAAGGAGCAGAGAAACATGGAGAAGTGGAAAATATAGCAATATATAGAGATTAAATATTTTAAAAGCAGTCCTGAAATCTAGGCAATTCCATTTAACCATCTAACCATCTTACATTGTTGAGCATCATTTACAATCCCACCTCGTGATTTAGCTTGATATTCAGGTTTGTGCACTGACTTATTCTTGTGAAGAGGGCTCTTGTCTCTTCGTCTTTCAGTCTGAATCTTTGAAATGTATAAATATTTGTTTGATTGAATCATGAACTATTTCTGGTGACATCCTGAGAATCAGAATCTGGGGACTGGGTGTAACCATTAATTGAAACTCTTTTCTGTGTTTGTTGGACCTTCTGAATCTAATCCAAACTGATAAGATGAAAATCTCCACTTTCTGAATGAATCTGGGCAGTCTCCCAGCCCAATTCCCAACAGTTCAGAATCCACACAACGGACTGCCTATAATTCTGTGTTAACTAATACTAATGGGTAGAGCTTCTTAGGGAAGCACATCAATAGGACTGTCACAAACATCAAAGTCCAAAACTATAACAAAAATTTTGGCTGCAGATGCAATTTCAGAAAGAAATAGTTAGTGAATCAAAGGGTGTTCATTGAGTGAAGTATGTTAAACATAAGATGAATAATATCAAGGTATATATTTTTCTCATCAAATTGCACATCACAAAACTCACACATCGATTACCTGTCCCATATACACACAGATATTCAATAAATTGATAGAAGCTGTCATCAACAGTGCTATCAAGCAGCACCTGCTCAGTAATAACCTGCCCAGTGACACCCAGTTTGGGTTCTGCCAGGACCACTCAGCTCCTGACTTCATTACAGCCTTAGTTCAAACATGGACAAAAGAGTTAAAGTCCAGAGGAGGAATGAGAGCAGCAGCCCTTGACACCAAGGCAGTATTTGACAGGAGTGTGGCATTAACCCCAGCAAAATTAGAATCACTGGGAATCAGGAAAGCCCTCTGCTGGTTGGAATCATACCTGGAACATAGGAAGATGGTTGAGGTTGTTGGAGGTCAGTCATCTCAGCTCCAGGACATCTTTGCAGGAGTTCTTCGGGGTAGTGTCCTAGGCCCAAGCACCTTCATTTGCTTCTTCAATGACCTTCCCTCCGTCATAAGTGGGGTTGTTTGCCAATGATAGTGCAATATTCAGTGCTATTTGTGCCTCCTCAGACACTGAAGCAGTCCATGTCCAAATGCAGGAAGAGATGGACAATATCCAGCTTTGGGCTGTATACTGGCAAATAACATTCATGCCACACAAATGCCAGGCAAGGACCATCTCCAATAAGCAACAATCTAGCCACCACCCCCTGACGTTCAATTGTGTTAACATCGCCGAATGCCCCACTATCAGCATCATGAGGGTTATCCTTGACCAAAAACTAAACTGGATTCACCACCTAAACACAATGGTACAAGAGAAGGTCAGAGACTAGAAACAGAGAAGATGGGTGTAGGAGTAGGCCAATTGACCTCTTGAGCCTGATCCAATATTCATTAAGATCATGGTTGATCATTGAGCTCAATACTTTAATCCCATCCTGCCCCCCATTCCTTGATCTCTTTAGCCACAAGATCTCTATCTACCTCCATTTTGAAAAAAAAACATTTAGCCTCAACCACTTTCTGCTGTACTGAATTTCACAGGCTCACCATTTTCTGGGTGAAGAAATTTCTCCTCATCTCAGTCCTAAAAGGTTTAGTCATTATCTTTAAACCATGACCCCAGTACTGGACTCCCCACTATCAGGAACAACCTTCCTACATCTAACCTGTCTAGTCTTGTGAGAATTATATAGGTTTCCACAAGACACCCCTCATTCTCCTAAGCTCCAGTGAATATGATCCTACCCAATGCGGTCTCTCCTCAGTTGTCAGTCCTGCCTTTGATTCCTGAGACTTTATTGCACTCTGTCTGTAGCAAGAGCATCCTTTCTCACATAAGGAGACCAAAACTGCACACAATATTCCAGCTATGGCCTCACCAAGCCGTGTATAATTGCAGTAAGACATCCTTGTTCCTGTACTCAAATCATGTCACTATGAAGGCCAACATACAGTTGGTCTTCTTCCATGCTTGCTGCACCTGCCCATTTACTTTCAGCGACTGATGCCACAATATCACCCAGGTCCCATTGAACATTCCCCTCTCACAAATTATAGCAATTCAAATAATAGGCTACCTTCCTATTTTTGCTACCAAAATGGATAACCTCACATTTATCCACATTATACTGCATCTGCCATGCATTTGCCCCTTTTCTCAGCTTGTCTGATTCACACTGCAACATCTCTGCATTCCCTTTACATCTCATTCTTCTACCTAGCTTATGTGCAAATTTTGAGATATTACATTTAGCTCCTTTACTTAAGTTATTAACATATGTTCTGAATAGCCGGGATCTTAGTACTGATCCCTGCAGTACATCCCAGTCACTGCCTGCTGTTCAGAAAAAGATCCACTTATTCCTGTTCTATCCATTGCAATACATTACCCCCAATCTCATGTGCTTTAATTTTACACATTAATCTCTTGTGGGACTTTGTTGAAAACCTTCTGAAAGTCCAAATAAACCATATCCACTGACTCCCATGATCAACCCTACCAGTTACATCCTCAAAGAATTCCATTAGAACCGTCAAGCACAATTTCCCTTTTGTAAATCCATGTTGACTGTATCAGATTCTCCCACTGTTTCTAAGTGCTCTGCTATAAAATCTTTCATAACGGACTCTAGCATCTTCCCCACTACCAAAGTCAGACTTATTAATTTATAATCCCATTTTCACTCAACCTCCTTTTTTAAATCGTGACATTACGTTAGATACCCTCCATTCTGTAGGAACTGGTTTAGCGTCTAAAAAAATGTTGGAAGATGGCCACCAATACAATCACTAATTATAGGGGCATTTCCTTAAGTACTCTCTGATGTAGATTATCAGGCTTTGTGGATTAGTTAGGTTTGAATCTCATCAATTTCTCCAACACCATTTCTCTACTAAGGCAGATTTGCTTCAGTTCCTCCATTTCAATTAACATTGTATTCCTCATTATTTATGTTATAATGTTATGTTATTTGAGTCCTCCTTTGTGGATGCTAGGAATACTGCAGTGAGCAACTCACCTCCTGACTCCCCAAAGTCTGTCCACAATCTACAGGGCACAAGTCAAGTGTGTGATGGAATACTCCCCACTTGTCTGGATGGATATAGCTACAATAAAATCAAGAAGCTTAATACCATCCAGGACAAAGCAGTGCACTTGACTGGCACCACGTCCACAAACATCCACTCCCGCTACCTCTGACGCTCGGTAACAATAGTGTGTACAATCTACAAGATGCATGCAGAAATTCACCAAAGACTCTTAGACAACACCTTCCAAACCCATGACCACTTCCATGTAGAAGGACAAGGGCAGCAGATTCATGGGAACATCACCACCATCTGCAAGTTCCCCTCCAAGCCACTCACCATCCTGACTTGGAAATGTATCACTGCTCCTTCAGCGTCTCTGGGTCAAAATCCTAAATTTCCCTCCCTAACGGCATTGTGGATCAACCTACAGTATTTGGACAGCAGCAGTACAAGGACTCTGCTCACCACCATCTTCTCAAAGGCAACTAGGGATGGGCAATAAATGCTGGCCAGCCAGTGATGCCTACATCCCACAAGTGAGTGAATTTGAAGAAGATACATATGTAGACAGAAACTTATATCCAATTCTAACCTCTCACCCAATTCTCTCCTAATTACCATTGAATCTGTTCTATTTGGCCTCGGGCATCTCTGTTAGACCCTGCGCAATGATAACAGGACAGTAAGATTAGTTAGCATAAGGAACTGGGGGTGAAAGTTGGGGTTATGCTGTTTCTCCATAGATGGCAGGAGTGTTAAAAAAATTCCTGTCCTTTCGGTAACAAAATGTCAAGCTATTTGATATTCGAGCAAGAAAGCATCAACTTTCAGCTCAGGAATACCTTGCTGATACTTCTCATCATTGTTGGCTGTCCCTTGATTCAATAAGGGTGATGACTCAGAATCTTGAGTTTTTGCTGGGGGTCTTCATGTGACTGAACAGGCTGATTTTCAAAATGCAAATCTGTTTAGACACATGAGGAGGAAGTCTTATGAGGTAATGCCTCTGGAAATTGTCATTAACATTTAATATAGCTAAATATTTCCGAATTCATACTCATTGATATTCTTCAATCCTAGCATATTGAGGCAAAATATTTTGCTAGAAACACAGGAATTGCCGTTCACCCCTTTCACCCCTTTAAACTTGTTCTATCATTCAGTTAAATCTTAGGTAGTCTGTATCTTAACTACATTTACCGGTGTCAGTTTTATAATATTGCCCCTACCTAACAACAATCTGCCATTCGCAGTATTGAAAATATCAGTTGACTTAATAGCAACAGCATTCTGGATAAGACAGTTCTGCATTTCTGTTACTATTCATGTGAAGAAGTGTTTTTGACATGATTCCTTAATAGACTAGCTATAACTTGAAAGTTATGCCTTTTTGAACTGGACTCCCCCCACCAAAGGAAATAGTTTCTATCTCCTGTATCAACTCCTTTCATCAACTTAAATGCCACAGATTGTCTTGAGAAAGAACTTCAAGTCATGCAAACGAGACACTACTGAGGAAGTTTGTGTTATTCTGTAATTACTTTGAATTGTATTCCACTGGGCGTTGTTTCACAATAAGGAAATTGCAATAATTTCTGTTGAAATATGCAGAATATTCATTTAATTGAGAGTTTTTTATTTCGTGCATGAGAACCGATTAGCCCAGTCTTTCAGGAGTAATGTCATTTACCTGGACAATGGGAATGAGTTAAATAAATTTCAAATGGTTAAGAAGAAATGCAGAATAAGTCCAAGACGGTAACACTCTTTCAATTGTTAGTGTACATAGTTGAATCCCAATGTGAAAGTGCCAGGGAGCAACTAGACAGATACCAAAGACTATTCAACCGTCAAGAAAGTGCTGACATCCAATACTGAAGTAGCAGCAGATTATTTGGAAAATCATAATACAATCATGCAGAGTCATCATAGTTTCATGAAGTGGGAATTGTGTTTAACAAGATTTATCAGAGTTATTTGAGGATGTAACTTGTGGGATGGATAATGGGAAATCAATAGCTGTTATGTATTTGGATTCCCCAAAAAGCATTTGACAGGAGACCATATAAACAATTACTGCACAAAATAAGAGCTAATAGTGTTTGGGATGACATATAATAAGAAGAGTCACCAGACTTGAAACATTGACTCTACTTTCTCCCTACAAATGCCAGACCTTCTGAGTTTCACCAGCATTTTCTGATTTTGTTTCAGATCTCCAGCATCCACAGTTCTTTGTTTTATTTTGTATTATTAGAGAGTTGGGATACATGGGTCATTTGCAAGTCAGAAAAGTGTAACTGTTGGCAGGGATCAGTTCTGGTTCCTAGTTATATCTAATCTATATTCATGGCGTCGATGATGGGTCCAACTGTATTGCAGCCAGTATTACTGACAATACAAAGATAAACAGGAAAGCAGGCTCTAATGAGGATATAGAGTCTGGAAAGGGATAGAAGAAGTTTCCACGACAGGTGATTGTGTATTCAGCTGCATAAACTGTTAAGATCTTGAATCCTTTCAGAACCATCCTAAACTCTCCAAATTTCTCTTCCTTCAAGCGTTGCTTAAACTTATCTTTCTAACCCCACCCTGCCAAATTTTGAAAACACCCCAATGATGCATTTTGGACTCTTCTATGTAAACGTGCTGTAGTAACATAAATGATTGTTGTTTCAGGGTCTTACACAAAAAGTTAAAAGAAGTCTGATTAAATCAAATTATAAGGATTATTTACAAAGTTAAACGTCACCTTATATACATCAGACATCCGTCTATACTAAACGGATTACACTATATTAAACTAAAAATGTAATTCATCATCATGACAAGGGCAACTGTCTGTCAGTGCCCTCTACTGATGAGAGGCAAGCATTGCAAGTTCAAAAACAGGAAATGGACAGGGTAACATTATACTTTGTGGCTTAAAATAAAAGGAATATCATCTAGCTTTAGGTTTGCAGGTAAAAACATAAATATAAACTATTGATTTTCAATAAGCATCAATTTCATAATCCAATTGCTCAATTACTCTCTGATCATTCTTTACTTGATCCATTATGAGACCCACTTATTTTTCTTGAAAATTAATAACCAAACTACATTGACTCCCTCCACAAAATTTGCTCCCTTAGGCCAAAATTTTCTGTTTTGGAGTTCAAGTATGGAGGTAGACTTCTTAGTTGGTGCCATTTAGGCTAATATCTGGGATGAGTTTTCTTGTACATTTGGATGCTTCTCATCTCATTATTGATATAAACAAGGATGTTAGATAAATGTGTATCAGAGATAATAGGTACTGCAGATGCCAGAGAATCCGAGATAACAAGGTGTGGAGCTGGATGAACACAGCAGGCCAAGCAGCATCATAGGAGCAGGAAAGCTTGATGTTTCGGGCCTAGACCCTTCATCAGAAATGGGGGACGGGAAGAGTGTTCTGAAATAAATAGGGAGAGTGGGGGAGGCAGATAGAAGATGGATAGAGGAGTGGATAGGTGGAGAGGAGGCAGACAAGTCAAAAAGGTGTGGATGGAGCCAGGAAAGGTGAGTGTAGGTGGGGAGGGAGGGAGGAGATAGGTCTGTCTAGGGAGGATGGACAGGTCAAGGGGGTGGGAAGAGGTAAGTAGATAGGAGATGGGGGTGGGTCTTGAGGTGGGAGGAGGGGATAGGTGAGAGGAAGGACAGGTTAGGGAGGTGGAGATGAGCTGGGCTGGTTTTGGGATGCGGTTGGGGGAGGGGAGATTTTGAAGCTTGTGAAATCCACATTGATACCATTGGGCTGCAGGGTTCCCAGGCTGAATATGATTTGCTGTTCCTGCAGCCTTCGGGTCGCATCATTGTGGCATTGCAGGAGGCCCAGGATGGACATGTCGTCTGAGGAATGGGAGGGGGAGTTGAAATGGTTTGCGACTGGGAGGTGCAGTTGTTTGTTGCGAACTGAGCAGAGGTGTTCTGCAAAGCGGTCCCCAAGCCTCTGCTTGGTTTCCCCGATGTAGAGGATGGCCACAACGGGTACAGCGGATGCAGTATACCACATTGGCAGATGTGCAGGTGAACATCTGCTTGATGTGGAAAGTCTTCTTGGGGCCTGGGATTGGGGTGAGGGAGGAGGTGTGGGGGCAGGTGTAGCACTTCCTCACCTATGCCTGCCTCTTTGTAGGTTACGTGGAACAATCCCTCTTCCGTACCTACACTGGCCCTAAACCACACCTCTTCCTCCGTTACATTGATGACTGTATTGGCGCCGCCTCATGCTCCCACGAGGACTCGAACAGTTCATCCACTTCACCAACACCTTCCACCCCAACCTGAAGTTCACCTGGACCATCTCTAACACCTCTCTCTCCTTCCTGGACCTCTCTGTTTCCATCTCGGGTAACCACCGATATCCAAACGATATCCATTTCAAGCCCACCGACTCCCACAGCTACCTGGAATACACCTCCTCCCACCCACCTTCCTGCAAAAATGCCATCCCCTATTCCCAATTCCTTCGCCTCCGCCGCATCTGCTCCCAGGATTACGCATTCCACTCCCGCACATCTCAGATGTCCTCATTCTTCAAGGGCCGCAACATTCCCCCCGCAGTGGTCGAGAACGCCCTCGACTGTGTCTCCCGCATTTCTCGCAACTCATCCCTTACACCCCGTCCCCGCAATAATAACCAAAAAAGAATCCCCCTCGTCCTCACGTACCACCCCACCAACTTCCGGATCCAACGCATCACTTCCGCCATCTGCAATCCGACCCCACCACCAAAGACATTTTTCCCTCCCCACCCTTGTTTGCCTTCTGGAGGACCACTCTCTCCGTGACTCCCTTGTCCGCTCCACACTCCCCTCCAGCCCCCCACACCCAGCACTTTTCCCTGCAACCGCAGGAAGTGCTATACCTGCCCCCACACCTCCTCCCTCACCCCAATCCCAGGCCCCAAGAAGACTTTCCACATCAAGCAGATGTTCACCTGCACATCTGCCAATGTGGTATACTGCCTCCGCTGTACCCGTTGTGGCCATCCTCTACATCAGGGAAACCAAGCGGAGGCTTGGGGATCGCTTTGCAGAACACCTCTGCTCAGTTCGCAACAAACAACTGCACCTCCCAGTCGCAAACCATTTCAACTCTCCCTCCCATTCCTCAGACGACATGTCCATCCTGGGCCTCCTGCAATGCCACAATGATTCCACCCGAAGGCTGCAGGAACAGCAAATCATATTCAGCCTGGGAACCCTGCAGCCCAATGGTATCAACGTGGATTTCACAAGCTTAAAAATCTCCCCTCCCCCAACAGCATCCCAAAACCAGCCCAGCTCATCTCCACCTCCCTAACCTGTCCTTCCTCTCACCTATCCCCTCCTCCCACCTCAAGACCCACCCCCATCTCCTATCTACTAACCTCATCCCACCCCCTTGACCTGTCCGTCCTCCCTGGACTGACCTATCCTCTCCCTCCCTCCCACCCCACCAACACTCACCTTTACTGGCTCCTTCCCCGCCTCTTTGACTTGTCTGCCTCCTCTCCACCTATCCTCTCTTCTATCCATCTTCTATCCGCCTCCCCCTCTCTCCCTATTTATTTCAGAACGCTCTTCCCATTCCCCATTTCTGATGAAGGGTCCAGGCCCGAAACGTCAAGCTTTCCTGCTCCTATGATGTTGCTTGGCCTGCTGTGTTCATCCAGCTCCACACCTTGTTATCTCTATGTTAGATAAATGCCTTGGCCAATCAGATTGGACGATTAAACAGGATGTTCTTGTCCCTGGTGGGGTCATAGAGTCATCGGTCCTGGTGCCATCTTTAAAAGGCAGCTGGAAGCCACTTCCATCACTGCAACCCAGGAACTTCCACACAACCTGTAGTGGTCTCCCTCAACTGCAGTAAAACAGAAGCTCTCTCGATATTTCAGTGGTGGATTATTATGGGTATTACTGGACACTAGAAGGGACAGAAGAGATGGCACAAGAAGGCCATGACATCAAACCCATCTTGTCAGACAGAGATAGCAGCATGGGTCAGTACCCATGTCCCTTATAAATGTGTCCCACATGGTGATGCAAAAAAAAATGGTCTTTTGCACTCTCTGAGGACGCCTGGCACTCTTTTCTCTCAATAGCTCATGCTGACAGGGCCATCACTCAGTCTAACTCTGTCACTGCACACGCAGCTCACAAAGCGCTACTGCTTGTGAGCCACAGCTTCACATGCACATTGTCCACACTGGGCTCACACCCACCTCATCTTCTCATGTTACCTACCCTTCCTTGGCACCATGCTTCCTGCTACCTTACTGGGCACTGCCCATCACCTCACCGTGTAATACGTGCTCACAAAGAGCTCCTGCACTCTTTCCCGTCACACTCAGTGTTTCTCTTCATTTCAATGCAACTGAAGTCTCCTCACGATCATGGGAGAGGGCCAAAACCTGTGGAAGAACATATGTTGAGGAAAGGGCAATCGAGCTGGACAGGGAAGGCCAGGATCACCAGTAGCACTCCTGTGGTGATGGGTAGATTGGAGTAGCCGAGGAACTATTTTGTGGACTACGGTTCTCAGATGAGCGCAGCTGAGACATTTGTTTGCACCCCTGTGCACTGCCACCACCACCTCTGGGAACCCTCAGAGGAAGAACTGGTAAGGCGTTCACCACCGGCCTCTGCATCTACAGACACCCCAGAGGACAGCCGATAAAGTCTTCAATGTCACCAGAGTGTACCAGGCAGCAAGCTCCCTGCAGCCCATCCACCAGTGACTGGTGGGACCACACTTAGATGTAAGAGGAAGGAGTGGAAAATAAAACCTTCTGAAAGTGCATCACTAGCACTGGTCCTCAATAACTGTGTATAATCTACACTTCTATAAATATATATTCACTGCCATTGTATTTTGTTATGCCAGGAGGAACTGAGAAAGTTCTTGGAAGGATGTGGAGCATCTTGTCCCAGCAAAAGAATATGCAACTTCCCACTCTTAGAATCTCTCCCATTGCCAGCAAAGTGGGAGATGAGCGACTATCTCAGCCATCAGGGAATCATAGCCCTATATGTTGGGGACTGTAGATTCTACAGGTTCCTCCCGGGGACACTGATGTTTATGATAATGTCTAAGGGGGGAATCAGGGTAAAGGATAGTCAGTTGGTGAACGCTGTACTTAACCTTTATTGGAGTGATGGCAGAATTTTTCATGTGTCTACAGGCTCCAAGAAGGAAAACTCTGTCCCATGTCTGTGGTTCACAAAGCCATTCTAGAAAGTCGAGGGGTGCGACATGAGCTACGGGCACATCACTTGTCAATGTTTCATGATGGAGATATGTATTCTGTAGCTCACAGGATGTTCAGGCATTACAAGTGCACAGTGAAGGTTCATTACGTTCTGCAGTAATGCATGGGTAAGGATGGTGTCATCAAAGTTAGAAATACAAGTCCCATGAAGGATCAAATAGAAAAGCTTCAGAGTTAGTCAAAAGCAGTGGACTTTGTATGGACAGGTTATTGGGCCCTGGCTAAAGTAGCTATCAGTAGGCATAGGTAGTGAGCCATAGATGGCTGGGGTCGTGATTCCCAACTGCCTGACTCTCTTTCACAGCTACGTCAGTGCCCTGGCATTCTTAGAGAGGCAGCAGAGGTATACAGTGGTACTCCTTGAAGCTTTTCGGGGTAGGAGTATGCCACAGGGACTGAGCTACATTATCTCCCCTGCAGCATAATTTTGATTTTGTCCCTTTTAGTTTTCCCTTTTGGTTTTCATTTTCACTAACCATTACAGCACTCCTGGTGGTCATTATTTTTTATTTGTTCATGGGGTGACTGGAGTCATTTTTAAAAAAAAGGAGGTGGGTATTTGGGCTCTGGTTAAAGCCGTCAATAGGTCAAGGCAGCAATCACAGTTTGCAAAGCAAAGGAGCCTGTCATTGGCTTCAGGAAGTTGAGTGGAGGATGTGCCCCGTCTGTCTCAATGGTGCTGCGATAGAGATGGTCGAGGGCTTCAAGTTCCTCGGAATAAATATCACCAACTATCTATCTTGGTCCATCCATTTTGACACTACAGTGAAGAAAGTATGTCAATGCCTCTATCTACTCAGAAGGCTCTTAACAATTTTTATGGATGCACCATAGAAAGCATCCTATCCAGACGCATCACAGCTTGGAATGGCAACTGTTCTGCCTAAGACCACAAGAAATTACAGACAGTCATGAATACAGCCCAGTCCATCACGTAAACCAGCCTTCCATCCATTGACTTCATCTATACTTCCTGCTGCCTCGAGAAAGCAGCCAACACAATCAAAGACCCCTCCCAACCGAGTTATACTCGCTTCCACACCCTTCCATCAGGCAGAAGATACAAAAGTTTGAAAACATGTACCAACAGAATCAAGAACAGCTTCTTCCCATCTGTTTTCAGATTTTTGAATGGACTTCTCATATAAAAGTTGATCTTTCTCTGCACCTTCTTTGTAGCTGGAACACTGTATTGTGCATTCTGTTCTATTACTCTGATGTAAGAATGAAAGTTATGATTTGCTTGGAGAGCACACAAAACAATTTTTTTTACTGTATCTCTGTACAGGACAATAATAAATCAAACAAAGCAAATCAGCAGGCAGTGGAGAGTTTGTTATTCCTGACTGCATGCCTTCCTTCACTGTTCCATCTGAACCCTGGGGCTTTTTGGGAGAGGTGGGCTCCGCAGGAGGCTAGGGTGCATTATTTACATCTCCCACAATATTTTGATTTAGTTTTCCTTAATTTCACTCATTTTCAATTTTTACACTTTTAGTTAAGTTACAGAGGCCTTGGTGAATAGATTTGCTTTGTCTGTTGTCTGGTTTTCTTTAAACAGAAGAACTGGGTCCTTCCCCATCGGAGACTTAAGTTCTGGACTGGGAAAGAGTCCTTAGAGGAAAAGTGGAACCTGGCGTTTGTGCTAAACTATAGATTAACAATAAACCCTGTGCAAATCCCTGAATATCTTTTACTGTCTAAAAGGCATATACGAAGCAGGCCCAGGATGTGGAACAGCTCGTAGTGTTCACCTGGCTGTGGAATTCCTAATGTCACTCAAATGTCTTTGACACAAGGGTCATTTTTGTGCAACCATCCAGGAGTACATGGTCATGGAAGTGTTCAATGTACCATTGCTGCTTTATTGCTAACTTTGGTCTCGGGCAAGTTTTGCATCAATAATTTAGCTTTCGGAGGGGTGAGGACCTCAGAACCAAAGTTGAAGGTAAAAGTCAACATTTTATGACACAGATAAAATCAAATAGGAATGTAGCTCCATCCTTGAGGGAAGTTGCCTTTGGTCTGACAGCTGACTGAGCAAATGAGAACATAATGTGAACAGAAGATGGCCATGGCCAGCCCAGTCACACTGGAAGCAGGTGGCTATAAGATTGTGTCTAGCCTCTCTGGCTGGCTCAATGGACCAATACCCTGTATTTGTCTCTTGGATAGTTATTATAGCCCATCTCAGGATCCACACCCACATCTTCCTCCACAGAAGGTTCTTTTCCCCTAACAGATCCTCACCTTACCAGCTGAGATTGTTGGGGAAATAGCACACCACTACAATGTGGGACACCCTGTCCGGGGTACTTTGCATGGCACCACCTGAATGATCTAGGTATCAGGGCTTCAGTTTTAGAATGGTTTGTTTCAATAATGGCCCTGGTCAAAATATTGTCTCTCTCCCCAACATCAGTCTATGGATGTCTTGGAAATGCTATCAGACAGGGGTGCAGGGGTTATCTCAGGTCACCCAGCAACCATTCTTGTAAAGGCTGAGGGCCTTTGAAAGAGGCTGTACCTTTGAGGGTCCGACAGCTCCCTGGATGCCAAGCATAGCCCTACAATATCTGGAATCCTTTTTTTTATTGACAAAGATTGCTGGGTGATGATAGAGTACTGTGTGGATGCAACCCTGAACCTGCAGGAAATTGGCAATGTCTGAGAATCCTAATACCCCTCACTAAGGATCCTAATGCCCCTCACTGGGGATTCTAATGCCCCTCACTGAGAATACTAATACCTCTCACTAAGGATCCTAATACCCCTCACTGAGGATTCTAATGACCCTCAATGTGAATCCTAATACCCCTCACTGAGGATCCTAATACCCCTCAATGTGAATCCTAATACCCCTCACTGGGGATTCTAATGCCCCTCACTGGGCTGGGGATCTTAATAACCCTCTCACTGGGGATCCTAATGTCCCTCACTTGGAATTCTAATGCCCCTCACTGGGGATCTTAATAACCCTCTCACTAAGGATCCTAATACCCCTCACTGTGGATATGAATAACCCTCTCACTGAGGATCCTAGCAACCCTCTCACTGCGGATCCTCATGCCCCTCACTGGAGATCTTGATGCCCCTCACTGGGGATCCTAATACCCTCACTGGGGATCTTAATACCCCTCTGCTGTCAATTTTAGACCTGCCAGGTGATTTATGCCATATCACAGCAAGAGATGGAGATGGATCCTTGGAGTAAACTCCACCTCATTGCTGTCAGCCCAATGTGACCAAGCTGAATTGCAACATCTGAAGGTGTTGACCTGGAGTGCGGTGCTAGAAAGACCCTCTTGTATATATATAAAATGGAATGACACAATATTAGATTCAGACCTCTCAGTTTTCTTCTGATGACCCTGCATTTACATCCTCTTTAGTCAATATGGTTCCTTTGTTTAAGAAGGGAAACAAAAATAATCCGGATAATGACAATCTGGTGTGCCTGACGTCAGTGGTGGGGAAGCTATTGGAGAAGACACTGAGAGACAGGGTTTGTTTGCATTTGCAAGTGAATGGTTGTTCCTCAGAACTGTTCTGAGGAAGGGTCACCGGACCCGAAACGTTAACTCTGTTTTCTCTTTCACAGATGCTGCCAGACCTGCTGAGCTTTTCCAGCAACTTTGTTTTTGTTCTCTTCCTGTGTATTGTTTTGTTCTTGCAGTACCATCAATTGTCAACAGATGGAGATGTTGTTGTACTATTACAGTTCTGAGAATTTGGTTTCCTCAGCATAAAGATTATATGCACTGGAAATATCCAAACAAAAACCTTAAAGTAAATACTGGGAGCAATAAGCAAATCAACTGACTTTAACAGTTCTACAGTTCCCGTCTGTAGTTTCCAGTTTCCTGGCTCAAATTGTCCCTCTTCACAATGGGCACCTCCAACCCCACCAAGATGGTATGAAGGCTCTCTGCTTCTTTCTTAAATGGAGGCCTAACCAGTTTTCATCCATCATCACCCCTCTCCACCCAGTTAAACTTGTTTCCTCATTTTCCTTCAAATTCAAACAAGTAAATGGCATGGGTCTAATCTATAATCAGCCTTATTGTGGAAAATGTGGAACAGTCCTCATTCCAGTCTTACTCAGGCCCCCACACTCTGCTCTTTTCATGCTGCACTGGAGCCTGCATTAGTGCCACCACCTGATCGTACCATGAACTGGAAAATTTCGTTGAGCTTGTATCCAATGACCACCCTTCCCCCATTTTCATCTGTTCCATGCCTGACTTTTCTTTTCCCTTCCTTGGCTCCTGTTTGAGGCCTTATATGACCAACAGTTGGCTACATGAGAGGGCCAAGAGTGGGTTGATCTCCTGATGCCTGCCACAAATCCCTGTAAAATTTCACACGGTTTGGGATGGGAGAGGCGATGGGAGAGTAGTACAATGGATTAAATGTGCCTCTCCCCATCTTCAAACCATCATCATTTTTGGTGAAGGGCCCATATTGGAAATGTTAACATCTCTCCCTATGCCATAGCTGACTTTTTGAGTGTTTTCAACAGTTTTGTGATTGTATTGTCTCTGAAGAGGAGAATTTTTTGTATTAATGGTGAAAATGGATAACATTTAGGTGGGAGTATCTTCACTTGGGGTATATGCTGATGGACAGTCACTAAGAGGCAGGTTCTGCTACAGGCGCCTCATCAGAAGCGATTGAGTGACGCTGCTGTTGTTGTTAATGGTTCTGGTACGGTATTGCACATCAACCCAAGGGAAGTATCGCCATTTCTCACTGGCACCAACTAGTCACTCCCAGTTTGCGCCCAGTGGAAAGTGTCATCACTGTTGTAGAGTAGCAAACGATTGGCACACAGCAAGCTGTCACGGACAGCGATGTGATTATTACCAGGTAATATGTTTTTAGTAATGCTGATGAAGCAAATTATTATTAAGCTATTTGATCTGGATTTGGCTGGATACATGAAAATGTGACAGAAAACCCAGGGAAAGGGCATATGCTGTTGTTCAGTTGAGAAAGATGAAAATATACAACAGTTAAAAGATGAAGACAAGCTAGAAAAAGAGCTAAGGGAAGGAAAAGGGGCAGAAGACAGATGGTGAAAAATAGCAACTCAAAGATAATTATTTTCCTGTCTTACTGCAACATCATGGAAGATTGAGTGAACGCCTCAACAGAAAATAGACAAATCAAGGCTCTGTAACCTCATTCTCACTATTGCCTGCTTGAACTCTGACAGTCTCAGCTAAAAGATATACACTGTAATACCCTTGCTTCTTGACAACAGCTACCCACTGAATCAGAAAGGTATTATGCTTAATTGTTCTGGATATCACTTTAAGCATACTACAGCAGTACGTCTGTAGAGACAATATGTGAAGGAACAAATTCATTATTTGCATGTTTTTGTTTTATTTTTGCATTTTATATTCTGTGAGGCAATAACTTGCTGAGGTACAGCTGTTGTCTTGCCAAGCTTCAACATTCTTCAACAAAATTGTTTTGACAGGCTGGATATGTGAATGAAAAGATTAATTTCATATCGGCTGTCAAAATCCACACCTCCATCATCTATGGGTCTCTGAGTTTATCAAAGGTGAAAAACGAAAATGATTATTTGCTTGATCAATACTGAAGGTTGGATGGATGACAGCTGCACCATGAAACAGACACTGGCTAATTACAGAAGGCTTTGGTCATATAATATTCCTGTCCAACCATATCAGTTGTTTCAACTCCTGTTTCATTATTTTACAAATCAATTCTGTGGCATACTCCGAGATGGACATTGTTTCATGTTAATATATGAATATTTACACTGTGCTTATATAGAATCATTTTGGAGGTATCTGCTGTAATTTTGTTCCTTGAGTTTACACAGAATAAGAAAAGTAAGGTATGTAAAGAATTATTGAACCCATCCTTTTGTTGCCATATTTCCTCACCTCATGGTGTTCACCTACATGTTGTAGAAACTTAATGTAGAAACGTGTTGTGGAAACTTAATGTTAGTACCTTGAGTACCAGTTGGGCATAATGTTGCTATTCAAATGTTTGTTGTGGTTTATGCTGATGACGTTATCTGAAAGAAAAGGTGAAATTGCACAATCTGGCACTCCCAGCATGGAGCAGCACTTACAGGAGCACATCTCAGGAAATTGCAGCCGTATGTACTATGAATTCTGTCAGGACAGAAAATCACAGGCTGCACGCTCCCAATTTCCTGAGAAACACTCAGTGTGAGCAGTGGATCACTGAATCACGTCTAACTTTCAATCCATTTCTATATTTCTCACTCTGCATTGTAGTTGCTTTTAAGCTACCTCATTTGAATTTTTTTGGTCTGAATGTCAGTATTTGAAAGTTGATAGCATTTTCAAGGTGTTTCTGCAGATTGCATGCACTTGCTTTCTATCATCTATAATATCTGCGAGCCACACTGACGGCAACATACTTCAAATATCATCCTTCAAAATGTCAAAAGTTTAACAACAGAAAGCCATTCAGTCACTGCTAGCTTTTCCGAGTTTGATATCCTGGTCCTCCCCAAGGGCAGGAGCAGGATATTTATGAGCAGCTGTCATGCTGTCACTGTGCAGTGGCTGGATGTGGCAACAGCTGCAGCATTCTTAACCAGTCTGGCTGCCGCTGCTGATTAAGGGCATGATTCAGGCACTGGACCATTGCCGGAAAAATAACAAGTCCACCCTGTGTTTCAGAAGGAACAGATATAAAACCACGACTTGATGCGTCTTGAAAGAAACAGTTCAACCTAGTAATTTACATAATAAAATATCCGTACTTTCCATCACTAGTGCATTGTGCACCACAGCAACTTTTTAGCATTAACTCAAATGGACTTCCAGTCCTTGCAACATAATTCAAATGAACTACCGGCCCTTGCAACGCTTAATGTTATGGAACCACCAACTTCTATTTCCTCTATAAGCTACATACCATCCTGACTTGGACAAGTATTGTGATGCCTTCACTGTCACAGGCTCAGTATCTTGGAAAACATCGGTAGAAATTTGGGGAGATGATGGCACAGTGATATAGTAACACTTGCTCCCTGAACACATTGCCCATATCCCACATCAAAAATAAAATCTTGCATGGGTAAGGACATCAGGCAGAAGAAATTTTGGAATAGCAGTGTAAGAGACTGCAAAGGATAGATGTCTGGAAATGCTTCTCTATAAAAACAGCAATTAGCAATTGCAGTCCATTACCAGGAAGGATGGTTAAAATCAAAATCATGGACATTATTAAGAAAGAGCTAGAAACAATAATAGTTTTAAATTTATACTACCAAAAGAATAAGATCTTGTGGGCTGCATAACTTTTATCTTTGAATAGGGTGACCATATTTCACTAAAAGGAACCAAGGGAGACACAGCCTGAGGCTCATTCAAACGTGCAAGGCCACAGATCGTTGTTTGATCTAGCTCCTAGCTCCATCCGCCACCCACCATTCTTGTTACTAGTGGCAATCATTTACTAAGACAGCTTGGGCTGAGTTTTTATTCCGTAGTCCTGATCCAGCCATCAGGTAGGAAGTGAGGACCACAAAATCACAAGTGGTGATTTTCAAAGAGGCAGCTGCCTCTGGGAGCCATCCAATTAAGGATTGAGGGTGGGCTCCTACAGGTAGAGGTCCAAAAGGAATAAATCTTTCAGTGATTAAAAATAAAACTCAAACGAAGATACCACCATTATGGAGGGAGAGTCCTTCTGCAGGGTGATGTGTGGCCACATGATGGGGGTGTTTGCAATTCTAGGTGATCCCGAATGAATTCCACGAAGAAGCCACCTCAATTCCTCGGCCTGACTTTAACCTCAGTTATGTGGATGGCTGGGGCATGGGGGTGGTGCCTCCCTGCCATCATGGAAGTTCCAGCTGGCTTCAGACAAGTGCCCTCTATGGGGCCATTTACTTGGCCTAATGGGTGAGCTGCTGTTGGCAGCTGGGTAAGCAGGTAAGTGTCAACTCTTGGTGCAAGCTCCATGAAAACTGGCCAGATGTGGGATTGTGTGGGCACATTGGGAGGTTGTGGACTGCCTCCAGCCCATTTCTACTTTCCATCAAAAATTCAAGGCTTGGACTCTTGGTATATTTTCTCAGGAAACATGACTCCTGATCTGAACCAAAATAACTCTTGTTAATTAGTTAGGATGACCATTCTGGGATTCTGCCTGGGGTCTCAGTAACTCATCCGGGGACTGTCCCCTGAATGTTGGAGGGGGTGGGGTGTGTACAACCAACATTGTTAACCAATAGTTGACTGTAGGAAATGAACCAAGATTGAGTGAATGGCTCTTACTGTCCACTGGGGGTCTCTATAACATCAAAAATGCGACAGCAAGTAGCTTGAATTATCCCAGACTTGATTTGTGTTGTGTTCATTTCTTTAAGCCCGCACATGATGAGCATCCACTTGAAAGAGGCACACAGACCTGTCAGCATGGCCCTGCACTGGAGTTTTTAAAATATTTTTGTTTTTTTAGTGGAATGTGGGCATCACAAATAAAGCCAGCGTTTGTTGCCCAAAGCTAATTGCCCTTGAGCCTTGGGTTTGAAGGTGGTGAGCCACCTTCTTAAACGATATCAGATTGTCCAGTGCAGGCACGCACACACCCAGTGCCCCGTTAGGAAGGCAAATGCAGGAGTTTCATTCAGTGACAGTGAAGAATCAGTGATACAGTTCCCTAGTCAGGATAGTGTCAGGTTTGAAGGGAAATTTGCAGGTGGTGATATTCTCATATATCTGCAGTCCTCCTAACTGGTAGAGGTTGCAGATTCAGAAGGTGTTGTCAAAGTAATCTTGCTGATTAGTTGTAGTATATTGGACATTCTGCTGCTACAGTTTTCTATCAGTTGAGATAGTGAATACCTAACCTGGTGAATGGGATCCCCATGGAATAAGTACTTTATTCTGAATGGTATTGAGATTCTATAGTGTTGCTGGAGCTGCATTCATCCAGGCCAGTGGGGAGATCACACTTATGACTTGTGCCTTGTCGAGGGTGGACAACCTTTAGGAAGTTAGGAGTCAGGGGTTGAGTTGCTGTCCACTGAATTCCCAGTCTCTGACCAGCTTTTGTACTTGATTTTATACAATCAAGATGTAGACAGGCTTCAGGCAGTCAAACGTGAATTAGTGAAATTTCTGACACTGACCAGCTCTTGTAACCAGAATGTCTTCTGCAGGCCTGTCTAGTTAAGACTCCAGTCAATGGTAACCCCAAGGACATTGATGGTGGGGGATTCAACAATGGTACTGCCTTTGAACGTCAAAGGGAACTGGTTCAATTCACTCTTGTTGGAGACAGTCATTGCCTGTGAATGTGAAGCATGAGCAATCACTTGCCACTTAATGTGTAACGATTGTTTCAAAAAAATCCCAGTTCTGACTTATAATGAAGGAAAGTCATTGATAAAGCAGCTAATGAGGCTAGTATGCTCTCATAGAGTTAGAGTCATACAGCATGGAAATAGACCCTTTGGTCCAACCTGTCCATCCTGGAATGGGATGATTGAGTTCCAACCAATTTAATTGGTGGTAGGTATGACTCCAACTAGCCAAGAATTTCTCCCTCATTCCTCCTAGCTTCAATTTTATAAAGGCCCCTTGATCCAGTTTGAACTGGGAGGAAGGAATGGAAAAGAGAGACAAAAATGGAATAAAAAGTAATGAGAAGAAATTAAAAGCAAAAGATGAACTCGGATTTAATGTTACAGATCATCCTGTCTGGTAGAGGGCAATGTAGCACCAAATATTTCAAGTTGAGTTGATTAAGAATTAAAGAAAGACTTGTTTTCATATAGCAACTTCCATTTTCCCTCACAGTACTTCACAGCCAGTGAAGTACTTTTGAAACAATCATTGTTGCAAATGTAAGTATCTTTATCTATTTATCTATTTATGAAGGTACTTGTATTTATATGGCATCTTGCATAACCTTAGGACTTTTCAAAATTCTTCGCAGTCAACCAAGTATGTTTCTGAATGTAACCGTTGTAGAAAACACAGAACATAATTTGCACATAACTAAATCCTACCAACTACCATGACGCAACTCTTCTTTTAGTAATGCCTTGGGATCTCTTCTATCCATTTGAACAACTCAAAGCATCCTTAGGCAACAACACCACAGCCAAAAGACCGAAAATTAGACAAGTGCTTCACTCTTTCGCTACTATGACAAAATGATTGCCAGACCGTTTACTCACCTTCAGGAGTGGAACCTGGAAACATAGAAACTTCTAACTGATAGGTAAGAGAGCTAAATGCAAGCAAAATCTGTGTTTTTATCATGTTCACGAAGTCAAGAATCTGTCTACTAATTTTCTGTTTGATTTGATTGATTGAATGTCACATGTACCAAAATACAGTGAAAAGCTTTGTTTACGAGCAGTGCAGGCAGACCACAGCAAGCAAAAGATGTTCAGATCAAAAAGACTTAGAGGCACACAGGTTACATTGCATGTTACATTATTTAAGGCTGGAGTTGATTCAACAGTCTGATAACGGCTGGAAAGAAGCTGTTTCTGAACCTGCCCGTACATATGTTCAGGCTTCTATATCTTCTGCCTGATGGAAGAGGTTGTAGGAGTTCATTACCTGGGTGCAATGGGTCTTTGATGATGTCGGCCACCTTTCTATGGTGGCAAGCCGTGTAAATAGAATCCATGGATGGAAGGTTGGCTTCTGTGATGGTCTGGGCTGTGCTCACCAACTTCTGTAGTTTCTTATAGTCCTGGGCGCAGCAGTTGCCATGCCAGGCCATTATGCACCCGGACGGTATGCTTTCAATGGTGCATCTGTAGAAGTTGGTGAGGGACCTAATGGACGTGGCAAATTTCCTGAGCCACCCTGAGGAAGAAGAGGCGATGTTGTGCCTTCTTGACTGTTGCATTTACGTGGGAAGTCTAGGACAGGTTGTCGGTTATCATCACTCTGGGGAACTAGATGCTCTTTCCTCTTTCAACCTCACTTCCATTGATGTGAGATGTAATATGTGAGATTATTTTCTGCACCCTGGTCAGAAAACAAATATCCTCAGCTGGAGTAGATAGGGCTGCAGTTTCCCAAGGCCTATGATGGTTGTCCAACTACAATTTGCTTTTATTTATTGAAGGAAAATATCCCAAAGTTATTCACAGGAGTGTAATCCAACAGAAATTGAGAAAATATTCAGAAGGCTTACTGAAATCTTGGACAAAATGATATGCTTTGAGGAGGATCCTTTAAAAAATACATAGAATCCCAACAGTGCAGATAGTGGCCATTCAATCCATCAAGTCTGCACCTGTCCCTCTGAAGATCATCCCACCCAGACCAACCACATGCCCATATTTACCATAGCTAATCTACCAAACCAGCAACATCTCTGCCCCTGGATGAAATGCGACAATTTTACCAATCCACCCTACCTGCACATCTTTGGACTGTGGGAGGAAATCAGAGCACTCGAAGGAAGCCAATGCAGACATGGGGAGAACATACAAACTCTACACAGACAGTCACCAAGGTTGGACTCAAACCCAGATCTCTAGTGCTATGAGGCAGCAGTAATAACCACTGAGCCATCATGCTACTGCAAGAGGAAGAGGTGGAGTGAAGGGAGTGTGAGATGGACCAGAGAGTAAAGGGGGAAGGAGTCACAAAACTAGGAAGGGGGAAGGATTTGAATCAAAGATGGGAATTTTAGAATCAGGGTTTTGGTGAATGAGGGGTCAATGTAGGTCAATGAGCTTGGGAGATGGGTGATCTACCCTGGAAGTAAACATGTGAGCTTATGAGTGAAAACAGGATCAAGTTCAGCAGTGGTGCTTTCTTTGGTCAAGCATCCTGCTAATACTGACTGTCAAAGGTTGATGGATCGATTATAAGCACCTGGGTTCAATATAGGAGGGAATTGAGCAGTGGTGCAACTGCATCTGAGCAGGGAGTTGAGCGAAAGGAGAAAATTGGACGGAAAACAAATTGATGAAAGAAAGGATTACCTAGGAGGCAGTGACAGACTTTTTGTTTCAGCACAATAATTGGCAATTTTCTTTTCAAATTATTTCATGCCTCTGTGTTTCAGTGAAAATAACTGGTGCTGACATTTTGAAGATTGTGTGTGATTGCTTCAGACTGCCATGCAGAGAAGAACCTGATCTGTCACAGAGGGACTTGGGCCAAATTCTACAGCAAATCTGCTGCTGAGGTGGTGAAACTCATATATTCTCAGGGGCTGACAAAACTTTCACTCAAAGAAATTATTGAATTTGAACACCTTTGTGAGAATTCATCAGATTCAAGGGATAACTTAAAGAGTTTGGCAATAAATGCTACTCTCAGATTATATAAACCAGATTTTAACCCTTTGCACTGGGTGACAGCATGGTGTGTGATGTAGTTAAAACATATGCAATGACTTGCTGACCTGATCCACTTTAACCTCATGCCATGCGTCATGTAAACAGGCTTGTACTGGTCAAATAACAAGGCTTCATGCAAAGCAGTGAGGATCTCATTGAAATCTGATGGCAGAGTCTGATGATACATTCAATCTTCAAACATATTATAGCCTTGCCTGGAACAGAGAGGTGCAAAAGGGCAGTGGACTCAGAAAAGGACCTAGAAAAGTAAGTAATTCTGTCACTCCTACTCTGACTTGGTTTCTTAATGGCCCAGATATCAGGCAAAATAAACCAAAGACTGCAGTCCAGTCTAGAGCTGGGGACTTAGTTAGTCATATAAAAATATTTTCTTTACTTGTCCAAATAGTTTGCAACGTTCATTTTTCCAAATACCATAACATGCCAACTGAGCCATTAGAGACAAATTAAATTGTTGGGCTAAATGAACTGAATTCAGGCTACTTGGTGGCATTCACTGTGATTGACATCATGAGAGGTTGGGTCTGGCATGAAGTTGAGATAAACCAGTTGTCTTACTTCTGATTCTCACCCAGGGTACCTGCTGGAAAGTCAATATGTGTATGCTCATGACACCTTCTTCGCTGGTGTTAGAGACTTCCGATGTCCAATACCCAATACCCAATGGTTTGTGATTCGAAGGAGGAAGCGGCATTAAGAATGTGGGTGGAAATGAAAATGGCACAAGGAATTTAACTGGATTATGTGTTTCCTATTGACACACATAAATCAAGCATATGTTTACCAGCAGAAACACTGACTGTCTTGATGGGGGTCTGTCCCAAATTGGAAGGGGCACACCTCCTGTAATGGACCCATAGGAACCTACGGTGCAGGAGGAGATCTTGGTCAATTAGCTCTTAGAAAGAGCTATTGTACTTAATCCTGCATCCCTGTCCTTTTTGCTTATAATATGAAATGATTCCTGTTTCGTTTTACTTTTGCACCAATGCTGTATGATTTATAGATCTACTTATTGAAAATTAGACCTCCTTTTTCTTTGCTTCAATGGAGCCTCAAAAGACTAAACTGGTAAAAATCAGTTTCATGTGGCGTCTCTAAATCTTAGGTGAAACTGGTTCTACCAGACTTCAAACAAATTGTATCACACATCGGTCTTAAAAGTAAAATTGATCTTTAACATTGAATGACACCAAATTAAGACTTTATCTTACAAATGCCATGTAAGTGATGCTTGAATGAAATGCAGCTTTACATCCTTACTCCTAATCTGAAGAAATACCTGAAGAAACAAAGGGCTGATGAAAGGTGATCAACCTAAAACACTAACTCAGTTTCTTTCCAGAGATGCTGCCAGACTTGCTAAACTTCTCTTCTAAAAAGAAATACACACATGCAGAAACAGAGCTCTCAGTAGAACAAAGTCCAGGGAGCCTTGACTTGCAGTTATCCAGTGCTGTGCCTGACCTGGCAATGCTTAATATGGGTGCTGTACCTAAATATTGGAAAAGGTTTACTTTTCTCCAAAACCTGTGCTGTTCACCTTCAACAATGCTGAAAACTCAAGATAAATGCTTGTCTATTGTTCACTATGTTTAACAATTTGCTGTGTGAACTCAGTATTAAATCAAATTAAGTATGGATAGTGTGACAGACATTCCATTTGCTTAGGTAAAGCAGGTGAGCCACTTCAAAACGCATCAATTATTTTGGTAAGGTAACAAACAATAGGAAAACATAACGTTTGTCCATTTCCTGTTAAATCAACTAACATTGTTTATTTTAATGTATGATTATTATCAGCCAAAAAGCAACATCGTATCCCCGGAGTTAATCTTCCCAAAATGATCATTTATGTTTCCTTTCAGCTATTTGTTTATTTTTCAATTCAGTTTGCAATACTTTTTCAACTACATTCTGGGACCAATTATCATGGCAACCCTGTGTACTTTTGAGGTTGAACTGTGACATGAGAATCTGCAGACATGATGCTGCCTTTTTGAAATTTCTGAGATAGGATGAGGGAAGTTTCCTTTGTGTCCCAACCTCAAATCTTTGAAGAGCAGCAATGATTTGAGAGTTAAATTGAGGGATGAGTCAAGGGCCAGGATGTCATAATATGGTCAGAGCCAATGGTTACTCCAGTTTGCAGAGACTTAGGCCAAGGATGTATCTAGGGACTACTCTTTATTGTATATACAAGTTTTAGCTCTTAAAACAAAATCCACAACAGATCTTCAAATAAATGGAAAAACCAAGAAAGTGTTGATGCTGGAAATCAGAAATAAAAACAGAAATTGCTGGAAAAACTAAATAGTGACATTTCTTCAGAACTGTTCTGAAGAATGTAATCCGAAACTTTAACTCTGCTTTCTCTCCACAGATGCTGCCAGACTTACTGAGATTTTTTTCACATATTTGAAACAAAAACAAATTCCCGGAGAAACTAAATAGTGACCCTTCAGAACTGGACACGAAATATTAGCTCTGTTTTATCTTGACAGATGCTGCCAGACCTGCTGTGTTTCTCCAGTAATTTCTGTTTTTGTTTCAAGTAAGTGGAGTTCACACAAGCTATCAGAGATAGAAGGTACGGCAGATGCTGGAGAATCTGAGATAACAAGCATGGGGCTGGATGAACACAGCAGGTCAAGCAGCATCACAGGAGCAGGAAAACTTGACGTTTCGGGCCTAAATCCTTCACACAAGCTATCTCCTTTTGTATAGGTAACACAAGGAACCATAACAGGACAGAAGGGTCAATTACCTAGGGATGTTTCTGGATTATCTTGTAGGGCAGGTAGCTCCACTGGACAAATGCCTTAAGGCCCAGAGGGTATTTCTGAGATGATAAGTATGCTCAACTTATCTTTCAGTTTGCTCATTGTATTTGAGACCAAGTAGGTAGTTGGGATGCAAAGTGGTTCAGTGGTTAGCACTGCTGCCTCACAGCACCAGGGACCCAGGTTCAATCCTAGCCTTGGATGACTGTCTGTGTGGAGTTTGCACGTTCTCCCAGTATCTGCATAGGTTTCCTCCACATACCCTGGTTTCCTCCCACAGTCCAAAGATGTGCAGTTTAGGTGGATTGGCTATGCTAAATTGCCCATAGTAGCTATGGTGGGAAATGCAGGGATAGGGGAAGGGGTGAATCTGGTTGAGATGCTCTTCAGAGGGTCCGTGTGGAAATGATGGGCCAAATTGCCTACTTCCACACTGTAAGGATTCTATGATTCTAGCTCTACATGCTGTACTGTCAGCCTGGCAGTCTTGTTTCAAAAGCTGGCATCATAATGCTTTAACCCAACAATATGTGAGGGCTATTTTGGAGAAAAGGCACTAAATAGATGCTGTACAATAAGATGTATGAAATTCTGGTTTTAGCCTCCAAAGGATTGCAATTGCTGAATATTATAATTTGAACCTGTTATGTGAAGGCACAAAAGCAGCTGCCTGCAGGTTCAGCTCACAAATGCTGATCAGACACATTCCTTTGTGGAGCAGATATGTGAGCTTTAATCAATCACTTTCACTGAAGGACTTGCTGACACTAATTGGCAGAGGTTTCAGGATAGCTCAGGAGCCAAATGAGAAGATAAACTGTAGTCCCTCTGGACAAAGGCTTTTCTGCACCGAATAGATAGCCCAAGGACTCTTGTTGGGTTCATCTTACTGAAGAGCCTTAATAGATCGCCCATCCTCCCAAATCAGAAGTCAATCTGTACTTTGCTGCCATGAGGTATGGCTGCTGCAATCTGATAATTTACTGCGATCTGTCTTAGTTAGTGCAGAGTGGGATTTTCTATTCCCTCACAGACAGGAAGCCTCACCTGAGAGAGCTGCCAGCCAATCAGATTAATCAGCAGCTTGGTAGTGCCAAAAGACATGGTGGTCACTGCTTGGATTATAAGCAGAGCCCAGAGAAGAAATGAAGATATCTCCTACGCTTGAGGTAAGATCAGGGAATTTTGGCAGGCAAAACTAGGGAACCCCAGTAAGAAGTCAGAGGGCAGTGATAAAGCAGGGGAAATATAATTTTGAGACTGCCCCTAATTGGAACAGGAGATACCCACAAAACAACTGTCCCATGAGGAGACTAGGCCAGTGAAAAGTGAGGTAACCTACTAGGAGCTTACAAAGTTCTTAAAGGGATGGGCAGAACAGATGCCAAAAGATTGCGGGGTCTCAACCCAGGAGATACAGTCTTGGAATGATGGGTAAGCCATTTAGGACTGAGATGAGGAGGGACTTCTTCACTCTGAGGGTGGTGAATCTTTGGAATTCCCTACCCCAGAAGTCTGTGGAAGCTCAGTCATTAAGATAGTTCAAGATGGGCATTGATATGGTTATTAATGATGTTAAGGGACAAGAGAATGGTGCAAGAATAAAGCTTTGAGGTGATGATCAGCCATGATTTAGAAAAGTGAAGCAGGTTCAATAAACTGATTGACAGTCTCCTGCTCCTACTTTCTATAGTTTAACTTTGTACTGGGCTTCAAGTTCATGAATCCAGCTCAACAGGATTCCCAGGGTGTGCAGTACCTAAAACAGGGAAGTAAGCCCTCAACTATTTGGCAGGAGGTAAATTCCGCTACAGAGAAAATAAAGAAAACTAGTCTGATGCTGTAGATATTCGCGAGTAGGTTGACTCTTCTATAATAGATTAATTGTAAGTAGAAAGAAGTCATTGAGGAGCTTAGCAGTTTGGGGAAGGCAACTCTGCGTTCCAAGTTGTCCAAAATAAAGTCATATGCTGCTTATGACCTTGCAATTATGTTCACATTTTCAAACAATTTAAAAGGCCACTGTCAACATAGACATTTGACTCCTTAAGCAGAAATGTTTGAATATAAATATGGGTGGTGAGATGAATGGTGGCACCATCATAAGGGTGGGTGGAAGGTGTCATATAAATCAGTTGTCATCTTTTGCACTATAAATGGTTCAGTCAATGATCGTCTGGGAACTGTCCAGCTATGGATGTCAGTCAGAAACTTAGGGAGTGAGATTTACTTTTACACCATGTAGCTTTATGCACTGTGTTAATGCTGAGGTATGGTGTTCAGTGCACCAGTGCCACAAAAAGGGCTAGGATAAAATAGCTGACAATTCAGAATCAGACAGACCATGTTCAGCAAGTTTTCGCTTCACACCAGCGTCACCCTCACTTTAAAAATGTTAAACTTTTCCTTCTTTTAAAGCTTTCTTTAACCACTGAACTGCAGCTCCGCAGGCGATGACTTCTGCCTTCTCATCCGTGTGACCACTGTATTTTGAATGCAAAAGATTTGACACTGAAGGTTAGTAGGTTGTTTAATAAGGAAAGGTGGAGGCTGGAGGGGTGGTTAGAAATGGGAACGGTCCAACTCCATTAACGCCTACCATTGCAGTTACTGACAATTATCAATCATGGATCCTAGAGCAGAGTTATTCATTCTCCTAGTCCAGGGACCTTCATCATTCCAAACCTGCAACATTAGTCCCCCAAAAGGACAAGGACAACAAATGCATAAAGATGCCACCTTCTGTTAGTTCCTCTCCAATCCATACAGTATCCCGACTTGGAAATATAATCGCTATTCCCTCATTTTCATTGGGTCAATGCACTGGTATTCCCTCCCTAATAATACTATGAGTGTACCTATCCCCAAGGACGACAGAGGTTCAAGATGGCAGCACACCATCACCTTCTTAAGGGCAACTGGAGATGGTCAAGAAATGCTGGTTGAGCCCACATAATGTGAAATAATTTGAAAGATACTGCAGTTAACTAACAAAGTCTGAGGACAGATTCTGAGCCATTTCATCTGTATAGCTTAGCTACATATTGGAGATACCAACTAAATCAGTTGGAGCTTGTGTCATTAATCTATATTTGCCTTTGGTAATTTAGTGATGGTGCCATTCCATTCCTGTTTATTATAAACGGTTGACATCAATTCCAGTCAAGAGCCTGTAATAAGGATCCCGCTTACCTCGTTCCTGACATTACACACCGACACCTTCTACGACCCCAGATTTTGCTAAAGGCTTTTTGTTCCTAACTGCAAGAAGCTTGAGAAAGTGATCCATATTGATCTCTCCCAAGGTTCTGAGGAAGGGTCACTGGACCCGAAACGTTAACTGTTTCTTCCTTCACAAATGCTGCCAGGCCTACTGAGCTTTTCCAGCAACTTTGTTTTTAATCGTGATCTCTTCCAGTTTATTTCAAGTGCTTCTTGGTGAAGGAGGTATGACTACCCAATAGGAACGAAAGGCACAAATCCCACAAAATCATTCATGAGTAGTATTAGATTAGACTAAATGTTCAAGAGGGGCTGCAGGTTGGAGAACTGGTGGGAAGTGCGAGTCCTTTCAGGAGGTCAGCATTTAGGCTTTCTTTGAGATTTAGGACCATAGGGTATAAAACCTTTCCAATACTCCCACCCCCAAACCCCCTTGGCCAATTAGCAACTGGCAGCTCTCCATTGTTGGCGGCACAAGAAGACAATGGTTTTTGTTGACAATTATCCACAGCTTCAGCAGGGATCTTCCCTGGGGACACGCAAGTAAGCGTGGGGGCAGATGGCTGTTGTGAAGAGGGGTTGTAAAAGATTTGATGACATGGAAGCCAAAGGCAAGACCATGGACTTGGCTTTCAGTAGCACTGATTTCGTCATCCTAGGACCCTCAATCAGGCCCTTAATGCCTGAAAATGAGAAACCATCCCCAACTGACATTGGGCAACTACAGGAATAGGAAAGCTTGAGGGGGATATGGGCCAAACACAAACATGTGGGACTGAAGGATTTATTTCCTTTTTGTATGACCCTACAACTGAAGAAATGAACATCAAACCTGGCTCAGTACTATTTGTTTACTTCAAACTAGAGTTCTCGTATGACCTGGACATTCTTTGCAAAGTATTACTGCTTCCTTTTTCTGGTTTATCCCCCCGAGGAAGACTGAAAGATTTGCTGGCTTGACTTTATAAGGCATGGGAAAGCCATGAGACTCCCATCTAAACATTGAGTGATCACTAATTCTAGTGGCCATAGGGATAATTGATGCCAGTTATATCATTAATCATTCTAATTGACAACCTGGGTGAATTTCTCACATCAGCCACTCCTCACACCTAACCTAACTGCAGGAGGTTTCCCTTCTGCTGGCACACCATTGAGAGAAAATCTCTCCTGTAATTACGTGGGTTTGTAGTACAACATTTTCTGTTATCACCAGGTAAATTCTGTCCATTGGTGTCTAAAACTAAGATGCCACTAAATGCCATGTGTTTCCCATCCAGCGAATTAAATTTTCTTCTGTTTATTCTTGAATTATTTTATCTGATATTATTTTCAATTATGCTGTGACAATTCATTGCCTTTCTGCCACAAATTGTCCTCTATCTCTGATATTGTTATGGGTCTAAGGTTTCTACGCTCTTCGTTTTGGATCTTGGAAACACCAATCTTCGTCACTTCACCATTGGCAACCTGTTAAGGCCTTTAGCTCTGGAAAACACTTCCCAGTTCTTTCTGTCTCTACCTACTTTAAGTCAGTCCTTAAAGCCTAACTTATTAAGCTAATATGTCCTATGTATCTGGATGTTGATACCTGTTTGATAACATTCTTTGAGCATTTAATACACTAAGGATGTGATATAAATATGAATGGTTGTTGTTGTTATAATAAAAAAGGAGCAGAAATAGACTATTCAGTCCCTCAAGCCTCGTCTGCTATTCAATAAGACCATGGCTGATTTTGTGTTTTGAATTCCACGTTCCCACCTATTCCCAATAACATTTCATTTCCTGCCTAATGAGAACCTGTTTACCTCTACCTTAAACTTATCTGATGACACCCACCGTCTCCACAATTTTCTGAGGCAGACAATTCCACAGTCAATCAGTCCTCTAAAATAAAACAACTCTCCTCCCTGTTCTGAAATGGTGATCCCTAATTTTAATTAGGGGCCTAAGGTCTGGAATCACCCGCACAAGGAAACTTTCCTTCTACACCCACGTTTTCAAAACTATTTAGGACCTTATATACGACTATAAAGTCATCTCTCATTCTTCTAAACACCAGTGGAAACAAGCTCAGTCTGTCCAACCTATCCTTGTAAGACAACCACTTACCTAGGTATCAAAAATTAAATGTCTTCTAAACAGCCTTCAATGTATTTACAGTCTTCCTTAAACAACGAGACCATAATGAATACAGTGTTCAAGATGTGATCTCACCAATATCATACAGCTAAAACATCATTTAATGCTTTTATGTTCAATTCCTGTTGTAATAAGGCAAGCTTCCTGTTAACCTTCTCAGATAGGCCTGAGCTATGCCTGCCTCTTCGTAGGGTAGGAACTCCCTACTTACATTCGGGACACTACCCACACCCTCCACCCCCTCCAAGACTTTAAATTCCCCGGCCCCTCATCTTCACACATGAACATCCAGTCTCTCTACACCAGTATCTCCCATGAGGAGGGCCTAAAATCCCTCCACTTCTTCCTCTCCCGTAGGCTCAACCAGGCCCTCCTCCACCGACAAACACATCCGCTTAATGGAACTAGTCCTTACACTCAGCAACTTTTCCTTTAACTCCTCTCATGTCTTACAAACTAACGGGGTGGCTATGGGCACCGACATGGGTCTGAGCTATGCCTACCTCTTTGTAGGATATGTGGAACAGTCCCTCTTCTGCAGTTATTCTGGCACTATTCCCCACCTGTTCCTCCGCTACTTTGATGACTGTATCAGCGCTGCCTCATGGTCCCATGAGGAGCTTGAACAGTGCATCAACTTTACTTGCACCTTTCACCCCCAACCTCAAATTCATCTGGACCACCTCTGACACTTCCCTCCCCTTCCTGGACCTCTCCGTCTCCATCTCTGATAACTGTATCAGCACCAACATCCATTTCAAGCCCACCGACTTCTACAGCTACCTTGGTTACACTTGCCTTCACCAACCCTCCTTGAATGTGATCCCTTATTCCTAATTCCTCCGCCTCAGCCGCATCTGCTCCCAAGATGGAGCATTCCACTTCTGGACATCCCAGATGTCATCCTACTTCAAGGACCATCTGGTAATTTATATTGACCTCAACCACATCTCTTACACCCCCCATACCTCTGCCCTCAAACCCCCTACCCCCAACAAAAATAAAGACACAGTCCCCCTGGTCCTCACGTACCACCCTGCCAACCTCCGCATCCAGCGCATCATTCTCCGCCATGTTCGCCAGGTGCAATCCAACCCCACAACAAAAGAGATATTTCCTTCCCCTCCCCCATCTGCCTTCTGTACGGACTGCTCACTCGGCGACTCTCTCGTCAGCTCTACACTCCCCACTAACCCCATTAACTAAGGAGGGCACTATGGAGGACTCGAGCCAGTGAGGCAAGATGGGCAGAGCTCAGAAATAGGAAGGGTGCGGTAACAATGTTGGGGCTGTACTACAGGCCTCCCACATGAGATAGAGGTACAAATATGTAGACAGATTATGGAAAGATGTAGGAGCAACAAGGTGGTGGTGATGGGAGATTTTAATTTTCCCAACATTGACTGGGATTCACTTAGTGTTAGGGGTTTAGATGGTGCAGAATTTGTAAGGACCATCCAGGAGGGTTTTCTAGAGCAGTATGTAAATAGTTCAACTCGGGAAGAGGGCCATACTGGACCTGGTGTTGGAGAATGAGCCCGGCCAGGTGGTTGAAGTTTCAGTAGGGCATTACTTTGGGAACAGTGATCACAATTCTGTAAGTTTTGGAATACTGTTGGACAAAGACGAGAGTGGTCCTAAAGGAAGAGTGCTAAATTGGGGGAAGGCCAACTATAGCAAAATTCGACAGGAGCTGGGGAATGTGGATTGGGAGCAGCTGTTTGAGGGTCAATCCACATTTGATTTGTGGGAGGCTTTTAAAGAGATGTTGATTAGAGCGCAGGACGGACATGTCCCTGTGAAAATGAGGGATAGAAAGGGCAAAATTAGGGAACCATGGATGACAGATGAAATTGTGAGACTAGTAAAGAGGAAAAAGGAAGTATACATAGTGCCTAGGTGACTGAAGCAGATGAAGCTTTGGAAGAATATTGGGAAAGTAGGACCAATCTGAAACAAGGAATTAAGAAGGCTAAAAGGGGTCATGAAATATCTTTAGCAAACAGGGTTAAGGAAAATCCCAAAGCCTTTTATTCATACATAAGGAGCAACAGGGTAACTAGAGAAAGGGTTGGCCCACTCAAGGACAAAGGAGGGAATTTATGCGAGGAGTCAGAGCAAATTGAGGCGGCACAGTGGCAGGGGTGGCACAGTGGTTAGCACTGCTACCTCACAGCACTAGAGACCCGGGTTTGATTCCAGCCTCAGGCAACTGTCTGTGTGGAGTTTGCACATTCTCCCCGTGTCTGCGTGGGTTTCCTCTGGGTGCTCCAGTCTCCCCCACAGTCCAAAGATGTGCAGGTTAGGTTGATTGGCCATGCTAAATTGCCTGTAGTGTTCAGGGAGGTGTAGATTAGGTGGGTTGTAGGGGGATGTGTCTGGGTGGGATGCTCTGAGGTTCAGTGTGGACTTGTTGGGCCAAAGGGCCTGTTTCCACACTGTAGGGATTCTATGAAATCTTTAAATAAGTGAGATTTATAATGAGTATTTTGCGTCGGTATTCACTGAAGAGAGGGACATGACGGATGTTGAGGTTAGGGATAGATGTTTGATTACTCTAGGTCCAGTCGGCATAAGGAGGGGGGGAAGTGTTGGGTATTCTAAAAGGCATTAGGGTGGACAAGTCCCCAGGTCTGGATGGGGTCTATCCCAGGATACTGAGGGAAGAGAGAGAGGAAATAGTTGCGGCCTTAACAGATATCTTTGCAGCATCATTGAGAACGGGTGAGGTCCCGGAGGACTGGAGAATTGCTAATGTTGTCCCCTTGTTTAATAAGGGTAGCAAGGATAATCCAGGTAATTATAGACCGGCGAGACTGACGTCAGCGGTGGGGAAGCTGCTGGAGAAGATACTGAGGGATAGGATCTATTTACATTTGGAAGAAAATAGGCTTATTAGTGATAGGCAGCATGGTTTTGTGCAGGGAACATCATGTCTTACCAACTTGATGAAATTCTTTGAGGAAGTGACAAAGTTGATAGATAAGGGAAGGGCTGTAAATGTCACATACATGAACTTCAGTAAGGCATTTGATAAGGTTCCCCATATTAGGCTGATGGAGAAAGTGAAGTCGCAAGGGGTCCAGTGCGTACGAGCGAGATGGATACAGAACTGGCTGGGCAACAGGAGACAGAGAGTTGTAGTGGAAGGGAGTTTCTCAAAATGGAGAACTATGACCAGTGGTGTTCCACAGGGATCTGTGTGGGGACCACTGTTGTTTGTGGTATACGTAAATGATCTGGAGGAAGATATAGATGGTCTGATTAGCAAGTTTGCAGATGACACTAAAATTGGTGGAGTAGCAGATAGTGAAGGGGACTGTTGGAGAATGCAGCAGAATAGTTAGATTGGAGAGTTGGGCGGAGAAATAGCAGGTGGAGTTCAATCCAGGAAAATGCGAGGTGATGCATTTTGGAAGATCCAATTCAAAAGCGAACTATATGGTAAATGGAAAAGCCCTGGGGAAAATTGATGCCCAGAGAGATCTGAGTGTTCAGGTCCATTGTACCCTGAAGGTGGCAACGCATGTCGATAGAGTGGTCAAGAAGGCATACGGCATGCTTTCCTTCATCGGACGGGGTACTGAGTATAAGAGTCGGCAGGTCATGTTGCAGTTGTATAGGACTTTGGTTCGACGACATTTGGAATACTGCATACAGTTCTGGTCGCCACATTACCAAAAGGATGTGGATGCTTTGGAGAGGGTGCAGAGGAGGTTCACCAGGATGTTGCCTGGTATGGAGAGTGCTAGCTGTGAAAACAGGTTGAGTAGATTAGGATTATTTACATTAGAAAGACGAAGGTTGAGGGGGAACCTGATTGAGGTCTATAAAATCATGAGAGGTATAGACAGGGTGGATAGCAAGAAGCTTTTTCCCAGATTGGAGGACTCAATTACTAGGGGTCACGATTTCAAGGTAAGAGGGGAAAAGTTTAAGGGAGATATGCATTGAAAGTTCTTTACACAGAGGGTGGTAGGTGCCTGGAACGCGTTGCCAGCGGAGGTGGTAGAGGTGGGCACGTTGGCGTCATTTAAGATGTATCTAGACAGATACATGAATGGGCAGGCAGCAGAGGGATATAGATCCTTGGAAAATAGGCAACAGGTTTAGATAGATCGGCGCAGGCTCGGAGGGCCGAAGGGCCTGTTCCTGTGCTGTAATTTTCTTTGCTCTTTGTTCTTTGTTCTAACCCCACCACACCTGGAACCTTTCCTTGCAGCCGCAGGAGGTGCTATGCCTGCCCCTAAACCTCCCCTCTCTCCCTCCACCCAAGTCTTTCCAAATCCAACAGGGATTCACCTGTACATCCTCCAACCTGGTTCTGCTGTATCT
Source organism: Ginglymostoma cirratum (assembly GCA_024137785.1). Taxonomy (NCBI): domain Eukaryota; kingdom Metazoa; phylum Chordata; class Chondrichthyes; order Orectolobiformes; family Ginglymostomatidae; genus Ginglymostoma; species Ginglymostoma cirratum. The sequence continues at coordinate 5,768,752 of JAHRHZ010000032.1, forward strand.
GTTGCTCCCGATATGATCTCCTCTACATTGGTGAGACCAAGCGCAGACTCGGCAATCGATTTGCAGAGCGTCTGCTCTCTGTACAATATAATCAACAGCACCTTCCAGTTGTCAACCATTTTAACTCCTCCCTCCCACTCCCTGGGTGTCATGTCCATCCTGGGCCGCTTCCAGTGTCACAAAGATGCCACACGTAAACTGGAGAAACAACACCTCATATTCCACCTTTGGAGATTACAGCCCAATGGCCTCAACATAGAATTCACCTGTTTCAAAATGTCCCCACCCCTGGCCTCATTCCACATTCAACCCTCCCTCTCATCCCCACCTCCTGAACGTGACACAACCTGTCCATCTTCTCTTTCACCTATCTGCCCCACCCTTTCCTAGACCTATCTCCACATCTCCCTACCGGCATCTACCTGTCACCATCCCACCTATCTTCCCCCATCCCCACCTCCCCTCCCTCAATTTATTTCCGAGCTCCCTTACCCGTCCCCAGCCTTGATGAAGGGTGTAAGCCTGAAAAGTCGACTCTCCTGTTCCTCTGATGCTGCCTGACATGCTGTGTTCCTCCAGCTCCACACTGTATTGACAACATTCTTGAGTACTTGCTGTACCTGCGTACTAACCTCTTGTAAGTCAGACACCAGAACACCCAGATTCCTCTATATCTCAGAATTCTGCAGTCGTTTTCTTCTCATGTAAAACTCTGCTTTTTGATTCTTCATGCCAAAGTGAACAACTTTTTCACATACAGAACATATCTATGTCTATGTCTATCTGCATTCTTCTTATGTCCTCTTCATAACATACTATTCTATCTATCTTTGTGTCATCTGCAAATTTAGCTACCATACTTTCATTCCCCTCATCTAAATAATTAATATCAATTATAACAAAGGTCCCAGCATTGATCCTTACAAGTCATATTCTGTCAATCAGAAA
>JAHRHZ010000032.1:5770099-5798465 GCA_024137785.1 Ginglymostoma cirratum
TCATAGGAGCAGGAAAACTTGACGTTTCGGGCCTAAACCCTTAGGCCTGAAACGTCAAGTTTTGTGCTCCTATGATGCTGCTTGACCTGCTGTGGTCATTTATGCATTCTGTCTGCGTTCTTAGACCCAATTAATCTTATATCCATACTAATATGTGATTCACAATCCCCCAAATAATGAGTTCTTATAATAATGTCTTTGTGTGGCACCTTGTCAAATACTTTCCATGCATGGCACATGTTACTCCATCAAAAATCTCCAATAAGTTGGTTAAACAAGATTTTCCTGTCTCAAACTTATGCTGACTCTACATTTTGAGTTTTTCTGAGTGCCCAGATATAATGTCCTTAACGATTATGGAAGAGAGAATCAATTTCAGGTAAGGCCTGCAATCCAGCGGTAGGTTAACACTAGCCCTGGTGCATTCTGGGGTATCAGATAGTTAATGTACCAGGTAAATAAGGTGCTAGATAAGTTGTCTAGGGTTGGGTGAAGAAAGAAGGCTATCAGCTGGGGAATTTTCATCCTGAGTGTTGGGAGAGTGTTATGTCTGGTGGCTAAGTTGTGTTTACATTTCTGAAAGAGTTAAGGTTGTTCCCTGACTTTCAATTTAATGAAGATAGAGATAACAAGGTGTGGGGCTGGATGAACACAGCAGGCCAAGCAGCATCATAGGAGCAGGATAACTTGATCTCGGATTCTCCAGCATCTGCAGTACCTTTTATCTCTGATTCAATTTAATGAAGATGCTTTACTGATTCTGGGAAGTCGGAAGATGCTGCGGCAAATATCCATCCATCTGTGCTTAGGGCACAGGTGTCAAATTTTACTTCTTCTCCATGGTAACTAGGGGAGGTGAGAAACCAAGCGGAGGCTTGGGGACCGCTTTGCAGAACACCTGCGCTCAGTTCGCAACAAACAACTGCACCTCCCAGTCGCGAACCATTTCAACTCCCCCTCCCATTCCTCAGACGACATGTCCATCCTGGGCCTCCTGCAATGCCACAGTGATGCCACCCGAAGGCTGCAGGAACAGCAAATCATATTCAGCCTGGGAACCCTGCAGCCCAGTGGCATCAATGTGGATTTCACAAGCTTCAAAATCTCCCCTCCCCCAACCACATCCCAAAACCAGCCCAGCTCGTCCCCACCTCCCTAACCTGTTTTTCCTCTCACCTCTCCCCTCCTCCCACCTCAAGCCCCACCCCCATCTCCTATCTACTAACATCATCCCACCCCCTTGACCTGTCCGTCCTCCCTGGACTGACCTATCTCCTCCCTACACCCCCACCTACACTCGCCTTTACTGGCTCCATCCCCGCCTCTTCGACTTGTCTGCCTCCTCTCCACCTATCCTCTCCTCTATCCATCCTCTATCCGCCTCCCCCTCTCTCCCTATTTATTTCAGAAACCTCTTCCCCTCCCCCATTTCTGATGAAAGGTCTAGGCCCGAAACATCAAGTTTTCCTGCTCCTATGATGCTGCTTGGCCTGCTGTGTTCATCCAGCCCCACGCCTTGTTAACACAGAAGAAAAGTCAAAGCTGAGTCAGTTTGTGTAACTCAGGTGACTAGCCGAATGCAAACAGTGGTATCAGACCCCGGGCAACCACCTAGAAACAGATGTCCATTTCAAGCCCACTGACTCCCACAGCTACCTGGAATATACCTCCTCCCACCCACCCTCCTGCAAAAATGCCATCCCCTATTCCCAATTCCTTCGCCTCCGCCGCATCTGCTCCCAGGATGAGACATTCCACTCCCGCACATCTCAAATGTCCTCATTCTTCAAGGACCGCAACTTCCCCCCGACAGTGGTCGAGAACGCCCTCGACCGTGTCTCCCGCATTTCCCGGAACGCATCCCTCACGCCCCATCCCCGCAACAATAACCAAAAAAGAATCTCCCTCGTCCTCACATACCACCCCACCAACCTCCGGATCCAACACATCATCCTCTGACACATCCGCCATCTGCAATCAGACACCACCACCAAAGACATTTTTCCCTCCCCACCCTTATCTGCCTTCCGGAGGGACCACTCCCTCCGCGACTCCCTTGTCCGCTCCACACTCCCCTCCAGCCCCACCACACCCGGCACTTTTCCTTGTAACCGCAGGAAGTGCTACACCTGCCCCCACACCTCCTCCCTCACCCCAATCCCAGGCCCCAAGAAGACTTTCCACATCAGGCGGATGTTCACCTGCACATCTGCCAATGTGGTATACTGCATCCGCTGTACCCGTTGTGGCTTCCTCTACATCAGGGAAACCAAGCGGAGGCTTGGGGACCGCTTTGCAGAACACCTGCGCGCAGTTCGCAACAAACAACTGCACCTCCCAGTCGCGAACCATTTCAACTCCCCCTCCCATTCCTCAGATGGCATGTCCATCCTGGGCATCCTGCAATGCCACAGTGATGCCACCCGAAGGCTGCAGGAACAGCAAATCATATTCAGCCTGGGAACCCTGCAGCCCAATGGCATCAATGTGGATTTCACAAGCTTCAAAATCCCCCCTCCCCCAATCGCATCCCAAAACCAGCCCAGCTCATCTCCACCTCCCTAACCGGTTTTTCCTCTCACCTCTCCCCTCCTCCCACCTCAAGCCCCACCCCCATCTCCTATCTACTAACATCATCCCACCCCCTTGACCTGTCCGTCCTCCCTGGTCTGACCTATCTCCTCCCTACCCCCCCCACCTACACTCACCTTTACTGGCTCCATCCCTGCCTCTTCGACTTGTCTGCCTCGTCTCCACCTATCCTCTCCTCTATCCATCCTCTATCCGCCTCCCCCTCTCTCCCTATTTATTTCAGAACCCTCTTCCCCTCCCCCACTTCTGATGAAGGGTTTAGGCCCGAAACATCAAGTTTTCCTGCTCCTGTGATGCTGCTTGGCCTGCTGTGTTCATCCAGCCCCATGCTTGTTATCAGTGGTATCAGACCCAGTGAGCAAACAGCCTTTCAGGAATATATTGCATGATGCAGAGAAAACCTATGAAAAATCTAAGTGGGAATAACTAAATGGAAGAATGTAAGAAACTCCTTCATATTATAGTGTCCATCTGTTGGATATTGGGAAATGTCGGATTACTCAGCAGGTCAGGCAATATCTGTAGGGGGAGAATCATTGTTTCAGGATGATGATCATTTGTTGATTTCTCCTTTCCAACACAACTGACTGTTTGTGATAGATGGAGGCAATCTGTATAAGGCTCACAGTATTTCTGATGTAACCTAGGATCGGGCATGTCCATCTTCTGACCTAATCTACAGTCATCCTCGTGCACATCTTGAGTGATGTACCTGAACTGCCATTTATGACAAAAGGTTATCAAGCTGAAATGTTGGGCAGAATTTATTACCCTCCCTTGTGGAGAGTTTTCATACAATCCCTTCAGTGTAGAAACAGGCCCTTCAGCCCAACAAGTCCACACTGACCCTCAGAGCATCCCACCCAGACTCATCCCCCTATAACCCACACATCCCTCAACACTACAGGCAAATTTCCATGGCCAATCCACCTAGCCTGCACATCTTTGGACTGGGGAGGAAACCCACACAGACACGGGGAGAATGTGCAAACTTCACACAGACAGTCACCCAAGGGTGGAATTGAACCCTGGTCCCTGACGCTGTGAGGCAACAGTGCTAACCACTGAGCCACCAGGCCACCCTTTTATGAGAGGAGCATTTAATTAGGTAAAAGGTGAGTATCCTGTTCCAGCCCCCACCTCCATCCCAGATTAGATTGATGTAGGGAATACATCTGGACAGCCTTCCTGTTCCATTGTCAATTATGGCCATTAATGTCTCAATCTGCCACTACTGGTATTAACCCAATGACAGGTGGGGAGCTTGCCCTGCAAGAAGCACAACAAACATGTCCTTCATTCAAAGGTAGACATTACCTACTCTAGAATCTGATATCAGGAAGGAGCAGCCCTTCTGAGAGTCACACCATACCTTTCCTACTACCCTGCCCCCTAACCTCCTTATCCTGTGATTCTCTTCCCGCCATGACGCACATAGGTTCCTCAGTCCAACGACAATCCTTGGCCTCAGGTGGGTTTCATACGGACAACAGACACCACCTGTCTGCTGGCACTAATATCCAATCACTAGAGCTGATGGGACTTTCCACACCCAGGGGCATTCATCCTAAGGCACGCCCACTCCCTGCCAAGTGCACGAGCAGCTTTTTATTGTACCTAGAAAGATACAAGCCGTGAACTTCGCCAGCTCTCCAGCTAGTGGGCAAGCTCCCAGTCATCACTTTTCAAATACCAGATTTTAACTCTAACTTTAACTTAGGTTGGTCATGAAAGTTGACAGGATACTTTCCTTTATAAGTGGGAGAGTGGAATACAAGATCAGAGAGAATGGCCAGGATATTCCTATCAAGCTCAGATACCCAATGTCTGTCCCTGATCTGATTAAAACTTACCCACTTAATCTTACATGGCTTCTACACTAGAGTTCTTGGATAGCTAACTCCTCTGTTACCAGTTCAAAAATTCATGTATCCAACAGCAAAGAGGATTGGTGGAGAAACCACATCCCCTATTGAAGCAGAGATAGTAGGATGTTTTTCTGAAGAAGGGTCTAGGCCCGAAACATCAGCCTTCCTGCTCCTATGATGCTGCTTGGCCTGCTGTGTTCATCCAGCTCTACACCTTGTTATCCCCTATTGAAGCACTCAGTTGCCATGTTCTATGACTTAAATGTCCAGCGGCACTGTCAAACACTTTGATATCTCCTGTGAAGTAAGTGTCAGGTTACACTGGCAAGTGTTTTCGGGGCTAGCATGCCAGGTAAGCAGAGTGCCAAGTGGATAGGGTTACAGATGGAAAGGGGGGTCCAGGTAAGTAGGGTATTGGCGGACCAAATGGTTAATGTACCAGGTAAATAAGGTGCCAGGTAAGTTGTCTAGGGTTGGGTGAAGAAAGAAGGCTACCAGCTGGGGAATTGTCAGCCTGGGAGGGTGTTAGATCTGTTGGCTAAGTTGTGAGACCAGTGGCCAAGGGTGTTAGGGCCAGGGGATGAGGGCAGAGGTGGACGCCTGGGGGATGGGTGAGGCAGATTGGTGGTAATGTTCAGTCCGGGGATCAGATCACTGTCGTAGTGCTTCATCACCTGATTAAGGAGCAGTGCTCCAAAAGCTTGTGATTTCAAATAAACCTGTTGAACTATACACTATGGTGTCATGTGACTTCTGATTTTGTTCATCCCAGTCCAAGACTGGCACTTACGTGCCACAGTGATACAGGGATAGTAAGAACTGCCAATACTGGAGTCAGAGATAACACAGTTTGGGGAAGTTGCTCCTCTCTGTCTCCATCTCTGGTGACCGCCTCAAAACTGATATCTATTTCAAGCCCACCGACTCCCACAGCTACCTAGACTACACCTCCTCTCACCCACCTTCTCGCAAGAATGCGATGCCCTACTTCTTAATTCCTCCGCCTCCGCCGCGTCTGCTCCCAAGATGGGGTGTTCCACTTCCGAACAACCCAGATGTCCTTTTATTTCAAGGACCACAACATCCCCCCTTCCATGGTTGAGAATGCTCTCGACTGCATCTTTTGCGTTTCCTGCACCTCTGCCCTCACATCCCCTCCCCACAACAAAAACAGAGACAGAATCCCCCTTGTCCTCACATATCACCCCACTAACCTCCGTATCCAACGTATCATCCTCCATCACTTCCACCACCTACAATCTAACCCCACAACCAAAGATATATTTCCCTCCCCACCCTTACCTGCTTTTTGTAGGGACCGCTGTGTCCGTGACTCCCTTGTCAGCTCCATACTCCCCACTAGCCCCACCACACCTGGCACCTTTCCCTGCAACCGCAGGAAGTGCTACACCTGCCCCTACACCTCCCCCCTCACCTCCATCCAAGGAACCAAAAAAAGCCCTCCACATCAGACAGATGCTCACCTGCACATCCACTAATGTGATCTACTGCATCCGCTGCTCCTGATGTGGCCACCTCTACATTGGTGAGACCAAGCGTAGGCTTGGAGACTGCTTTGTAGAGCACCTGCGCTCTGTTCGCGACAAACAACAACACCTCCCGGTCGTGAACCACTCCCACTCCCACTGTGACACCTCCATCCTGGGCCTCCTCCAGTGTCACAATGACGCCACCCACAAACTGGAGGAGCAGCACCTCATATTTCACCTTGGGAGCCTACAACCTGATGGCCTAGTCACGGATTTCACCAGTTTTAAAATCTCCCCACCCCCGGCCTCATCCCATTTCCAACCATCCCTTGCATTCACGACCAGAAGGTTTTGTTGTTCGTTGTGTACAGAGTACAGATGCTCTACAAAACAGTCTCTGAGTCTCCACTTGGTCTTACCGATATAGAGCAGGTCACATCGGGAGCAGCGGATACAGTAGACCAAGTTGACGGATGTGTATGTGAACCCCTGTCTGAAATGGAAGGTTGTTTTATGCCTTGAATGGGGGTGAGGGGGAGGTGTAGGGGCAGGTGAAGAACTTCCTGTGGTTGCAGGGAAAGGTGCCAGGGGTGGTGGGGTTAGTGGAGAGTGTGGAGCAGAAAGGGGAGTCATGGAGAGAGAGATCTCTTATGAAAGGCCGATAGAGGTGGGGAGGGAAATATATCTTTGGCTGTGGGGTTAGGTTGTAGGTTGCGGAAGTGGCAGAGAATGATGTGCTGTATAGCCTGTGTAGTAAGCCTGGTCTTCAGTTTAACAGTTACTCAGGAATTATAGTAGATTTTTAACCCTGTAATATTTCCTGGGTAACTGTTAGACCAAATACATGAGAACCAGGCAAAGTCTCCAAGTTTATTGGGAAGTTCAAAACCCTGGCCAATTCCCAGGCAGTCAACTGTGTATGGAATTCCACATGATTTTGATGTGTAACCATTCTACACTACAGAAAAAATCCTCTTACCATAGGAATTTGGAAGCTGTTAGAATAAAACTCTGTACAACACGAGTTAGACCACAGCTATAGTACTGACTACAGTGCTGGGTGCCACACCTGAGGCAATGATGGTAAATGGTTCACATTTTGCAAATTCTTGCCATTCTTCTTAATTTAAGGGAAAGGGTTGTGTTGTTGAGAGCTCTTTGGAAGAGGACTTTAGTTTTCCAGGTGTTTATTAAAAGGGCTATTTTTGTATCCATTCAGAGAAGGCATTAAGAATGGCCTGGAGCTCAGTTTCTGAGTGAGCACACGCACATATATGTTGAATCTTGAAACTCAAGGACAGAGATTAGTACAGTTTTGGTTTCAGATTGAAGGTGAAAGCAGACTAGCTTAACAGTTTCAAATCTATTCTAGCAGTTACTATTCTCATATCTGTCAGTAAATTACCAATTCAGCCTGTGGCCAGGTCAAAAGAGAAATATCTGCGATCGAGGTTTGAAACCAAAGATTAAGGTCATGGTTTACTGGCTGCACTCCTACATTGGAGACTTGGACAAACAATAGCAGGCACCATATATGCCTGGAGATTTACCACCAGCAGTGATTAGAATAACAGGAATAGCAGCAGGCTCCTCTCCCAAGCCAACTTGCCCAGCATCAAAGCACTAGTTACTCAAAACTGACTCTGATCAATGGGATAAGTAGCTTGCGTGCCTGACACAAGATTCATGAATCATCTCCTCTACTTTGAACTTGACTGTGAGGTGATATTCCCAGGAGAACCGCAGAAAAAATTTACAACGATATTGAGGTATCCCTAAAGAGGTCAAATATTCCCACTGGCTCATGGGAGTTCCTGGTATATTATTTTCTAGATTCCAATCAGACAGGCCTATACCTTTTAAGATAGTGACAACATCATGGCATACGATATTCCAATAGAAAGATATCTACCTTACCTTCAGTGATTCTCTGTCCAAAATAGAGTCAGTGCCATGTCCTCCATCAATCAGTTATGTGTATGTAATGTTGAGTGATGTCAGTAAGAACAGAACCCTGATTGCATGTGTGTGTGGATGTCTGTGATGCTGTAGCCATGTAAATAGTCGGTGCTGTTAATAAGGTTCAATACAACTGTCTCAATGAGAAACCAATTCTCAGTTACATGGGTTAACATAGAAAGCCATAAGGCACATCACCTGGGTTGTGACAATTGAAAGGGCCAATCCAGGAAGTAGCAAACATTTGTCGACGTTGCTGGGTATGTGCAAAAGCCAAATTGGGGCACTGAAGGGAGCGCACAAACTTCCAAACAACTCACCTATCCAAGCTTTTAGCATCACCTGCTCTGTATGTAGCAGAGAGTGCAAACCAGGCATGGGAGATTGAAGATGCCTTATATTTGATTTTGTTGAAGGCGTTAGATTCTGAAGAATTATGGAAAATAAATTTATTTCAAGTTTTGTGGAGGTACCTGGAGTGGCTTCTTTAAAAGTGGCCATTGAAAGTTTATTGTGGGTGCTGTGAGATTTTCTTTGTAACAAGGTTGTACATAAGTCACATGCCTGGTGACAGCAGCTGCTTTTCTCTAAAACCCTGCTGAGGCTGTTTTTGAACAGAGACTGGTTTGGAGAGGTGCTTGTTTTGTCTGGAGGATAGCCTGCTAAGAATAAGCCAAATTGGAAGAAGGTTTACTAAGACAACATTGCCTAGCTGATCACTCTTTCTGAAAATAAAACCCTCTTTTTGAGTTCAGGGTGAAACCTGTATGTTCTTTCAAAATGAAGAAAATTCTCAAACTTTTATTTTCTGAGCAATTTGTGTCTGCAATACCTCAGAGACAAACAAGTGTGATTAGTGACTTGAACACAGCAGACAAAATACCAGAACAGGCTCCATAACATTCTATGCTTTCTCTGTCTCACATCAAGCATAACCCATTTGGCAAAGTGGAGCTTTATATTTCGTGCTTCTGTGTGTGCCCGTGTCTGTGTATATCTGTGTGTTGTTTTGAGGATATTTAAGAGGATAAGTTATTGTAACTTCTGGATTACTGGCTGCATGTGTTAACCAATTATTCTTTGCTAATCAACTTTGCTTTGTTAACAAACCCACAATTCTATTGATTAAGAAGCCTGTTTGATAAATATTGTTGTTTAAAATCTGGAGCCATAGAAAAGTTGCAGCATAGAGGTCATTCAGCCCATTGCACTGGCTGAATCGACCTCCCCTATTCTAATCCTATTTACCAGCATGTGATCTTTAACCTTGCATGTTACAGGACCTCAGGTGCAGATCCTGACAGAATCTAGGCAGAACTAGGCAGTGAATTCCAGACACACATCACCCTCTGGGTGTAAAAGTTTCTCCACATGTCTCTTCTAATCATTCTACCTGATATTGATAAGGCACTTAATTGTCATCTCAGTAAATTGTGGAAGTGTTTTTATCTTATGTTGTGACTTGTGGAGTAAGAGGACAACAGTGCACTCCTCCAGCTTCAGTGTTAAGACTTGTCAACATCTGAGAACCTATCGAATTCGTGTAGAAACTAGTCATTCTCCATCCTGAGACAGTGACCAGCCAATAAACATAAGAGGAAGGATATGATTGCACCCAGGGTTATCAACCAGAATTTACAAGGACATTGCTACAACTGGACAATTTTAACTGAGGTGAAAGACTGAACAGACCAGAGCGCTTTATTTTCATTATCGAGGAGTGTGAGGTAAGATTTAATTGGGGTGTATAAAATTATGAGAGATCTACCTACTGTAGATTGGAGAGACTGATTTCACCCGTCAAAGAGCTCAAGAACTGCAGGAAATAGCTTGAAAGAACTGGTAGAAGCATTGGAGAAAACAGAAGAGAAAATTTCTTAATCCAGATGATAATGGAGGCAGAAACCCTCGCTGCATATTAAAAAGAAATTGGACAAACACTTGTTATGGTGTCTATAGAGCTTTGATCTATGGGCTAGAAAGTGGGATTTAGGCTGGATTGAAGGTTAGAACAGGCATAGACATGATGGGCTGACTGGCCTCCTGCTGCATAGGAACCTTTCTCTGTTTCTATGATGCCTGAGAGCATTTCCAGCATTTAACTTTTCACTGTTCAGATTTCTAGAATCAACTTTTTTTTTGTTTTTCTGTCTCTCAGTTGCTGCTTCTGATTTTTTTCTCTTAATGTGTTCAAAGTTCACACATATTGACAACACAAACATTATTTTACCTGGTTGTGCATTGCTTCTAATCTTTCCCTCAGCATTGTATTCAAGCCTATCGGTTGTATTGACATAGTTTTCCAATTATCCCTTTACCTAGAAGAATTTACTTTTGCTTTGTCTGTTTACGTTCTGATTAAATGAAAACATTTGTTCCCACCAATCATGTCAGATTATTAGTCACCCTATAGCTATCTATCAATGCAGTCCAAAAGACTTCCTTTATTAAACTAGGCTATTCATGCTTGACTAACTTAATCTTGTTTCTAAAGCAAAAAAAAATACTCCTATAAGGAAAAGTAAATTTCACTGTGCTTAATCACCCTAATGATACTTCAGTAATCAGATAATTATTTGTTATCAGTGAATCAATAGATATATACACTTAGAGGTGTAGAAGACATAGGAACAGAATATTAGGCAATTGCTGTAGAGTGCAACAGTTCATTGGCTGAGCGTCGCCATCACTGAGCCTGCTTAACTTCTGAGATCAACAGAATATTCTGTCATTTTAAATCCCAACGGTAGATTCATGCCACTACAGGTGTGTTTCTGATATCTGCCACTAAAGGACATTTGGACTGCAATCTAAAGTTCACTGCAGAGAGAAGTATGAGGGGCCCCACCTTTGTAATAGACCGGTTATACTTAAAATAACTATTGGACATTCAGGGCTCCACACTAAAATTGATCCCCATTGTCTTAAGTTTCACTCAATACATAGGCCCTTAACAATCCAACAAGCTACTGAAAGGATGACAATATAAGATCTAACTTTTGCCAGCTTTCCTTATCCAACACCACTGGCACACTTTGAGATGAGTGGAGGCTCCAGTTCTTAAAAACTTCCAATGTTATTTTGAGATTCTAGCCTAAATTGAAACCTTTCTGACACACTTCAGGTTAATAGAAGACGCAGTGGGGGACAGCATTTTAAAATATCACAATCTCAATTCTTTCAATAATAGCCTTTAAAAATAAGCTGAAAACACATTCATAAAATCAAGATGAAACTGCCGCAAACACAATTATGAAAAAGATTTTAGTTCTTCCAGGTAAGAACTGCATTGATTATAAATGTGTGATAATAAACAATTAATCCCCTGAGAGCTTTGTTTTTAGACAACCTCAATATAGCTTCTTTGAACTCGTTCTGCAAGAAGAAACTAATGCTATTAAGAAATAGAGAATGTGATATTTCTATACCTATATCCTAAGAAGGCTGAAGTACTTGTTACCTTTGTTGGCAGGGAATTCCATGTTGGATGCAGAGGGGCTGGTTAGCTCAGTTAGTTGGATGGCTTGAGGATCAGAATAACGTCAATGGTCCAGATTTGATTCAGGTAGATTTTGGGACCTACCTCATCTTCCTGCCCCGAAAGGCTGTTGGCAATGGCAAACCCCTACTGCCAAAATCAACAGCTCAGGATGAGGCATCAACTGGCAATGAGCCAAGAACTTGCCTTTGGGTAAAGCACTCATTGACTAGGATCAGTGTGCACATGGCAGCCACTCGACCGTCATGCACATAATAACTATTCTGGTCCTGGGCAACTCATCAGAAGTAGGCAGGTTGTTTACAAGTCAAAAATATAAAAAGCACTTACCCTGCCTGGAACTAGAATAAAATGCTAACCTGTTACTTTTACCCGGCAGGATTTTGTCCAACATGAAAGGGAGAAAGAATTTGGGGAGTGAAGTTCTTCACATCCTCAATAGCTTATTCATCTGAATTCCCTTCTAATGATCTTGCAGATATATTGCTTTAGTCATATTTAGCAAAACATCATTTCTGCTTCTCTAGGAAGTATGGTCGAGGTCTGTTGATTTAATTTTGTTGGATTCCAATGCTGTTCAGTGATACTATTCTGCACTTATTTACAGGTGAGAATTACATCTACGCTGGTCAGACAAGTTTATTTTCCTCATTTTTGTGAAATTTGGGCAGTGTTGGATAGGCCAACAATTACCTCCCATTGCTTGCTGCCTTGAGAAGATGGCAGGGAGCTGTCTTCTTAACTATTGCAGTCCATTTGCGGTACATAGACCCATAATGATCTTGGGGAGGGAGTTCCAGAATTTTAACCCAATGAATGGTGACGTGTTTCCGAGTAAGGATGGCAAGTGGTTTGAAGAGAACTTGCAGATAGTGGTGTTTAAATGTATCTGCCACCATTGTCACAATGGTAGTGGTGATGAGTTTGGAAGGTGCTGTCCTGATGCTTTGGTGAATTTCTGTGGTGCATCTTGTATATGAAATACACTGCTGATACTGAGTGTCGGTAAAGGAAGGACTAAATGTTTGAGATGATGCTAATCAAGCGGGCTGCTTTGTCCTGAATGGTCTCAAGCTGCTTGAGTGTTGTGTGAGCTGCACTCATCCAGACAAGCGGGGAGTGTTCCATCATATGCCTAACTTGTGCCTTGTAGATGGTGGGCAGATTTTGGGGAGTCAGGAGGTGCGTTACTTGCTGCAGGAATCCTACTTTCTGACCTGTTCTTGTACCCGCAGAATTTAAGTGGCTAGTCCCGTTCAATTTCTAGTCAACTGTATGCCTCAGGATGTTGACAGTGGAAGATTCAGCAATAGTGATTCCATCGAATGTCAAAGACAGTTTGGTTAGATTCTCACTCGTTGGATATGGTCATTGCCTTGTACATCTGTGCAATAATGTTACTTGTCACTTGTCAGCCCAAAAATGAATTGTATCTAGGTCTTGTTGTATTTTGACATGGACTGCTTCAGAATCTGAGGAGTTGCCATTGTTTAGGCTACTGGCCACTGTACATTGTTCCTTGTATAAACTACATCTGTTCCACTTACTGTACCAGAATGTCCATATCACAACATATGGTTCTGAGGTACTTGCTACTTGGTGGCAGAGTTCTATGGAAAGGGGAGAAGTTGGATATGTAAAGAAAAATCTGAATGGGTCTGTGGGTAAAGTAGAGAAAGAAAGACACAAAGTAAATGTATCATTGCAGTTGTTGGCTTGCATAATTGTTATTGATTGTCATTAAATTTGGGGTAATTTTCAAGTTTGCCACCTAAAACAATCATGTAAAAAATCAAGTTGCTAGCTTTTCCAGACTTTTTGAGTTTATCCATCTTGAAATCATTGCAAATAAACTTTTGTAATTTCAAAGGAAACTCTGAAGGATAGTTAGGACATAATTTCACTCAGTGCTATTAAAGACAGAATTCGTTCTTACTTAGACTTAGCTCCTCTGGTCCAATGCAGGACAATGGCCCACAGGCCCTCCATCACTGTCCCTCAATGTACTGTTGCTCAATGATATGGGAGGACCTGTTGCCACCCAGTTATCATTGCCTTGATCTCACAGCCTACACACAGATCAAGCAAGTGTCAAGACTCAAGTTGGAAACCGCATGGTTCCTCAGCTAGCAAGGCAACATTGTCCGTCAACATCGTTCAGGCCTGTCAGCAGGTAGAATAGCCAGGAGATACCAAAGACCATACTCTCAATCATCCTCATTTTTAAAAAAAAGTAAAAATCAAAAGGAGAGGGAATTGGGATAATAAACAGCCTTGCTGTACTCCTGTGATTATGCTGAAGAACAATTTAATGCCCCTGTTAGTCTTGATACAGTAGCTGGGTCAGTGTACAAAGACACAAAGACAGAAGTTGCTGGAAAATACTGATCAGGTCTGGCAGCATCTGTGAAGAGAAATCAGAGGTAACGTTTCAGGTCCAGTGAACCTTCCTCCAAAGGAATGCTGCCAGATCTGCTGCGCTTTTCCAGCAACTTCTGTTTTTGTTTCTGATCCACAGCATCTGCAGTTCTTTCAATTTTTATCAGTGTATAAAGACTTCGAAGAGGTTAATATACCGCTTAGGATAGCTTACTGCCTTATGAGGTACCAGAGTGACCACCAATTAATGCTGGCAAAAACCTTCTTGAAATTAATGAAGTTGATCACTGTTGTTTTCTGAACCCCCAGATTCTGGTCTATGATGTTCCTGAGCATAATTATCCACTTATTGCCTGACCTGCTACCCCAGAAACCTGCCTGATCTTCAAGGATACCACATACATCTTCATTCAATGTCTTGTCAAAAACTTTGCAAGGTACTGACAGCGGTGCAATGTCCTTTCAGGTTTTGTAGTTGCTGTGGTTCCCCTTCTTTATCAGCTTGATTATTGAACCTTGCCTCCGTCATCCGAGTCATCTTCCACAGAGTCCAGGTCTTGTTGAAGGTGCCTGCTCGGTTCGACAACATCCCTGAAGATCTGCTGAAATACTTAAAGGGAAATAACTGCAGAATCCTGAAGTGCAGGATGATCTAAAGAACAAGTCACAGGAAGTACAGCAAGAAACTAAGAAAAGTGGTGGAATGCTACTCTTAAAAATAAGAGCAAATTAGGATAAAAGCTGGAACATGATCCTTCCGTTATATAGGACATTGGTGAGACAACATCTCAAATGTTGTGTGCAGTTTTAGTCTCCTCATTTATTCATTCATATTGGCCAGGATTATGACCCATCCCTAATTTCCAAGAGGGTAGTTTAGAATAAACATATTGCTGTGCGTCTGGAGTCACATTGAGGCGAGTCCAGGTCAGGATGGCAGATTTCCTTCCATGAAGCTCTAATGATCCAGATGGGTTTTTCCAGACAATTGGTCATCATTAGGCTCTTAATTCCAGATTTTTATTGAATTCAAACTCTACTATCTGCCATCTGTGGGATTTAATCCAGGTCCCTGGATTAATCAACTTCCCCATTACATTTTTGGTTTGCTACCAAAGTGCATCACCTCACATTGTAACTCCTCTGCCAAGCATTTGCCCACTCAACTTGTCCAAATCGCACTGAAGCCACTCCGCATCCTCCTGACAGTTCACTCTCACACAAATTTTTGTTGTCTATAAACTTGGAAATGATACAATTAGTTCCCTCATTGAGATCATTAATTATATATTGTGAACAGTTGGATCCAAGCACTGGTCCCTCTGGCATCCCAATTGTCACTGCCTGCCTTTCAGAAAAAGACCCATTTATCCTTGCTCTTTGTTTCCTATCTATAAGCCAGTTTTCTGTTCATGTCAGTAACAAAGAAGCATACGAGCAAAGAAGCATGGACTGGAGCTGGTTCAGAGGAGCTTTACACCCAAAATAAGGCGGCTGTCTCATGAAGAAAGATTGGACAGGCTGTGCTAGTTTCTTCTGCAGTTTAGAAGAGTTGGTATAACTTGATTGATGCGTATAATATCCAGAATAGCCTTGATAACATAGACACATGCACAACATAAAACATTCTTTTCTGAGTCCAGATCTGGGGTTGTTTTAACTGGGCATTGTCTTAAATTAACTTTGGAATTCCCTGCCACAGGAGGTAGTGGAGGTGGGAGCATTGAATCTTTTTAAGGTGCAGGTGGATAGATTTTTGTTTAGCAGGGAATCAAAGGAGTAAATGGGAATGTTGAATTCAAATAGAAACAGATCTAATGATATGGTTAAATGGTGGAGCAGGCTTGAGGGGCTCAGTAGCTTACTTATAGAGTCACAGAGATGTGTAGAATGGAAACAAACCCTTCAGTCCAACTTGGCCATGCCAACCATATATCCTGAATTAATCTAGTCCTATCCAATTCATATGTTCGTAAAGGCAGGGGAGATATTTGTACCAGTTACCCAGAGAACTTCTCAAATTGAGCTGCAGCTTACGTACTTTTAGCTGTCAGTTTCATTGAGTTTCTCACACCACACCTTATCAAACTCACCTCATTAATTACCAACCATGCTCTGATGGTGCCCATCATCTGATTCGAGCCTTGTCCTCATCTTCTTGGGAACAACTTGCCGCTGCCAGCATATTCCCAGAACAGACTGGCATGCCTGGTGCTGGTACGATCTTTAAAAGGAAATAGTGCTTATCCAGATAAGTACTGCCAGTCTGGAGCTGACCAGCATGCTTCCTCACATTTGCCCTGGTTATGGCTGACAGGATATTGGTACCGCTCTTTGTGGGCAGGGATCTGGAGATCCTGGCGGAAGGGGTGCTGCACAGGTAGAATGTCCTCTTACCCCAGGGCTACCAAAGGAAGCCATGACACCAGACCATGCCAGCCTGGTCCAGGATTGCCACCGGGATCAGCAATGTCTCCCTGTCTGGAGAAACACCTGGCAGTATCGGTAGAAGGTCAATGACCTTCTCCACTCCACCAGCCAAAGTGCCATTTACTCTCCCATAATTAACAGCTATCTCTAATAATGAACTCACCACACATCAAGGCTTGTGATTTACCACTTTCGTGCTTGCCAGTAGCCCTTTCCCACATTTGCTGACGCCCACCCTGATGTAACTAATCATCCACGCCCTCTGTGCTGCCTACTCACTTGGTCAGGACACCTCTCCACCTGCACCAAAAGTAGCTGCTCTAATCACTTTCTTCTCCATTAATACCTGCCAGTCATTTATTTCAGGAGGACAACAGCCTCAAGTAGGGCAGAAAGAGTCAGAACGACTGGTACGTTGTTGACATTTGGCTCCTCATAGGATCCTGAGCAGATGACTGTCCGAGCCCCTGGACTGGTAGCAAACTCTGCCCCGACTTAATATGCTAGGACCCACTGACCAAAGGCTACTCATGTTGACTGGGTCAAGGCTGAATGATAAACATGAACAGCTTCCTGGCTTTGTGTCTGCACTAAATGGGATAGCAAAGAGCCTATTATCTCTAGCTGAGGAGGCAAAGTGCAAATAGGTAAAGCAAGGCAGAGATGCTGTGAGTAGCCTGGTAGGCTCGAAGTGAATAATAGCTAAAAGAACAAGTGAATTTCCTTGCTGCAGTATTACAATGATAGTTGTCGGTGCAAGCTATGGTGCAGCATTAAAGAACTGAACTGTGGTGTAAAAGAATAGGAGATATGCAACAAGGACGCTTAAGGCCTGGCACACATCTAATACCAATATCCATGGACTTGGGGTTCAATTGCCTGGTGCCTGTGGAGTGTGCCCTGAGATGCTGTTAAATGGTGAGTCTCTTCACTGTCAGCGACAAGCTAAAGACACCTGATACACGGTCTGATTTCCATGTAGCAAATCCTCCACATCTAGGATTTGCTTGTACCGAGTCACACAATAGAAAGCTGCATAGTAATGAGACGAGTCTTCCAGTGAAAAGGTTGCTAACAAGCAATAATCCCCCAAATAGGCAATTTGTCACTGCCGGGCGAGAATCTCACGTCAACACTCTGAAGCTAATAAAAAGATTCAGCACATTGCTCCTGATGTCAAGATAAGAATTGCTGGACTTCTAATGTGATTCTGCCCTTTTTGGTAGCCATAGCCCAAGACATTCAGGCAAGATGGCGGCAGTGTAAGTCGCTCCATTGGGAGCTCCACTCTGCTCGCCGGTTTCTTTTTCTTTTTCTTATTTCCCTTCTCTCTGCATTCATTCTATTCCCCCACCCCAACCTCCACATTTTTAACTACCTATATAAGGAGCTGGATCATGACCGGGAAGCGCGGGGCAGGAACTGAATGCACAGGCCATGTCCAGCATTGATGGCTGATCGAGCGCGGGCAGGAGCGACAGCCATGGATCAAGAGTGGGCTGGTTGCGTGGTGAGAGCAGGCGAGTGAGGCAGCTGCAGTAGATAGTGAGAACGGGCCGGTGAGACACCTGCAGTAGGCGGTGAGAACGGGCCGGTGCGACGGCTGCAGTAGGCGGTGAGAACGGGCCGGTGAGACGGCTGTTGCGGCCTCCTGGGTGTCCCAGCAATGGGAGTGGCACCTGCACCATTGTGGAGATTGGGACTTGGGACTGTGAGATCTGGACTTTACTTGCTTACCTGTCGGCTCCATTAAATTTTTAAAACTGTTGTTGTAACCAAGTGGGCTCCAGTGAATGGCGACTATGTACACTTCTGTCTGTACTTAAATATTGTTATACTTAGTATACGTGTGACAAATAAGCAAATCCAATCTAATCGAAACATTTACCAGATTTAGCAGACATTTATAACTCTGAAACTAATGCAAACCCTTGTTATCTCTCCCTTCAGCCTTGGATCTGCTAGCTTCTGTGGTAACTCAACTGTCTTTTCTGGATCAGAGATAAACACTTCCCCCTCCTTCCTGGACCTCTCTGTCTCCATCTCGGGCAACCACCTAGAAACCATTGTCCATTTCAAGCCCACTGACTCCCACAGCTACATGGAATACACCTCCTCCCACCCACCTTCCTGCAAAAATGCCATCCCCTATTCCCAATTCCTTCGCCTCCGCCGCATCTGCTCCCAGGATGAGACATTCCACTCCCGTACATCTCAAATGTCCTCATTCTTCAAGGACCGCAACTTCCCCCCCACAGTGGTCGAGAACGCCCTCGACCATGTCTCCCGCATTTCCCGGAACACATCCCTCACGCCCCGTCCCCGCAATAATAACCAAAAAAGAATCCTCCTCATCCTCACATACCACCCCACCAACCTCCAGATCCAACGCATCATCCTCTGACATTTCCGCCATCTGCAATCAGACCCCACCACCAAAGACATTTTGCCCTCCCCACCCTTATCTGCCTTCCGGAGGGACCACTCCCTCTGCGACTCTCTTGTCCGCTCCACACTCCCCTCCAGCCCCACCACACCCGGCACTTTTCCTTGTAACCGCAGGAAGTGCTACACCTGCCCCCACACCTCCTCCCTCACCCCAATCCCAGGCCCCAAGAAGACTTTCCACATCAGGCAGATGTTCACCTGCACATCTGCCAATGTGGTATACTGCATCCGCTGTACCCGTTGTGGCTTCCTCTACATCGGGGAAACCAAGCGGAGGCTTGGGGATCGCTTTGCAGAACACCTGCGCTCAGTTCGCAACAAACAACCGCACCTCCCAGTCGCGAACCATTTCAACTCCCCCTCCCAGTCCTCAGACGACATGTCCATCCTGGGCCTCCTGCAATGCCACAGTGATGCCACCCGAAGGCTGCAGGAACAGCAAATCATATTCAGCCTGGGAACCCTGCAGCCCAATGGTATCAATGTGAATTTCACATGCTTCAAAATCTCCCCTCCCCCAACCGCATCCCAAAACCAGCCCAGCTCATCTCCACCTCCCTAACCTGTTTTTCCTCTCACCTCTCCCCTCCTCCCACCTCATGCCACACCCCCATCTCCTATCTACTAACATCATCCCGCTCCCTTGACCTGTCCGTCCTCCCTGGACTGACCTACCTCCTCCCTACCCCCCCACCTACACTCACCTTTACTGGCTCCATCCCCGCCTCTTTGACTTGTCTGCCTCCTCTCCACCTATCCTCTCCTCTATCCATCCTCTATCCGCCTCCCCCTCTCTCCCTATTTATTTCAGAAACCTCTTCCCCTCCCCCATTTCTGCTGAAGGGTCTAGGCCCGAAATGTCAAGTTTTCCTGCCCCTATGATGCTGCTTGGCCTGCTGTGTTCATCCAGCCCCACGCCTTGTTATCTCTGTCTTTTCTGGTTTCTCAGGTTCACTTATCTCCTTGCTCCATGTGGTAATGAATGATATGGTTACCAAGGCTGTTATTGTTACATCATGGAAGAAACTAAGCATAACCACAGTCTTAAAATAAATGCTATCCATGAACTTTAATTTTAACCCCAGGAATATTAATCAATCATCCCTACTTCAAGGCCTTATCAACACAAATAGTAGTTCTTCCACTTGACTTTTAGCAGGGAACAACACATCAGCATCTTCTCTTCAGTAAAGACATTTCTTCACCAAAATATGCTTATTTGTACAAATTGTAAAAGTACATTGCAAAACATTTCAAATTGAATATTACAGAAAGTGCAATAAAATTAATCTCTTCTCCATACAGCATAATCTACTCTGAGGTGCCTCAATATACTCGCGATGCTCTTGATATTCAAAATCTACATTCCACGTCAGACACACAACCCAAGGGCACAACATTTCATCAGAGATAAAAGGTACTGCAGATGCTGGAGAATCCGTGATAACAAGCATGGGGCTGGATGAACACAGCAGGTCAAGCAGCATCATAGGAGCAGGAAAACTTGACATTTCGGGCCTAAACCCTTCTTCAGAAATGGGGGAGGGGAAGAGGGTTCTGAAATAAATAGGGAGAGAGGGGGAGGCGGATAGAGGATGGATAGAGGAGAGGATAGGTGGAGAGGAGGCAGACAAGTCGAAGAGGCGGGGATGGAGCCAGTAAAGGTGAGTGTAGGTAGGGGGGTAGGGAGGAGATAGGTCAGTCCAGGGAGGACGGACAGGTCAAGGGGGCGGGATGATGTTAGTAGATAGGAGATGGCGGTGTGGCTTGAGGTGAGAGGGAAAACAGGTTAGGGAGGTGGAGATGAGCTGGGCTGGTTTTGGGATGCGGTTGGGGGAGGGGAGATTTTGAAGCTTGTGAAATCCACATTGATGCCATTGGGCTGCAGGGTTCCCAGGCTGAATATGATTTGCTGTTCCTGCAGCCTTCGGGTGGCATCACTGTGGCATTGTAGGAGGCCCAGGATGGACATGTCGTCTGAGGAATGGGAGGGGGAGTTGAAATGGTTTGCGACTGGGAGGTGCAGTTGTTTGTTGCGAACTGATCGCAGGTGTTCTGCAAAGTGATCCCCAAGCCTCCGCTTGGTTTCCCCGATGTAGAGGAAGCCACAACGGGTACAGCGGATGCAGTATACCACATTGGCAGATGTGCAGGTGAACATCTGCCTGATGTGGAAAGTCTTCTTGGGGCCTGGGATTGGGGTGAGGAGGAGGTGTGGGGGCAGGTGTAGCACTTCCTGAGGTTACAAGGAGAAGTGCCGGGTGTGGTGGGGCTGGAGGGGAGTGTGGAGCGGACAAGGGAGTCGCAGAGGGAGTGGTCCCTCCGGAAGGCAGATAAGGGTGGGGAGGGCAAAATGTCTTTGGTGGTGGGGTCTGATTGCAGATGGCGGAAGTGTCGGAGGATGATGCGTTGGATCCGGAGGTTGGTGGGGTGGTATGTGAGGACGAGGGGGATTCTTTTTTGGTTATTATTGCGGGGACGGGGCGTGAGGGATGTGTTCCGGGAAATGCAGGAGACACGGTCGAGGGCGTTCTCGACCACTGTGGGGGGGAAGTTGCGGTCCTTGAAGAATGAGGACATTTGAGATGTGCGGGATTGGAATGTCTCATCCTGGGAGCAGATGCAGCGGAGGCGAAGGAATTGGGAATAGGGGATGGCATTTTTGCAGGAAGGTGGGTGGGAGGAGGTGTATTCCATGTAGCTGTGGGAGTCAGTGGGCTTGAACTGGACATCTGTTTCTAGGTGGTTGCCCGAGATGGAGACAGAGAGGTCCAGGAAGAAGAGAGAAGTGTTGGAGATGGTCCAGGTGAACTTCAGGTTGGGGTGGAAGGTGTTGGTGAAGTGGATGAACTGCTCGTGCTCCTCGTGGGAGCACGAGGTGTCGCAGATACAGTCATCAATGTAACGGAGGAAGAGGTGGGGTTTAGGGCCAGTGTAGGTACGGAAGAGGGATTGTTCCACGTAACCTACAAAGAGGCAGGCATAGCTTGGGCCCATGCGGGTACCCATGGCCACCCCCTTTGTCTGTAGGAAGTGGGAGGAATTGAAAGAAAAGTTGTTGAGGGTGTGGACGAGTTCGGCTAAGCGGATGAGGGTGTCTGTGGAGGGGGATTGATCAGTTCTGCGGCGACAGGAAGAAGCGGAGGTCCTTTAGGCCATCAGCATGGGGAATACAGGTGTATAGGGACTGGACGTCCATAGTAAAAATTAGGTGTTGGGGACAGGGGAATTAGAAGTTCTGGAGGAGGTGGAGGGCGTGGCTGGTGTCACAGACGTAGGTAGGGAGTTCCTGGACCAAGGGGGTGAAAATGGAGTCTAGGTAGGTGGAGATGAGTTCAGTGGGGCAGGAGCAGGCGGAGACAATGGGTCGACCAGGGCATTCAGGTTTGTGGATTTTGGGGAGGAGATAGAAGCGGGCGGTGCAGGGTTGGGGAATGATGAGGTTGGAGGCGGTGGGTGGGAGGTCACCTGAGGTGATGAGGTTGTGGATGGTTTGGGAGATGATGGTTTGGTGCTTGGGGGTGGGGTCATGATCTAGGGGGCGGTAGGAGGAGGTGTCAGAGAGTTGGCGCCTGGCCTCAGCAATGTAGAGGTCAGTGCGCCATACTACGACTGCCCCTCCCTTGTCTGCGGGTTTTATGATGAGGTTGGGATTGGAGCGGAGGGAGCGGAGGGCTGCATGTTCTCCGGGGGAGAGGTTGGAGATGACATGTCCATCCTGGGCCTCCTACAATGCCACAGTGATGCCACCCGAAGGCTGCAGGAACAGCAAATCATATTCAGCCTGGGAACCCTGCAGCCCAATGGCATCAATGTGGATTTCACAAGCTTCAAAATCTCCCCTCCCCCAACCGCATCCCAAAACCAGCCCAGCTCATCTCCACCTCCCTAACCTGTTTTTCCTCTCACCTCAAGCCACACCCCCATCTCCTATCTACTAACATCATCCCGCCCCCTTGACCTGTCCGTCCTCCCTGGACTGACCTATCTCCTCCCCACCCCCCCACCTACACTCACCTTTACTGGCTCCATCCCCGCCTCTTCGACTTGTCTGCCTCCTCTCCACCTATCCTCTCCTCTATCCATCCCCTATCCGCCTCCCCCTCTCTCCCTATTTATTTCAGAACCCTCTTCCCCTCCCCCATTTCTGATGAAGGGTTTAGGCCCGAAACGTCAAGTTTTCCTGCTCCTATGATGCTGCTTGACCTGCTGTGTTCATCCAGCCCCATGCTTGTTATCTCACAACATTTCATATTGTGTACATCATTCCACATTTTCCACTAAAGGTGCCTTGAGACTATTTCAATACTTTTGATATTCATGACATATATCAGCCCAGAAGAAAAACTTGTGGCAAGTGAAACATAAAGGTCTGGTTTATTTTGTACATTTCAAAATAAGAGGTGCCATGTTACATGTATGTTCACTTCCATGTATTAAAGATTTTTTTTGGCTTTTTTCTCTCTGGGATGTCAGCCATATAGCCCAGGAGTTCTACACAGTTTCAAGCCCTATAATATTAAGGTGAGAGGCCTTAGCCTATGCTCTCTCTCTCCGTTGCTCATCTGAGGTGGCTACCATAAGCTTTAGTGCAATCCTTCATTGAGAATAACTCTATCTACCAGAATTGGTCCGCTTTAAAATTGCACCAACAATGTTTGGGCTGACCAAAAAGTATCCTTCAGCAAGTTGATAGATGTCCAAGCTCATGTTTTCTTTGGTGTGTATCCCTGGGAACAGCCCAATGGAGTCACATTAAGGAGCTGCTGGGAATCAACCACAACAAAAATAACTGCATGTTGCATCTCACTCCGGAGCTTCTTTGCACAGGCACATTACAGAAGGAGGTAGACAACAACCTTTCCCCAAGATAGCCATCTCAAGGAAAACATATAGATTGGTGAGACTCTGAGCATGCAGTCAGAGTCTGATAGGGAGAGTTCTTCTCACCATCAAGCGACATTTTGTTGCTTATTTACAAGTTCTGGCAGTGAGGCGTTCTGCAATATGACTCTGACAGTCTGCTCAAGGAATCATTTAGAAAATACACTATTTTCTGCACTTGCAGGGCCTCAAGAAATTATGTCATGACCACTACCTGATAGATTTGTGATCAAGGGTATTTTATCTGCCTAAACTTTTCCATGAAGGATAGACAGTACCGCATGGTCTAATTGCCCATTGCGTGGCAATGTGGCCAAACCCACCTTTTGTAAATATTTGGTGTCTGTGTCTGATGGTCCATGCAACATCACACAAAAGTGGCTATCAGGTGACAGCACGTCAGGTACGTTTTTCTCCTTTTATCTCGAGGTTAGTACCTTGTGTCCCTGCGAGCATTCTCTGAGATTCCTCAAAGCCTCTGCTACTTGTTGCAGCCACATTACAGCCTTAGGGCAGTATGAGGACCTGAATGCCAGTGGCTGCATTGAAAATGACATTGGTATGAAATGTTACATGTCGAATTGCAAAAGTTTGCAAATTCTCTGTTTGTCGTCCATTGTTTCCTGAGGCTCAGGAAAGTTTGTCAGACAGGGCTAAACCTGGAAAATCAGTTCAATGTGAGGCATAAGTCTCATTATAATAATTAAAAGACCATCTGCCTCCAAGAAGCAGCTTATTTCCCCAGCCCTCAGTCCCATCTTAATTCCATAAAAGCCTGATGTGGGCAGGCTTGAGATAAGTTTAAAGAAAATTCACACCTCACCTTATTCCAATCCATACATGAACGGGAATTAAACCTTCTCTCATTACCTTTTCTAAAGGTATTGTTTACCAGTGCTGGCAGCCTTTCCTTTTCTGCTCTTGTAAAGTCATAAAGCTGTACAGCATGGAATTTGACCCTTCGGTCCAATTTATCCATGCCGACCAGATATCCTAAATTAAATTAATCCCATTTGCCAACATGCGGCTCATATCCCTCTAAACCCTTCCTGTTCATATACCCATTCAAATGCCTTTTAAATGTTGTAATTATACCAGCCTCCACCACTTCCTCATTCCACACACACACCAACCTCTGTGTGAAAAAGCTGCCCCTTGGGTCCCTTTTAAACCTTTCGCCTCTCACCTTAAACCTTTGCCCTCTAGTTTTGAGTTCCCCCACCCCAGGGAAAAGACCTTGTCTATTCACCCTATCCATCGCCTCTCATGATTTCATAAACCTCTATAAGGTTAGCCCTCAGCCTCCGACGCTCCAGGGAAAATAGCCCCAGCCTATTCAGCCTCTCCATATAGCTCAAACCCTCCGACCCTGGCAACATCCTTGTATATCTTTTCTGAACCCTTTCAAATTTCATAATGTCCTTCCGAGAGCAAGGAGACCAGAATTGAACACAGTATTGCAATTGCAGCCTAACCAATATTCTGTACAGCCGCAACATGACCCCACCAACTCCTATATTCAATGCGCTGACCAATAAAGACAAACATACCAAATGCCTTCTTCACTATCCTATCTATCTACGATTCCACTTTCAAGAAACTATGTACCTGTACTCCAAGGTCCTGTCTGGTTCATCTGTACGTTCCAGCATTTGCAGACAAAGGTAAACAAACTTCAGTTTGACACAGAAGCAAAAAGAAAACAGATTTCTAATCCAACTAGACATAGTGACAACAGATTTGGCTGCACCATTATTGTGTACTCAAAGTGGCTCACTTGGCTGCACAGTTAGTTTGGAATGTTGAGTAATGCCAATGGTAGGGGCTCAATTCCTGTACTAGCTGAGGTTACCATGAAGGATCCTCCTTCCCAACCTTTCCCCTTGCCTGAGGTGTGGTGACTCTCAGCTTAAGGAATCACCACCAAGCATCTCTCTCTAATGAGAGAACAGCCCTATGGTCTGGTGAGACTATGGCGACTTTACCTTCACTCGAAGCACTGTAAACTATGTTTCAGTTAAATTGCATGAACAAAGCCATGCCATCAGCTAAATACGCAGGTTTTGGCAGAGTGACATGATAATATTTGTGGCATCTTGTCATCAGGTCGGCAGGAAACAATTTGCAAAACTGTTCCATCCGTCACAAGGCACCAACATAGAGGTTCCACATTAGGTAACAGTAATTTGAGTGCATTTTCTTGTAGCCATACTATATTGCTAAGAATGGAATTGGCACTAATGTTTTTCTTCCAACCATTTCATGAAATGGTAATTTCACAAGTCAATAAGCCAAAATACTGTATATTAAGTTCCTTTATTAGTTCCCTGCTAATTCAGGCCAGCAGCTTGGTTTTCTTTGCCCTGGTTTAATTTATTCGTACACCTCTTCAACTTAATTTGGAAAAGCTATTAAGCTGCATAAGTCTGAGGTTCCTTTTGAAGCCCTGCAATGGCTTGTGAAATGTTTTTATACTGCTAGTGTGGCATTCTCTTTACTCGTTCCTGCACCTTTAAATTTCACTGCATGTAATTTTCTTTACTCACCAGTGCTGTGTACAATCAGCTCAGCTCATCCTAACCTGCAACTGAAATGATATTAATAAGCTATTTGGAAGACTGGAGACAAATGAAACAGCCTAAAGATCTACCATTGGACATCCGCATTTAATCTGCCAATAACAGTAAAGTTCGATCAACACATCTGCACTCAAATAAATACATGGAACAATTCTTACAACTAGTGTTATTATCAGACTCCACTCAATTCCTATTGTAATAATTGGA
Organism: Ginglymostoma cirratum; assembly: GCA_024137785.1. NCBI lineage: Eukaryota > Metazoa > Chordata > Chondrichthyes > Orectolobiformes > Ginglymostomatidae > Ginglymostoma > Ginglymostoma cirratum. The sequence continues at coordinate 5,796,435 of JAHRHZ010000032.1, forward strand.
AAAAAAACAGTAACTTGAAGGCACAGCCTTAACCATAACAAGACAACAAATGTAGATTAAAAGAGGCTGTCCTCTGAGGCTTGTGTAATCGAGAAGACATTCTAATTTTAACTCTCTTTCTGTTTGATTGCATGGTAATAACTCAGGTATGTGATTGAAAGCCTTATGTCCAGGAGTCGCCACTGCTAACTGCTGTTTAATTTGTAACTATAAACCCTCCCCATTTTATCAGACTTCAAACAGCTTCAATAGAAATTACAAAAATATAAGTCTGATCCCAATGTCTTATTTAATTTGAATGTTCGCCTTTTTGGCTCGCAGCTTTGCCTCATACTGTGGGGCAGCAAATTTTGAAACAATTAAGAACTTCTTCAATGTGGTGAAGATTAGTGGGAAACCAGAGGATTGGGAAGCCTTTAAAATCCAGCAAAGGACTACTAAAAGAGCAATAAGGTGGACAGAAGATGAAATATGAGGGTAAGCTAGCTAACAAACAATGTAATATATAATAGAAAAGATTACAAGTCTTTTAGGTATAAAACGTAACAGATAGGCAAGGGTCGAAATTGGACTGCTGGAAGATGAGGTTGGAGAAGTAATAATGGGGAACAAATAAATGGAGGAACTGAACAGGTAGTTTGTAATAGTCTTCATGGTGGAAGACATCAGTAACATACCAGAACTTCAAGAGAGTGAAGCAGAAGAGAGTGCAGTGGCCATGATTAAATAGAAGTGCCAGGAAAGTTGAAAGGTCTGAAGGTGGCTAAATTACTTGGACCAGGTGGACTATCCCCCAGGGTTGTGAAGGAGATTGCTGAGGAGAGTGTGGAGGCATTGGTGGTGAACTTTCAGGAATCACTGGAGACAGGGAGGGCCCGGAGGACTGGAAAATAGCTAATGTAACATCCCTGTTTAAGAAGGGAGCGAAGCGGAAGACAATAAATTACAGGCTGGTTAGCCTGACCTCAGTCGTTGTTTAGAGTTTAGAGTTCATTATTCAGGATGAGATTGTGGAGTACTTGGAAGTGCATGGTAAAATAGGGCTGAGTCAGCACAGCATCATCAAGGGAAGGTCATGCTTGACAAATCTGTTAGAATTTTTTGAGGAAGGAAGAGCAAATTAGACAAAGAAGACCCAGTGAACAATATATATTTGGATTTCCAAAAGGCCTTTGACAAGGTGATGCACAGGAGGCTGCTAAATAAGATAAGAGTTTATGTTGTCAGGAGCAAAGTACTGACATGGATTGAAGATTGGCTGACTGGCAGAAAGCAGAAAGTTGGGATAAAGGAGTCGTTTTCTGTTTGGTAGCCAGTGACTAGTGGATTTTACATTATACATTAACAATCTGGACAATGGAATTGAGGGCAATTTGCAGATGACAAAGATAGGTGGAGGGATGGGTAGTGCTGTGGGAGTGGGGAGGCTGCAGAAAGACTTGGACAGGCTAAGAGAGTGGGTAAAGAAATGACAGATGGAATACAATGTGGGAAAGTGTGAGGCTATACACTTTGGTAGGTAGAATAGAGGCATAGACTATTTTCTAAATGGAGAAAGGCTTCAGAAATCTGAAGTACAAAGAGACTTAGGAATCCTAATTCAGGATTCGCTTAGGGTTAAAATGCAGGCCGAGTTCGCAGTTAGGAAGGTAAATGCAATGTTAGCATTCATTTCAAGAGGGATAGAATACAAGAGCAGGCATGTACTGCCAAGGCTGCATGAGTCACTGGTCAAACTGCATTTGGAATATTGCGAGCAGTTTTGCACCCTGTATCTAAGGAAAGATATTCTGGTGCTGGAAAGGGTCCAGAGGAAATTTACAAGAGTGATCCGGGGGATGAAGATTTGTTGTATGAGGAACAAGTGAGGACTCTGGGTCTGTATTCAATGGAGTTTTGAAGGACGAGGGGAGAATCTCATTGATACTTACAGAATGCTAAGAGGCCTGGATAGAGTGGATGTTTAGAAAATGTTTCCACTACTACATGAAGACGTATTAGAAACATAGCCACAACTTTAATGGAGGAATG
>JAHRHZ010000032.1:5823465-5944554 GCA_024137785.1 Ginglymostoma cirratum
CCCCCCCACAGTGGTCGAGAACGCCCTCGACCGTGTCTCCCGCATTTCCCGTAATACATCCCTCACGCCCCGTCCCCGCAATAATAACCAAAAAGGAATCCCCCTCGTCCTCACGTACGACCCCACCAACCTCCGGATCCAACGCATCATCCTCCGACACTTCTGCCATCTGCAATCAGACCCCACCACCAAAGACATTTTTCCCTCCCCACCCGTATCTGCCTTCCGGAGGGACCACTCCCTCCGCGACTCCCTTGTTCGCTCCACACTCCCCTCCAGCCCCACCACACCCGGCACTTTTCCCTGCAACCGCAGGAAGTGCTACACCTGCCCCCTCACCTCCTCCCTCACCCCAATCCCAGGCCCCAAGAAGACTTTCCACGTCAAGCAGATGTTCACCTGCACATCTGCTAATGTGGTATACTGCATCCGCTGCACTCGTTGTGGCCTCCTCTACATCAGGGAAACCAAGCGGAGGCTTGGGGACCGCTTTGCAGAACACCTGCGATCAGTTCGCAACAAACAACTGCACCTCCCAGTCGCGAACCATTTCAACTCCCCCTCCCATTCCTCAGACGACATGTCCATCCTGGGCCTCCTGCAATGCCACAGTGATGTCACCCGAAGGCTGCAGGAACAGCAAATCATATTCAGCCTGGGAACCCTGCAGCCCAATGGTATCAATGTGGATTTCACAAGCTTCAAAATCTCCCCTCCCCCAACCGCATCCCAAAACCAGCCCAGCTCATCTCCACCTCCTTAACCTGTTTTTCCTCTCACCTCAAGCCCCACCCCCATCTCCTATCTACTAACATCATCCCGCCCCCTTGACCTGTCCGTCCTCCCTGGACTGACCTATCTCCTCCCTACCCACCCACCTACACCCGCCTTTACTGGCTCCATCCCCGCCTCTTCGACTGGTCTGCCTCCTCTCCACCTATCCTCTCCTCTATCCATCTTCTATCCGCCTCCCCCTCTCTCCCTATTTATTTCAGAACCCTCTTCCCCTCCCCCATTTCTGAAGAAGGGTTTAGGCCCGAAACGTCAAGTTTTCCTGCTCCTATGATGCTGCTTGGCCTGCTGTGTTCATCCAGCCCCACGCCTAGTTTTGATCTCCAACATGCTTCAAAGCAAGTTGCGCCGGTTCTGTGCAGAAAGTTGTTTCCAGCAGAGGGCAACAGTCAACCCGTCCCCGACGAATTTAATGACATTGTGGGTTTTCAAACAGACTTTATCGACGATGATTATCTTGGCTCTTACGTTGACTAGAAATTGCAAAGGAGATAGATTGAAGCTAGATAGAAGATAGAAAGGAGTTTTAGAACACACCTTTCAGAGTTGTTGCATAATCGCGCGATGAGAAACGCACACAGCGTCCTGTACAATGTTGGAAGAGAATGAACTTCTGTAAGGGGATTCGTATTGCTTTGTAAACTTTACCAGGATCTTGAAGTCCTCGAACACTAAACTTTCTTAGGACGTTAGTTCCTCCTCGCAAATACAAGCTTAAGAGTTGTAGTGAACAGATAAACATTTACATGATCTACTGTAAACTATTTTGTGTGTGTGTGTAGGAAGTTTGGGAAGAATGTGCATTGCCAAGCGGAAAACACTGCGCTTCCTCCTCTCTCTCTTCATCTACCCATCACATCCACCCAGTTTGAAGGCCAATGCAACATGCAAGACGGGTGAAATATACTTGAGCTTGTTCAATCCGGTTCTCCCGTGCTTGGGGTGATGGTGGTGTCTGTACGAGACTAGTTAATACTCTGTCAGCTCCCCTCTGGCTTTGATAACTCTCAGCCACAGCCACAGTATCCGGAAGCCGGGATCGCCGTTGCGCCTGCTCGGTCCTCGTTCCCTCTCTGTCATTCACGGCACGATCCGCGCTCCGATTGGGCAATCTTGTCCTTGCGTCACAGCATCCGTGTGATTGACAGGCAGAGACCGTTTTTCCATTGGCGGTAACGGTCCGGAGGGCGGGGCGATAGGGGTCGGGAGGTGATTTAAGGGGCTCCCACCCACCCGCCGCGCCGCACATTTTCATCCGGTTCCGGTGGATGAGGGGGGCCACGTGTGGGGGGGAAAAAAAAAATCAGGAAAACCAAAAGTACTTCAGTTCAGTTTATTTAATTTCTTTATTTTTAAAAGAATACTTTATTTATCATCCGATCGCAACCTGAAGAAGAAATGGGGAAAGGGGTAAGTGAGGGGGTGATGTTTGTGTGTGAACATGGTTGAAGTTAGTGGGTCTGTCTGGGGAGGTGGGCTGGAGGTTGAGTGGAGCTGGAGGAGGCCCCAAATCGGACCGGCGCTTCTCAAAGAGCCATTAGGGGCAGGATTCATTGTATTCAAAAGGCAAGAGAGCTGACTCGTCTGCTGTGGAAAGAAATGACCCAAGTTCATATACCCCGGGTGTTTTCTTTTTGGGTGATCAGGTTTTGTCAACACAGTCCTGAGAGGAATTGAAGCTACCAATCTTGGAGCCAGTGGATTCTGAACTGGAGAGGGAGTTAGGGCTGACTGCTCTCTCACCCGTTCAGTATCTGGTTGTTTTGTTTTGAGGGGAATTGTACAGGTCCTACAGCTCGGAACATCTCTTCGACCCGGCAGGTGAGCTGAAACGTATGTGTCACTGTTTGTTACAAGGAATCGGTCTGAGCGAAAGTTAACTTATTTCCAGATTGTCATCCTGAATAGAGGCTTACTGTCTTTCTTTGAGATTTTCTGTTGAAGATATTGTGCGTGGTATGAGTGTAGGGTGCTTGTGTGGGAGTGAATGTTCCAATTAGTTCTGTGGTTACAACCGTGATGGAACTACATGAGGCAGGGTGTCGGTCGTAGGCTTCTCCTGTAACCCTTACTAACAAAAGGAGCATTGTTCAATATTTTTCCCTGTTTTATAAAATTGGCAGTGTGCGCTGATTAGTTACAAGTTACCAATTAGGACATGTAGTTAATGTAGGGTGGAAAAAGACAGGAAGCTGTTCATAAACTTGCACAAAGAGTCGGTATTCGTCGAATCCATGTCTCTAGAGATGTGTGCGGTTAATACGTTTTCGTTGCATGAGTAAGGCAGTCATACATAGCTTAGAATATAAATGTCTAAATGAATTCGAGGAACAGAAGGATCGAAGTTGGTGGGGCCTTAGGGAGGGTGAAAGACTGACATAGATACAGACCACTAAGCTGCAACCAAAAGCAAAGTAAGTACTGGGATCACAAACAAAAGTTGCTGAGAAAGCTCAGCAGATCTGGCAGCATCTGTGGAAAGAAATCAGTTAACGTTTCGGGGTAAAATGTCTCCTGAAATCCTTGCTAAGCCTCCTGCCTTCCACATTAAAAATTATGTCCCTTGTTGACCGTCAAGGAGAATAGCTGTTTTCTATTCACCCTCTCCATTCCCTTCATAATCCTGAAGATGCTTGTGCGCAGTAGTGCACATCTGAACAAGTTGATTAAAATATCTCCAAAGTATTCCCATACCTCTGGGTCAGAAGGCCTACGTTCAAGTCCCACCTGCTCCATGTATGTGTCATATCCGAACAGGTTGGTTGAAAATAGCCCCTCAATCAGGTGCCCCCTCAGCCTTCTCTGTTCTAAAGCAAACAACCTAAATTTATCTAATGTCTCTTTTTAGCTAAAATATTCCATCCCAGACAATAACCTAGTGAGTCTCTGCACCCTTTCCAGTGCAATCGCATCTGTCCTATAGTGCAGTGGCCATTAGTGCACGAAGTACTCCAGCTGTGGCTTGACCAAACTTTTGTACAGCTCCAACATAACCTCCCTGTCTTTATTGAACGGTGGAGCAGACTTGAAGGGCCTAGTGGCCTATTCTTGTTCCTTGTTTATATGTTCAAAATTCCAAATGATAGAAAGGATGTGGAGTCAGAGCAAGTCCAAGAATAATTTGCCGGAATGAAAGCAGAATACCGATGTTGTACCCACTAGGAGAGATTGACCAGGCTGCAGCAATTTCTTCTAGGAAAGTTCAAGGAATGCCCCAGCAGTGGTCTTTAAGATTATGAAAGTAGAAGCAGATGTTCCACTTGAGGACAGGATCAAACCTAAGGCTGCAAATATAAGATAGTCAGTAATAAATCTAGTTGGAAATTGAGGAGCGTTCCCCCCCCCCCCCGGAGAAGAAATGGTGAACCTGCTATCTCAGGAATAGTTGAGGTGACTGGCATAGATCTGTTTAAAGGGAAACCAGGTTAACATGTTGCAGAGAAGGCAATAGAATAATATGCTGCTGGAGCTTGGAGAGACGAAGGATCTGTAGGTTGAGACATCTTTTAGAGATCAGATTTTTTCTTTTAGAATGTCTGATTATCTTCCCCAGACATCAGCAAGGACAGACTGTTGAAATTTTTATGGCCAAGTTAGATTCTTGATTAATAAGGGAGTCAAAGTGTAAAAGGGTTGACGTGAAAGTTGAAGCCACAATTTTATCAATTGATGTCCTATTCTGTACGTTAGATTCAGAAGGATGGGAAAAGTCTCTTGAAGTACATTAGCATAGGTCTGTTGGGCAGAGTGGCCTGTTTCAGTGCTCTTAAAAAAAAATTTATAACGTTGATTGCTTTAATTCCAAAAAGTCATTGTACCTGTCAGACCTGTTATAATGATTCCTATTCTGTTATATATTAAATGGTGGTAATTCTGCTTGGCATTTACTGTAGCTTTATTTCACGTTTTTGCTTGCAAACGCACTGTATCAAAGTCATAGTCCAGGTATTCTAAAAGAATAATTTCCAAGCAATCATTTAGTAACAGACCTTGAATATTGCTGAAAATGGCAAATCTTTTCATCTTGCGCACACAGGGCAAATACAAGAGTACTAAATTTCAAATAACTGCAACAATTCATATCCTAGGAGAAAAGGGTGCTCATTGATTGTCAAGATGACTGGTTCAAAAAGCAAAATGATATTCTTGGTTTTTCTGAGTTCCGAGATAAATGAGGGCTGAACATAACCCTTCAGTTTGCAGATAAGAGGTCCTTGTGTTTGAATCATTGTCATTTTGATCAAGCTTTAAATCAGTGACAAAAGACTTTAAAAATTATAAACGAATATATTTGATTTGATCAGCTAGTTGATGCTACATACAACCTATGTATGTAGCATTGCATTGGAATTAACATTCTTGTGTGATCTTTTGGTTGTCCACTGTAAACACTTAAGAGTGCACTCAGGCAGCAGTACTAGTACCATCAAAAAAAAATCTACCATTCATTGTGATTCCAAGATTGGGAAGTGTTGCTGAACCACCTTGAGTGCTAATAGCTACACTAGAAACCAATTTAAGATAATTGGACGAGTCTATAAAATTTGCACTTACCCTTACTGGAAGCAACATGGTTCTCAAACAGCGACCCTCCTCTGTAAACGAATTAAATGTTCAAACTTTGTACCTATTTTGAATTGCCAGTGAACCTATGGTGTCATACATTCTCCATGGCAGTGATTTGGCTAATCAGTGTTGATTTTCAGCCAATCAGTACCCTTTTCTCCTGTAGTATTAATTGTAATCAATCGAATTTTGGCATTTTTGTGATTGACCTGATGAGTGCAGGACATAGTTTCAGCAACCTATCTCTGTTCAGCAGCATATGGTTCTACAGGAGCAAAACTTGCACATTAGAAATAAATCAAACTAATTTTTTGCTATATAATTTCTGTTAGTAAGAAATTTCTGTTAATTACAATTCTGTTAGTAAGAGAAAATGTCAACACTTGATTCTAAAGATGAAGTGAATTTTATTGGATTAGAGGTAGTGCAAATCACCACAAATACCATTACTTTGTGAATTCGATGGGATGTACAGTAATGGTAATGATCAAGGTCCATTTGGGAGGATTGTGGGCAAGGGGATTGCAAGAAATTCAGTGTATATTTTACATGTGATGAGGTGATGACTATATCTAAAACTCAATTGAATTTCAAAAGGATTCTGGCACTGAAAGCTGTCATCCTGCCATCCTTTTAGGTTCTGATGTAATGTGATGCTCGATCACTGAGTCACATTTCTGTGCCTGAACTGAGGAAATATGCAAAGAAGCATTTTTTATCCACTTTTTCTTTTCCAAAAGAGATCAGCTCTGTCTTTTTTCTGCAGTGTTCCTTAAACTTTTATCTTTGCCCATCTCCAAATTGCTTTAACTGGTAAATAGTAAAGCAAGAGGTGAAAAATAACAATGCAGTGGTTCAAGATGTTTTTTATTTTTATATATTGACAAGGCAGTGACACATCAAATGTCTTGGGGGTCCTCTTGTGGTGCAGTGGTAGAGCCCCTACCCCTGGACCAAGAGATCCAAGTTCAAGTCCCACTTCTGGAGTGGCTGTGTAGTAACATCTCTGAACAGGTTGATTGGAAAAGTAGATAAAATTTTTGGGCAGCACAGTGGCTCAGTGGTTAGCACTGCTGCCTCACAGCACCAGGGACCCAGGTTCAATTCCACCCTCGGGCGACTGTCTGGAGTTTGCGCATTCTCCCCATGTCTGTGTGGGTTTCCTCTGGGTACTCTGGTTTCCTCCCACAGTCCAAAGATGTGCAAACTAGTTGGATTAGCTGTGCTACATTTCCCATAGTGTTCGGGGACGTGTAGATTCGGTGGGTTACAGGGGATGGATCTGGGTGGGACGCTCTGAGGGTTGATGTGGACTTGTTGGGCCAAAGGGCCTGTTTCCACATGAGGGATTCTATGATCTTGAGTTTTTGTTTTGCAGTTTCAAACTCACTCTGAAACATAAGGTAAATAGGAGAAGGCCATTTTGCTCCTTTAATCTACTTTGCAGGAGAGTTTAATAATTGCTGGTCTGTGCTTCAACATCATTTATCCATTTTTGTTTTGTATACCTTGTTACCCTTAACCATGAAAAATCTGTGCTGAAAATTTCAGTTGACCTAGCATCTGCTGTCTTTTAGACTGAGAGTTTCGGGATTACACTAGAATTTGCACGAAAGCCTGTTTTCTAATTGCGCTTCTAAATACCTGCAATGTAATTCTTAATATTGTCTTTTCATTCTAGGTGCTCATTCTAGTTTCCCTATTAAATGCCTTTATCACTTCAGCTCAATTGCACAGTGACTGCTTAAAGTCAAGATAATGCCAAATAAATTCATACACCCTGTCATCATAATTTAGCACTTTCAACCCTGGCATCATTCTGAACAGCTTCCTCCTCCCCCTCCAAGACCAGTAAATCTTTCATGTAATTTGTCATGATGGCCTCACTTTTGATGAGCTGACTCCTTTAAATCATAAGCTTTTGATCCTATTCTTTAGCTGTCAATAATTTGGTTGCGCAGATACACAAATCCATTTTCTTCCTCCCCAGCTCCATTTAGAAAATACGCTGACTTGACTTTCTAAGTAAATACCCACTTTTTCCATATTTTAATTCTGAACTACCATAATTTTCCTGCTCTCTTTATCCGTCTGTTTCTTTGTAAACTCTTGTTGTCTACATGAATTGTGTCTCTTAGTCTTGTGCACAAACTTGGTATGGAACACTATTCTTTTGTCCAAGGCTTGTATGTAAGGTGAAAAGCTGAAGGTTCAGTACAGATCCCTGAAAATGCCGCATCCCAGCAGTTAGAGAACATTCTCTCTGTGTCACAAGTCTGTCTCCCTCATGATTTTTGGCCAGCTTTTCATAATTTGCAAGTTGCTTTTTTTGCTAGCTGTGGTACAATATTCATCATACATATACAAATGCACCACTCCATTATTGATAAGTATCTGATTGATAATAGTACTGCAGTATATGCCATGTTGCATTAATTTATATGCTCAAGTCTGAGATGTCAAGAAAGGCACTGCTAAGACACCTGTGTACTTGCTAAGGAGATAGTAGGAACTGCCAATGCTGGAGAATCTGAGATAAAATGTTGTGGAGCTGGATGAACACAGCAGGCCGAGCAGCATCAGAGGAGCAGGAAAGTTGACGTTTCAGGTGGAGACCCTTCTTCAGAAATTTTCCGAAGAAGGGTTTCGACCCGAAACGTCAACTCTCCTGCTCCTCTGATGCTGCTTGGCCTGCTGTGTTCATCCAGCTCCACAACGTTTTATCTTGTATACTTGCTAACAGTTGTTCCGGATGTTGATACTTGAATTCTTGTCATATGCTTTGTAGTGGTTGTATTAAGAACTGCATCAAAAGGTGGTTAACATTCCTGGTTGGTCACTCAGAATGGTACCCTGGGATCAACGTCATAACATTTGAGGGTAGGATTGAAAATTAGTTTTCTGTTATTCTAGAAAAGCTGAGAATTTTACTTTCTTACAGTCATGACTTATCCACAGGCTCCTTTTGTGTAAGGATGGTATACAGCAATATGGGAATGTATTCTGATTTCAGGAGTTTTACCAGAGGCTGTATTTGGTTGTCAAATTGTGTTATCACAACATCAGCCATTGTTGGTTTTATTGTACCGTTAAATGTGTATTCACTTTTGTTGGTTTATTCTGAAAGCCCTGTTTCATGGATCTAAGGCATTATAATACATAAAGTTTCATAGAAAACTGCCAATTACTAATTAATTCAAGGGAGAATTTACATCTTGAAAGATGTGTGACCGGTATGGGAGTAGTTGCAAGTCATGCTTACTGAAGTAATTTCTTGGCATAATAAACCTCCACGCAGTGGAGTGGACGAGTGTCTTTGGATCATTCAAGCAGCCTTTTTGTGTTGGACTTGCTAAGGCTCTCTGCTTTCAGGAATGTTGCATACATTGAGATAATTGCATTCTCGATACAGTCTGAAAGTTAAAAATTTGTTTGTTCAGGAATGCTAGTTTAACCTAATGTACAATGTACTTAAAGCTAAGGAGAAAAATAGTTCAAGCTAAGACTGGTGTTAAATTATATGGCTGGTAAAGAAGGCGCAGTAGCGAAGAGCTCCAGGTCCACTTACAGTCCCAGCCATGATATTCTTTCATGACCTTGCTCAACTCCATGGTAATGCTTTCAATTTGATTGGGAAATGGGTTTAATGCAATATAGGGCATCCTGTGTTCCTTGTGTAACTTGTCATTGGTCCTTGATAAATTATGACATGTTTCTTAGATATGTAATGCCACAGCCACACCTGATCCAAACCCAAAATCTATAAGTGCATGCCTCTCCCCATACAAAGGTTGATAGTCTTTACAGTGCTCCCGTAGCTGGTTATTTTATTGTACATTAGAATTTAATGGTACCATCTTCCTCTCTATTCTCTTTAACTTAAAATTTCTGTGGCTTCTTTTAATTACTGATTTAAATAATCAAATTTCAGAAATATCTCAATAGGATAATTAACGTGTCTCCTGACTTGATTTTTGGAAACTGCTTTGAATTGATGGATTGGTACCAACCAACTGAAAAATCTTTCAAGTTAGTTCAAAGTGGAAATGCATACTATATTTGGTTTTACAGCTGAAAAGTATGGGCTAGGCTGCAACTCTTCTGTATATGCATGTTTAGTTTGTTAACCTTCTATTGGAAAAAATCAATGCCCGGATGAAACTACAAGCAGCTGCTACTTTTATATTTCAAATGGAGAAAAGTAAGATATAAAGGTGAAAATAATTGCCTTCTAATTTTAATGAAAACTATCAGGCTAAGTTGTCTGAATCAGGCAACTGAAAAGTGGGGCATTTGGCAACTATTTATCATCCACAAAATATAAATAATCTTTGAGTAGAAGCTATGTGGCAGTCCTAGCAGGAAAAATGCAGTCATTCTGTCATGAAGGAAGAAGTATCTACGTGTTTATTATTGTCTTGCACTTCAGAATTGCTATGTACATTGCTAAACAGGGATTAAATACTGCTACTGACCCAGCAGACCACAAAACTGACATTTTCCAAACATTCCCTGTGGACATTTTTTTAATCAGAGTAAAGCAGGTCAACCCAAGCTTTTTTTTTGAGTTAGGGGTCATAGTAAAGGGATTCTGGTAGAAGTTCCCATGATGTTTTTGGCAAAGCACCAATTACAATGTTTTCACTTGGTTGCTATTGCATGTAAGAACAGTTCAAGGTTTGTCAGACTTTTTGACCAGGTGAATTATAATTCCCTTTGTTCACGTGTTTCAGTTGTTTTAGGTCAAAATCAAAAAAAATTAACTAGCGTTCTGTTCATTGTCTTAATCCAATAAGCATGTCATGAATGAATCAGAAAACCACTTAAATGACCAATCTTTTAAAAGCCCCTTTGGTTAAATTTCACTCCCTTAAGGCAATTTATCTGTATTGTATTGGGTGTGGTATGGAGTGAACAGGAACAAGTTTGTACAGTGCAAACTGTTCAAAGACAGGAAGAGGGCGATGATTCATACTGGTGCTGCTTTGGTCATTACCCAAAAAGAGCTGACGTTGTAGGGGAAGATGACATAACTTTTATAATAAAAGGCCATCTTTAAACTTGGTTACTTGCCTGTAAATGGTGTATGGAATGAGACTACAGACCGATATTTCCAAACTGTATATGTCCAAAATTATTAGTTTGGGTATAATGAACGTTACCTGTTTGTACACAAGTTCTTGACCTTGATGAAATGTTGCTGCTGTTGTGAATTTTTTTGCTAGTTATTGTCCAGTTTGCTTTCAAGTATTAGCATTTTGTAGAAAGCAAGATCTTTGTTCTCAAATTTTCGCGCTAAATTGTTCAAATGATGGTAATGATTGAATTATTTGCACAAGACGTATCTACTTGAATAGTTAAGTACATATGTATCATGTCCTAGGTATTTGAAATAAATCTTTTTAATGATGAGAACTTGGTTTTATATATTTTAATATTTCTAAAAGATATTTCGCAAGAAAATGTCAGCAGGGAAATATTGAGTCAGGCAAGGAGACATCGGGACAGACAATTAAGCACTAGATGTAGGCATCGAGGTGAGACTAAGTTTTGTGGCAGAAATTTGAAGGATTGGAGCCAGACCATTAGAAGGTATTGCAACACACTGTGAAAGGAAAAGGAACGTGAAATGGATAATGAATCATTGTTCAAGATTTGCAGAATGTGAATATTGTAGGGCTGGTGGGCCAGATTTAAATATAAAATAAGAATTTTAAAATAAAGGTGTTGGACAACCAGAAACCAGTTGAGGTCAGCAAGCACAGAAATGATGAGTGAAGGTGGGGCTTGCTTTGAATTTGGATGCAATCTGTTGAAGTTTTGAAAGAATTCTAGTTTATGGAGGAAGATGATGAGATACAAGCCAGGACGAGTAAATTGGAATAGTTGAGGATGGGGGTAATCAAAACATGGATGAGGGTTTCAGTGACCGAATTGGGCAATATTATGGAAGGTCCAAGGTAGGTGTTAAGTGGTTTACCACCATCTTAAGGGCAGTGAAAAGCACTTGTAACCGGAGCATTTCCCATTGTGAGTATTTTATGTATAGGAGGAAGAAATTGAGACTTGCGTTGTTACCCTATCACCCCAAGAGTGAAGTACTTGAGCCTCTGCCAGTGGCTCAGTTGCTAAAAATACGACAGCACAGTTATAATGCATGATGTTCAGTTTTGGCCATCATACTACACGGAGATGCTAAGACAGTAGAAGTGATGCTTAAGTGATTTACTAGAATGATCCAGGAGAAGGGGTCTTTAACTTTTAGTAGGAATTCAAGAAGCTGGGGTGGTTTCCTTCGAGCTGCTGCAAAGTTTGAGGAGATTTCATGGAAGTGTTCAAAATCATGATAGAATAAGTAAGGACCATAGGACTGTAGGAATTGGGAGTGAGAGTAGGCAATTCAGCCCTTTGTGCCCAGTCCACCATTTAATATGATCATGGCTGATGTTATCCTGGTGCCAGTTGCACTTGCCAGCTCCCCATATCCCTTTATCTTGCTTTTCATCAGGCACATACCAATTTCTTGAATCTGTTGATTGATTCGGCCTGCACTGCACTCTTGGGGCATTGAGTTTCACAGATTCATAATCCTCAGAAATACTTTCTCCTCATCTTGGTTTTGAACCTACCTCCTCTCACTCTATACCTACGACTTCTTGTTCAGGACTGTCCCAGAAGGGGGAACATCTGTTCAATATCCAGCTAATGAATCCCCTTTAGCATTTTATATATTTCAATCAGATTCCTCCTCATTCTTCTGAACTCTAGTGAGCACAAGCCAAAGCTATTGAACTGCTCTTCATATGACAGCCCTTTCATCCCTGGAATCAACCTGGTGAATCTCCTCCTGTGCCGCCCCATCCTTCTTCCAGTAAGGAGACCAAAACTGGGTACAATATTCCAGCTATAGTGTCACCAACGCCTAGTGTAATTGTATCACAATTCTTCACTTTTATGATACAGTTGTTTTGCAGTAATTTGGCCTTATTATATGCTGTATCAGCATACTCACTTTCTGTGAATCATGCACAAAGGCACCCAGATCCCTCTGCATGACGCTCTTTGAATAATAATTTAAAATAATCATTTGCTCTTATTTTTCCAGCCAAAATAGACAACCTTACACTAATCCACATGAAATTCCATTGCCAGATACTGGCCTATTCTCCTAGCCAGTCAATATCCATCTGTAATTAGAGATAACAAGGTGTAGAGCTGGATGAACACAGCAGACCGAGCAGGAAGGCTGATGTTTCGGGCCTAGACCCTTCTTCCTCATTTCTGAAGAAGGGTCTAGGCCCCAAACGTCAGCCTTCCTGCTCCTCTGATGATGCTTGGCCTGCTGTGTTCATCCAGTTCTACACCTTGTTATCTCAGATTCTCCAGCATCTGCAGTTCCTGCTACCTCTGAAACAATATTCATCTGTAAACTCTTTATCTCCTCATTACAGCCCACTTCCCTGTCAATTTTAGTTTCATCCATGAATTTTTTTTGACATGGTACACTCTGTCCCTGCTTGCATATCATTTGTATAGATTGTATAAGTAGTTGAGATCCAAGAATGGAACCCTGCTGCACCCCAATAGTTCCAGCTCACCATCCAGAGAAGGACCCATTTATCCTGACCCTCCACTTTCTGTTGGTCAGCCAGTCCTCTATCCATGCCAGACCTCTACCCTTAACCCCAAGGGATCTGACGTCCTTGAGCATTCTTTTATGTGGTACCTTGTTAATTGCCTTCTGGAAGCCTAAATATACTACATCCGTTGGATCTCCATTATCCACGTGGCTGATTTACATTCTTGAAGAACCCCAAGTTTGTCAAGAACAACTTGCCCTTCATGGTGATACTTATGAATTGAGCTTCTCTTCTCTCCCTCACCCACCACCACCATCATCCCTTACTTTATGTTTGACTCCAGCAACTTGCCCACTACAAAGGTCAAACTAACTGGACTATAGTTTTCCACTTTATGCCAATCTCCTTTTTTAAATAAGGATAAACTGTTTCTAGTGGCAGTGTCAATAACCAGAGGCCACAGATTTAAGGTGATTGGCAAAATACCAGAAGTGACATGAGAAAGCATTTGTTTACAAAGTGAGTTGCAATCTGGAATGTACTGCCTTGAAAGGGTAGTGAAAACATATTCAATACCAATTTTTGAGGAAATTTGCATAAACCATTGAAGGAGAAAAACAAAGTTAAGGAGAAAGAGCAAAAAAAAAACTTTTTGGGGTTAATTAGATATTCCCCAGAAAGGTTGGCATGAAGTGAATGGTTTTCTTCAGCGCAGTCATCTTTTGTGTTGTTATAAAGCAATGAGGGTTACTGGTAACCTCAAGCTTGCACAGTCACAATTGTGAATGGGTTGAAATGGAGTTATGTTACATAGTAAATTTGTAAAGTTATTTGTGTCTGAATCTTAGCTGTGACTTGATGGTGCAAGTATTTAGACTCCTAGGCCAGGTTAACAATATTATCCATTCTTCTTAATTATGTATGTGTGCATATCAGACAATTAAACGGTTGTGTCTCCACTCCTCACTGGTGATAGATAGTTGGATAACTTACTAAAGGACAGTTTGTTTCTAAGTTATCCTACTCCAACATAATAACGTCCCTTGGATAAAAACCGAAAGAACTGCGGATGCTGTAAATCAGGAACAAAAACAAAGTTGCTGGAAAAACTCAGCAGGTCTGGCGGCATCTGTGAAGGGAAAAAAACAGTTAACGTTTCGGGTTCAGTGACCCTTCCTTAGAGCTGAGCTTTTCCAGCAACTTTGTTAATATCTCTTGGATGTTTACCCTCTTAAACTTGCATTTGATTTGTACAAAAAGATGCCTTGGAAAAAGGAATATTACAAAGATCTAGGATCAACATTGCATTTGAAATGAAGGAAGGATCTTTGATTGATAGAGCATTCTTCACACTCTCTGAAATTCCTGTAAGCACTATCTAGCATCGTACTTTTACGTGAAACATTATAGTTTGCGTATTTCAGCATCACTTGCACCTTCAGCTCACTTGTTTCAATTAACATTTGCTATATTTTATCTGGGAGCTTTTGGAGAGCTTTGTAACTCTTACTGTATGCACTGCATACATGCTAGGGACAGGAGTGTAAAAGTCAGCCCTAGTTTTTCAGGATCCATGCCCAAGCATTTGCAAACAGAATCTGGAGAGGTTATCTTTCCCCAATATGATTCCATCTACACAATACCAGAATGAAAATTTAGATGGGGTGGTGGCATGGTTGGGGTGGTTTCAAGAATTTTGACTTTGTCCTGAAAAAGGCAACGACAATACCTATTTACAAGTTGTGATTGTAGCAGACGTTGGGCCTCGGGGAACAAATTACGAAGCCGCACCCACAGAAGAAACAGAAGCCCAACCAGGCATCTTGTACAATTAATGTGGCCTTGCAGCTATCAAACTTCATTGCAAACTCTATGCCCATTGTTGCTGCCTTCAAACTTGTGACCCCAAAATCCTGTCCCTGCAACTCCATTTGAGGTCAAGAAATCTCAGTTTGGAAATTCCCTGGTCCTGACTTAACTCAATTGAAATAAATAAATTCAAAGAAAGTAAATACTTAAAATATTTAGACACTTAATTGTTTGTTTAAATTACTGACTGAAGTGATTGGATTATGGTAATATGAATGCTTTCATATTAATGGTTTCTGTTTTATTCCATTGCAGTTGTCTTTTGCGCTCAAATGGAACTTAAAGTCAAATTTTGCCTAAAATATTAATCTCAAAGCTTTGGCTTTTAGACGTGTAAATGTGGTAAGCGAATGGGAGATTCCAATTCAAGGTTTTTGTTTCCTAATCACTATAATTCTGTGTTTGTATGAACCTATTCAGAGTTGTTATTTTGCATCTCTGGAGCAGTTTGGATTTGGACTTGAACCCTGGACTCCTGGCTCAGAGGTAAAGACATTACGACTGTGCCATAAGACCATGAGAAATCCATTCAGCCCTCAACCCCACTTTGCCATTCAATAGAATCATAGTTGACCTGACACACACTGTCTGTTCTGCTGTCCTATTCCCATAATCTGTCATTCCCCTACTGATCGTGAATCTATCTGTTTTGGTCTTAAACATATATACACAAGCCTTTGTTCGCGCAACTGTCTGCCGTAAGTAGTTTTAAAGACACTCATCCCTCTGAGTGAAGAAATTCCTCCTCATCTCAGTTGTAAATTGGCGCCCTTTAATTCTGAGACTATTCCCTCCGTTTCCTTAAATGGGCTGCTAAATGGAATTGATGTCAGTGGAATCAGGAGAGATATTACAGACTATGTTGAAACTTGGCGAGACTAATACTTCTAATTTTTTACGTTCACATGTTGCCACAGGTGTCAAAAAGACTAATTTTTAAAATTGGTGTGTTCATTGGACGTACTGTTCTGTCAACTTAGCAACTAGAAGGCAATGTTCCATGGAACTGACAATTTAAGTTTTTAATGTGCACACACTTGTATTGTGATCTGGTACTTAACAGTGCATGCTGACATTACTGAAGCTATTGGCTCAGTTCTGCATAAAATTAGTTGCCTGTCTGCCGCTGTGTTTTGGAATCTATACTGTTGGCCAAATGTTTCATTTGTCAAAAATAAAATTCCCTATAGAACCATGTATTCAAATGGAGTGTGATGGATACTACCATTGTGCCGCAAACCTTACTTCTGAACTAATTTTTGTGTGTATAATTGTGTTACGACACACCACTGAAGCAGGTGGGACTTGAACCTGCCACTGTGCCATAACGGCCCTTGTTCTGGACTGATTTTTTTTTTGTCGGGGTCGGGGGAAGGTAAAATTAAGGTTCTGCATCTAATGTGAGAATAGGGAGATCGTCAACGTTTTGGTGCCATGTGGTCACTATATTCCTTCAAAGTTTGCCTATTTCCTTTTTTTGTTTAAGACCTTTATTATCTATTGAAAGGTTCGGAGGTTGCAGTTTCCAAAACATTTAGCTATTGTCTGCAAGTATTTGCTGAGAAAGCTCATGTTTAGACTGAGGCAGTGAAAATTGCAATTTGTGAAAAAAGTAATTATAACTTATGCAGTCTAGCCAGAGATTAAAATTTCTTTGTATCTAGTACTGATATTGAGGGCAGTTTGTCTTAGTGATATTTTTCTTCTTTAAATAATGAATCCCTACCGAAATTTTACTCATAATCCTATCCAATTTGAATTGATTAATATTAGAAACAAAGTACTGGATATTCCCACTACCTTTGCACTTAGTTCAATATCTGAGTAACTTGTAAATATGAAAAACATTATCAAATGAATGACTGCTGTATTCAAATTCTAATTTAATTGGCAGATGCTGCTGTTCTGAGATACCAGACAGTAACAGTGTTGACTTTTAACACAATTTTGCAATTTGGTACAGTGGGTTAATTTTTTCTTCTATCAGTGAGACGTGTTCTAATTTCACTTCATTGTGTAGGTCATAATTTTGCTGTACTTGTTATAATGTGGTCAAATTGTTGGAGATTTGGTGTGTGATTGACATTTTTTTCTACAATAGGGGTAATAATTAATAGAATGTAAAAACAATAGAATGGAGTTTTGATAGCAATTCTCATGATCTAATTGAATCATGAAAATGCTTAAAGGTTGAATGGCCACTTATAGTTCTATAACTCTTGATATGGAATGAAAGTTGCAAAGTGGTATAATTAATCCAAAAGAGGAGAAAAGTATGGAATTGAAAGGTATTCTAATGCTGACCATGAAACCATTGTCATAAAAAACCCATCTGGTTCATTGTCCTTTATGAAAGAAAATCTGCCATCCTTACCTGAACTGACTTGTATGTGACTCTGGACCCTTAGCAGTGTTGTTGACTCACAATTGTCCCCTCAAATAATTGAGCAAGCCATTCCATTTAAAATCAATTAAGGATGGGCAACAAATGCTGACCTCCCCAGCTATGCCCAAATCCCCTGAAACAAAGAAAAAATGTATGTTGTAATATGTTCTCAAGTGCAGAAATTTCTGTCCTTAGGGGGTGGATCCTGATTTAACTTGTTTTCCTCGAGCTGGTGAAATAGGCTGCTCATTTAACTGCATTCAGTGATATTTTACATCTGAGTAAATTAAATCCTGAGACGGTTCCCAACATAAGAGATCTGGATGCTGAACAAGACTGCAGCTCAGTGGTTTTAGTCACTAAAACACCACCAGAAATGTTAAGACTGGCTTGGGTCCTGAATAAAGACACGTGTAGCAACGTATCTCATAGAAGATCTCATAGAATCCCTACAGTGTGGAAACAGGCCATTCGGCCCAACAAATCTACACCGACACTCAGCATCCCACTCAGACCCATCCCCAAAATCTACACATCCCTGAACGCTATGGGCAATTTAGCATGGCCAATCCACCTAGCCTGCACATCTTTGGATTGTGGGAGAAAACCAGAGCGCCAAGAGGAAACCCACACTGACACGGAGAATGTGTAAACTCCACACACAGTTGCCCAAGGGTGGAATCGAACCCTGTTCCCTGGCACTGAGGCAGCAGTGCTAACCACTGTGCCACCCAAAGAAATTGTGAACTGCACATGAGCCAGGTAGGAGTCAAACCTACAACCTCCTGATCTGTAGTCAGGCGTGCTATCCATTATGCCACTGACCCCACATTTATAAAGAGTTAACATTTCAGGTACATCCTCTGTATCCTGCTTATGTTGCATCCTGAGTAACCTTGTTTGCTGGAGTCTGACTAGTGAATGAGGGTGTTGTTTTACATTAATTAAACCCAGTGGAACCACAGCTAGGAGTGTACACTGCTAAATAAAAAGATGATGGAAAAAACAGTCTGTGGGGATGAAAAGTACAAACTCTTTGTTAACATTTGACATGTCCTTTCAGTTTAATGGTAAACAATGTTGCAGAGCAAATGGTACGTAATGCTTTGAATCCAGTGGTCCACAGTCAGGAGTTTTTAAACTGATTGAAGCTAGGATCCAAAAAACCGTTTTATTTTCAATGTTTAATCCCATTGCTCCCAGCTTAATGTCCTTCTGTTAGTCATTCTATGGCTGTTCTTTTTCTTAATGTTCTTGCACACACTCAAACTAAAGCCTCAGCCCAAAAAAACAGAGAAATACACAAGTGTGCATTTAATTCCACTAAGTAATTTAATTATATCTAACCAATATCTAAATTATAAGCTCTCCTCCATCTCTAATATAGTTGTCCCCTTGGAACTCTTGTCTTTTCACATTAAGTATTCGTCTAATATTTCTCTCATTTTGGCTCCCCTAAAATCGAGATTTGCGCATCATTGGCGAGCCATTGGTTTAGCCATTCATGGCCAGCTAGGAATGCAAATATAATTTGTAGCTTCGCTTTTCACTACTAACAATATTTTTAAATTGCTCTCCTTTCTGTCCTCTACCAACAACTGAGAAGAAGCTTGTGGACATTTTTTTGTTCAAAGATGTGGACCTTTGTTCAATTATCTCTGTTTTCCTCCTTCCCATAACCCATTGAGCCAATTGTCCTTTGGCTCCCTAGCCGGAATTGACAGCTTTTGTAGATTCTTTCCCATTTCCTGCTGCCCCCATCTTCAATTTGCTATTCTGCCCAAGGAAACACTGTCTATTCCTCTGAACCTATTCTGCGCGAACTGTTGAACATTTCTTTCCTTTTGGGCCTCATGTTAGCTGTTAATCACTTTTCCAGTTTGGTTGGACAACAGTGCAAATGTCATTGCACATGACTGTGATAAACCAATCTCTTGATCGTGCCCTCCTTCTCTAATACTTGTGTCATCCAGTTAAATGGAACTGGCCTTGCTTGGTTCCAGCCCTTTTCAAAATTGCAGTTATGGAATCAGTTGCAATATTTTTTCCACACTTTGTACTGTATTTTCTGCATTTCCTGCAGAATCTACCCTTGACCTGCCTTCTATTTCTCATCTAAACGCCATCATTTGTTGGTGTCACCCAAAATACATCAGGTTCGACGCACAAGCAGCATTGCTCAGTTTCACCAGTCTGGACTCTACCCTACTCTGTCTTATTTCTCCAGAATCTCATATTGGATGAGCAGAAATTTCTCCCAATTAAATATTAGGAAAACTGAAGCCATTGGCTTTGCTTCTCTTCACAAATTGTAAGGAAATATCATTGTAAAGCAGAGGATCTTTGTAATCTGAACAGAGGAGGGTAGTAGGCAGCATAACTGTCAGTAATTTCTGTTGATTTGCTTCCCATTAGGAGAGTGATGTATCGCAGTAACTACAGTTGAATTCCAAGGCAAAGCTAGCAAGCACTTGAATATGCCAAGTGCATTTCATTGAGTAGAATAAACAAACTGATCTGACCGGTATGCTTAGCTTCAAACGGGCTACCGTCAGAAGTGTTCAAGCAGGGCTGAATTAAGCTGGTCTTGAATTATTGTTTGTGTATCTTAAACAAGAGCATTGTAGTTTTAAAATTCGAATAAACAGTTCTTGTTGATTCCAAGTCCTAGATGTGATATTTTCTGTGCGTATGCATCCATGTAATAAACTTATTTTTTTTTTATACAGACGGCAAGTGACAAATATGAGCCTGCGGCAACATCAGAAAATGCTACCAAATCGAAAAAGAAAGATAAGAAAAATAAAAAAAAGGATATGGATGAACTCAAGAAAGAAGTGGCATTGGTATATAACAGTTTTTTTTTTCTTGATCATGTAAACTTCATAGTCTACCTGATCTAAATGGAATCTTTGAAGTTTTCTAATGTTTGCCTTTCCTGTTCCAGGATGATCATAAACTCAATTTGGAGGAAATTGCACACAAATATGGTACAGACCTCACTCAGGTATGGGATTTAACGGTGCTCTGTAATTTTCTGTGTCTTTGTTTCCAATACTTCATGTTAAGTCTCTACACTTGACTAATTCTGTGCCATGGAAGTGCCACAAAAAACCATCTCCAGCAATAGAGAATCATAATTATCTCCCTAATAAAAATGGAATCAATGGCTATCAATAATGTGGGATCGTGTATATCTGCCAGTTGGAGTTATCCCTTGCACGGAGGCAAATTGGTTGTTGGTCAGTCATTGCGACCCCAAGATACCGCTGCGCTAGTTCTTCAGTATAGTGTCTGAGGACCAAGCATCTTCAGCTGCTTCATCAATGACTTACCTCCATCACAAGGCCAGAAGAGGGGTTGTTCGCTGTCAATTGCACAAATATTCTGTGCCATTTGTATGTGTTCAAGCTACAGTCAGTGTCTGCAGGCAGCAGGGCTTAGATAACATTGAGGTTAGGGCTGAAAAGTGGAAAGTAACATTTGTGCCCCACACATGCGAGGCAGTAACCATCTTCAACAATCTAACCATCACCCATTGACATAGTGGTTTTACTAATACTGAATCTTTCACTGTCAGCATCTAGGGTGTTATCATCAACCCAAAACTGAACCATATAAATACTGTGGTTACGAGGTGAAGCTTATAGGCTTGGAATTATGTAGCAAATAACTCCCCTCAATTCTCGTTTACCATCTCTAAGCGACAAGGCAGGAATATGATGAATTCTGATCCTTGTACCTGCCTGGGTGGTCCACCAACAACACTTGGAAGCTTGACACCACCTAGGACAAAGTAGCCTGCTTAATTGGCATCCCAGCCCCCACTTTCAACATCTCATTCCTATCAGCAGCAATGCACAGTGGCAGCAGTGTACTACTTAGCAGGTGCATTGCAGCGACTCACCCAGGTTCCTTTAGCAGCACCTTCCAAAGTCATGTCTTCTACCACCCAGAAGGACAAGGACAAGGACAATAGATGCAGCAGAGCGACGCTTTCAGTTTCCCCTCTGAGCCGCGCACTGTGCGTAGTAAGTGTTTCCATTTTTTCACTAATACTGGATCAAAATCTGGGACTGCCTGTCTAGTAGCACTGAGTATCCTTACACCCTGCAGATTGTAGTGGCTCAAGAAGGCACCTGACCAGCATTAAGGACATCTGAAGATTGGAAAGAAGTGCTGGCCTACTCAGCAATGCCAATATCCTGTGAACACAAATTTAAAAGATAACTTATTTCTGTTTTGCATTCTTAAGCGCACTATTTCTATCTCTGTACTGTTTGGTTGCTTGTCTAAGGCATGTTTATTTCAGGCTGAGCAGCAATTTCCCTTGAATTTAAATATTGGGAAGTTCACAATTGTCATTTTCAACTTTCACTGCAAATTCCATCCCTTTCATAAGATCCGAAGAGGTAGGATGGGAGCAGGCCATCAGCCCATCACTTGTCTACTGTTCAGTAAAATCATGGTTGATTTAATTGTGGCCTTAAACCTAACTCTCCTGTCCCTCATGATCCTCGACTCCTATGTCAATCAAAAATATATCTTAACTCCGCACTGAGAATATTGAATGACGCAGCCTCCTCTAGGTTTCATGACCCTCAGAAGAAATTCCTCCTCTTTTCTGTTTTTGAGGGGAACCCCTTTGTTCTTGAGCTGTGCCCCTGTTCTAGATTTCCCCCATCAGAGTAAACTCCCTTTGAGTATCTACCCTGGAAAGCCCTTTCAGAATCTTCTTTCCATGAGACCACCCTTCATTCTTCTAAACTCTACTGAACATATTGTTCCGTTCTGCTCAATCTTTCCTTCCTCATTCCAACATCACAGAGATCAGCTGAGTGAACCTTAGTTAAACTGTATCCAACAACAAAAGGACTCCTTTAAAGAGGAAATTTCAAATATGTATGCCTAGGTGCAATTTCACAATCTCTGTACAGTTTTAAGGAACTTGCCTTAATTTTATACACTGTCCCCTTGAAATAAAGGCCACCATTCCATTTGTCTCTCTAATTGTTTGCTGTAGCAGCATGTTGATGTCTTGTGATTCACGTACAAGTACACTCTGATTTGTACCGCAACTTTGCAGTCAGTATTTACTCCTTGTGTCTTGTTTCATACCTATCTTTGTATCATCAAAGTTGCCACAATACAGTGCCTAATCCGGGTCATTAATGTAGATCGTAAGTTGTTCAATCCCTAGTACTGATCCCTGCAACACTCCTTAGTCTGTCAACCTGAAAATAACCTATTTATCTTGACTTGGCTTCCTGTTAATTAGCCAATCCTGTATCCGCACTAGTGTTTCACTTCCCAACACCACTTGTGCAGCTACCCTTTCTGTGGCATTAAATTAAAACCCCTTTGGAAATCCAGGTGCACTATATTCTGATTTCCCTTAATCTAGTCTTGTTTGTTATGCCCTTGGAGAATTCTAATAAATTTGTCAAACACAATTTCTGTTTTGCTAAACTACATTGACTTTGCCTGATTGTAGTATGACCTTCTAAATATGGTACTATCTTGCAAATGGCTTTTAGCATTTTCCAAATAATAGATGTTAGTATTAATTGGTCTCCTTAGTTTCTTGAATGATGCTGTACGTAGAAACAGAAAATACAAGCAGAAGTAGAATTTTCGGCCCATCAAGTCCACTCCGGCCTTCAGCATGATCGTGGTTGATGCTCTATCCCAGTGCCATGCTCCCTTCTCCCCATATGCCTTAAAACAGTTAGCTTCGAGAAACTTATTTCAGAGATGTATTTAGTAACTTCAATTTCCACAGTTTTCTCTGGCAAAGAATTCCATGGGCTCACCGCCTTCTGAGTAAAGAAATTTCCCCTCACCCATCTGAAGTGACCTGCATGTCCCCTTATTCTGGACCCAGCCAGGGGAACATCATCCCTATATTCAGTCCATGCAGCCCTGGTCAAAATTTTGTCGATGAGACAGCAAAGGGGCGGCACGGTGGCTCGGTGGTTAGCCAGGGACCCGGGTTCAATTCCATCCTTGGGTGACTGTCTGTGGGAGTTTGCACATTCTCCTCATGTCTGCATGGGTTTCTGCCGGGTGCTCCGGTTTCCTCCCACAGTCTAAAGATATGCAGGTTAGGTGGATTGGCCATGCTAAATTGCCTGTAGTGTCTAGGGGTGTGTAAGCTAGGTGGACTGGACACTGGAAATGCAGGGTTACAGGGAAAGGGTAGGGGGATGGGTCTGGGTGGGATGCTCTTCAGACGGGGGTGTGTGGACTTGTTGAGCCGAGTGGCCTGTTTCCACACTGTAGGGATTCTATGATTCTAAGATCCCATCTCGTTCTTAAGTCCAGTGAATACAGACCCAGTTAACGTAATCTCTCCTCACTGGACAAACCTGCCATCCCAGGAGTTAGTCTTGTAAATCTTTGCTGCAGTCTCTGTGGCAAGCTTACATTTTAATGAGTAAGGAGATCAAAACTGTACAGAATACTACAGGCATGCCCTCACCAAGGCCCTGTACAACTGCATTTAGATTTTCATGTTTCTATGTTTCAAACCTTTTTGCAATGCAGGCCAGCATACCATGTGCCTCCCTAAGCACTTGTTGCACCTCTATACTTGCTTTCAATGACCAGTGTACAAGGGCACCCACATCCCTTTGTACATAATATTTCCCAATCTTTTCATTCAATACTCTGCCATTCTGTTTTTCATAGTGAAGTGCACAATTTCACACTTATCCACATTATACTCTATCTACCATGTGTTTGCTCACTCCCTCAATTTGTCTAAATCACTCTGGAGCCTCTTTATTTCCTACTCAGCACTCACGTCCATTTAATTTTAACCTAGTTCTGGTTTGTTATATTGTGGCTTTCCGTTGGAATCTCTCCAGAATCTAGGACATTTTTTAATGTCAGAACAAATGCATTCCAGTTGTTTTCAAAGAAACCTTATCAGGCTCCACAGGCATTGACGCTCTTCTTTTACCTTCCCAAAGTGACCGCAGTGCAAACTTGAAGACGACAAACTTTGTTTTAACCTTATGAACTGGCAGTCTTGGTAAACTGACAAAATTATAGACCTCAAAAATCACAATCTGCCATGATGTCTGAGTATTTATGCTGTAAATAGAGTATAACTGTGTGTATGCCCCTGCATTGCTTTTCCGTCACTTGCTGAGTTTTTAAAATTATTTTGGGAGGTGTGTTGATGTTTTTCCATTGATTTTTTTTTTTTTGTTTTGAGGGATGTTGATGGCCTGAAGCTTTACTTCATCAGGGTCTCTTGTGTTTATGCGTACCTTTTGATTATCCAGCATATTTGATCAACCAGCACATTCCTGGCCCTGTAGGTGCTGAATAATAAAAAGCCTGCTACATTTTCATGAGCCATCTCAATTGGAGAACGTCCTATCCTTGCTTCATATTCAGTTGTGTTCTTCCGTAGAGTTGGCATCTGGAGGGGGATCTGTATTGTGCACCAATCAAACATTGATAATGATCTATTATTCCATGCTGTATGACTCTATTTAGTGTAGTGAGAATATTCCGTTTTATTGTGAGTTTAAGAAAGAGATTTTGGTGCTGTACTCCAGTTAGAGTGTCAGTAATGTCACAGAAATGGTAGTTTTCAAACCCGTGGGGTTGCTGTACGCTTAGTATAATATTCCCATGATGGGTGTTACAGAATCCTTAGACTTTTAATTTGATTGGGCCATATTGAGGTGTGCAGGTTAAGCCAGCCTAATCGCAAAATAATGTTATCTAATTTCAAGAGCTGCTATTCGTCTCATCAAACAGCTTTTTTGATTTAAGAAGAGCTGCCTATTTAATTCAGTTTAGGCTATGATATGAGAATTCAGGAGTTCAAAGTCATTGTGTCCTCTTCCCTGAAGAATCACGTGAACATTAAAGTTTGTGTCAGCAGTTTCAGCCATGAATAAGACCTTTTGGTCTGGTGATTTGCATATCTGAAACTTGTATTACAGATCATTTCCTGTTTGGTCCTATAGACTTTTTTTTTTTGCAGAAGAGTTTAAATGCTTGTAATCCCTTCTGAGAACTCTAAAGCGACTGACTATTTCAACAGATGGAGTCCCAGATGCCAGTTTTTTGTAAATTTGATTCATTTTGTGTGATATCAAGAAAGCATTGGATATTGAGCAGGCTACGCCCTGAAAACATTCCCACAGTTGTACTGACGACCTGTTCTCCTGAGCTAGCTGCACCCCTTAGACTGCCATGCAGTTGCAATATGTCTTCAGTACTGATCTCTACCTATTGCCATGGTATATCCTGCCCACAAAAATCAGGACCCATCCAGCCCAGCCAACTCTATTGCCCTGTCAGTCAACTCTGAATTAACAATGGAAGGGATTATTGACAGCTCTTAAGTGACACTTGCAAAGGACGAACATACTGATTCTCAGTTTGGTTGAACTTTGACCAATTACAGCCTTAGCTCAGTCATGGACAAAAGAGTAACTGTCCTTCACATCAAGGCTGCATTTGACTGAGCATGTCATCAGGGACCCTTTCCAAATCTGGAGTCATCGGAAATTGTTAAAACCTCCCCATTGATTGGAACCACGTCAAGCAGAAAGATGTTTTGGAGGGCAATCATCTCACTCACAGGGCATCACCGCAAGGTTCCAGGGTAGCATTTTCGCGTGGTCTCCTTCATCTGCTTCAGTGAAGAAGCTGCTTGACCGAGGACATTGCCACCTCCATAACGTCAGAATATGGAATATTTGCTGAGCATGCAATGTTCAGCATCATTTATGACAACGCCAATGCTGAAGCAATCTGTGTAGCAAGACCTGGATAATATCCAGGCTTGGACTAAAAAATGGAAGATAACATTTGGTGCACAAATGCCAGGCAGTGCCCATCCCCAAGAATCTGACCATTGCCCCTCGATATTCTGTAGCATTACTACCACTGAATTCCCTACTGCTAGAATCCTGGGGGGAATGTCCATCGACTTAAAACTAAACTGGGCCGGGCAAATAAATACTGTGGCTGCAAGAACGAGTCAGAATCTAAATATTCTGTGATGCAGAACTCACCACCTACCTCCCCAGTCCCTGTACACAAGGCACAAGTCAGGAATGTAGTGGAATGTTTGTAAATTGCCTGGATGGACATCACTGAAACAACATTCAAGAAGCTCGACATTATACAAAACAAAGCAGCCCACTTGATTGGCAATGCATTCACTGTCTTCATCTAGTCATAGTGACAGCAGAAAACACTGTAGGATGCAGTGCAGTAACTCACCAGGA
Organism: Ginglymostoma cirratum; assembly: GCA_024137785.1. Classification (NCBI taxonomy): domain Eukaryota; kingdom Metazoa; phylum Chordata; class Chondrichthyes; order Orectolobiformes; family Ginglymostomatidae; genus Ginglymostoma; species Ginglymostoma cirratum. Next base: position 5,849,919 of record JAHRHZ010000032.1, read on the forward strand.
CTCCTTTTGATAGCACTTTTCATACCTGCAGTTTCTACCAGACAGAAGGACTGGCAACAGGTACATCTAATTACAGCCATCTTTAAGTTTTCCCTCCAAGCCACACCATCCTGACTTGGAGCTATATTGTCATTCCTTCACCTACATTATTACAACACCTTGGAGCTGCATCTCTGGAAGCACAGCGGGTGCCCTTACTGTCCATGGGCACTTCAGTTCAAGAAAGCAGCTCACCGCCACTTCCACCTGAAAGAACTGTGGATGCTTTAAATCAGAAGCAGAAATGGCTGGAAAAGCTCAGCAGGCCTGGCAACATCTCTGAAGAGAAATCGGTATCAACATTTTGGGTCCAGTGACCCTTCCTCAGAACTTCTGATTTCTCTTCACAGAAGCTGCCAGACCTGCAGAGCTCTAACAGCATTATTGGCCTCAGACTCAGTAATGTTCTACAAAAGGTTAACTTGAGCTAACTAGGGATCATTTTGGTGAGTTTGATAGAAAGGAGGAGAAAGAGCAACACTTTCTGCATATCTTGTGTCCTGATAAGTTTTGTCCAAATAATATGAAGTTACTGTTTTCTACTGGGCTGAGTTGTTCAGGGAACACGGAGTAAATATAATACCAATGGCAAATATGATTGACCAGCGAGATCTCAAATTTAATCCCCAATCATTATTGCCAAAAATTATGAAGAAGTATCACAATGTTCCTAGTTAAAGGGAGGAATTAGCCAAGCCTTCCAATTTCTATTGTTATCCTGTGATTGGTATTCCAGGTATCTCCTTGATGAGCCTTAAGAATCAGGACTGACTATGAAATTCTAGAGGTTAACTGACAGTGAACCTGCACTGCTTGAATCTGTCTGTCTGTGAAGAGTAAACAGTTAAGCATCAGGAGGCATCTGGTACCTATGGAACTCAAAGATGTTGTACCATTGGAGGAGAGAAAACGTATTCAAAAATTGAAGTTTAAAAGTGTGAAAGAAGGCTGTCTCTTTGCTGCTGATGATGTTTATCTTTTCAGGGTCTCACCAATACTCGTGCCAAAGAGATTCTTTTTCGTGATGGTCCAAATGCACTAACACCTCCGCCCACTACTCCTGAGTGGGTGAAGTTCTGTCGGCAGCTTTTTGGTGGCTTTTCGATCCTTCTGTGGATTGGTGCAATTCTTTGCTTTCTGGCATATAGCATTCAAGCTGCAATGGAGGATGAGCCAGCAAATGATAATGTGAGTAAAACACTTTTCCTGACCTGTAGTTGAGATTATGCTATGAATATTACGTCGCCAACTTGATTTTGTTATATTTCTCTTTCATGTGTATCCTGTGATTTTTGCAGTTATACTTGGGAGTTGTATTGTCTACCGTGGTCATAATAACTGGCTGTTTCTCATATTACCAAGAGGCTAAGAGCTCAAAAATTATGGACTCATTCAAGAACATGGTGCCCCAGGTGGGTTGTACCTAAGATCCAATGAAACAAAGGGTATGAAGAGTGTGTATTGTTATATAACTGCGCTCACATTTTGATTCTCTCTACCCCAGCAAGCCCTGGTTATCCGAGAAGGCGAGAAGATGACTATCAATGCTGAGCATGTAGTTGCTGGAGACCTGGTGGAGGTAAAAGGTGGCGACAGGATCCCTGCAGACTTGCGAATTATCTCAGCACATGGCTGCAAGGTGTGTATGTCTAATGCAATGGGATAATCTCCTTGCCCTATCATCACCTAGTCCTTATTACCGTAATTGTATTAATGAACTAAGTCTGTTTACAGAAGCTTTTGAGTTTGACCTGTATTGTTCTTTAACTGAAGGGGGCTATAATTGGAATAAACTCCAAGCTAACCAAATTCAAAACAGTCTCTAGGCCAGGCCTCATTTTACAATAAATTAGAGGCCAATATATGCAGCCTGTATTTAACTGCGTTCTGATTAACGTGGTAACATTACTGAGCAGCGATAATTATTCCCAGATAGTAGGTTCAGTTATGTGCTGCTGATAAAGAGCTCTAGGTTTTCCTTCAAAAAAACAGAGGGTATAAATGTGGCATTGAAGTAAACTTGGTATTGCAGTTGACAATTCAGTTGTACAAAGTCATTATGATCCTACCCGAAAATAAATGCATTTTTATGTTTTCATTTAGGTGGACAATTCATCATTGACTGGAGAATCTGAGCCTCAAACTCGATCACCTGATTGTACCAGTGAAAGTCCCCTGGAGACACGAAATATTGCCTTCTTCTCCACCAACTGTGTTGAAGGTATGAGTAAGTTTCATTTGTTAGTATTGAGAGTGTTAAAGTAATGAAAATCAAACTTGGCTTAGTACTAGCCCTCCTGTTTTGATGTTGAAAATTGTGGGTTTCAGCTATATTGAGACCTAAGCATATAATCAGACTGCTGTAATGCTATACAAAGGAGTTTTTTGTTTGTTTGTGGGTTATGGGTCATCAGCAATTATTGTCCAGAGGGCAGTTCAGAGTCGACTACACTTTTTGTGTGTCTGAATCCTATGTAAATCAGATCAGGTAAGGATGCAGATTTGCTTACCTATAGAACATTAATGAACCAGATTTGTAATTAATGTCACTCAACCATTCTTAAATGTCACCATTATACTAGCTTTACATTCCAGTTCTTTTAATTGAATTCAAGTTCACCCATCAGACATGGGATTTTAACTGAGATAACAAGGTGTAGAGCTGGATGAACACAGCAGGCCAAGCAGCATCAGAGGACCCGGAAGGCTGACGTTTCGGGCCTAGACCCTTCTTCAGAAATGAAGAAGGAGGAGGGTCTAGGCCTGAAACGTCAGACTTCCTGCTCCTCTGATGCTGCTTGCCCTGCTGTGTTCGTCCAGCTTTACACCTTGTTATCTCAGATTCTCCAGCATCTGCAGTTCCTACTATCTCTGATGGGATTTTAACTCGTGTGCTCAGAATATTAACCTGGATTCTGGTCCAGTGACCTTGCCACTATGCCACCAACCATTTAGTACTACATCTGCTTTGGTAGATCACTTAAGATGGCTACAGCAACTCCATGGCATTTCTTAGATCATGGAGTTCTCAGTCTCCTGGCCACCTTTTATCCCTCAACCAGTTTCATTAAAAAGATGTAGTTTTTCACTGCTGCTCTTGGTGGGCAGTCCAATAGAGATTGTATTACACGAGCATTTAATTGAACTTGCAGCACTTCAGACTTCTCTTGGACTTGACAGGTACCATGCAAACCGATTTCATTTTCATAAAATAGTGATGTCAGGCTCCTTGTTTGCATAGGTACTGCTCGAGGTATTGTCATCAATACGGGTGACCGTACTGTCATGGGTAGGATTGCAACTCTAGCATCTGGACTGGAGGTGGGACGAACGCCAATTGCTATTGAGATCGAACATTTCATCCACATCATCACTGGAGTGGCTGTCTTCCTTGGTGTGACCTTCTTTATTCTCTCCCTCATTCTTGGATACACCTGGCTTGAAGCAGTCATCTTCTTGATTGGAATCATTGTTGCCAACGTGCCAGAGGGCTTGCTTGCTACTGTCACGGTATGAAATAGTCTTGCATCACGTGGGTCATTTTCAGATTCACGTAGGATGGAATCTCTTGGAGCGGATTTTCTATCTGTTGTAGAACTAAGCCAGCATTTGTTTCAGTAATTACAAAGTGTTTTTGGAAGAAATAGAAAGAAAAAGATTTGGGAGGCCAGGCAAGTTAGACATAAAGTCCTTTCTCTTCTGAAATGAATAAAAAGTCTTGCAGTTTTATTTCTTTAACTACTTAAAAATACTAAAGGGCTTTTAGTAAAAGGAAAATAAGGGAGGTTTGGCATTTTTCAGAGCAAGAGGTAACTATCGACATAATTTCACTTGTGGGCACATTAGGAAATATATCATGACACTGGCAGTCTGCAGAGTTTACTCATAATATCAATTGTGTTCCTTCAGGTGTGTCTAACTCTGACTGCCAAACGTATGGCACGGAAAAACTGCTTGGTTAAGAATCTTGAAGCTGTGGAGACCCTAGGGTCGACTTCCACTATCTGCTCTGACAAGACTGGAACACTAACGCAGAATCGAATGACAGTGGCTCACATGTGGTTTGATAACCAGATCCACGAAGCTGATACTACTGAAAACCAGTCGGGTTAGGAGAATAGTTTTTCCTGTGTTTCAAATCTCAGATTTTACTGGTTACATCCCTTTTGATAAGTGGGAGTTCTGATGAGGTTGTAGGCTTCCTTGTTAAATCTCCACAAGATAGGTTTGTTCAGATGCCTATTGATAGGAAATTGGCATTATTTCCAGTAACTGTCAGTGGCTTTGAGTCCTACCAAATGCTACCTGTTGTTTAAGTGAATTCTTGGCGGCTTCCAAATTTTGCAATGGGGACTGAAAATTATGCAGAATTAGCTGTCATTTTAAGTAAGAATGATCGCTGGGTCAAAATGAACAATCTGACACGCTGACATGCAGAGATTATGTAATGCGTGGGAAGCTTGCAGAATTCCAGCATTCAGTAAAGCTGAGTTCAATACTTTTCCCTGTTCAGGCTTTTCTCCACCACCTGGATAAGCATGTGAACTAACTGCACAAACCACCCTAGAGACTACCTCATTGGCTTGTTTCTTAAAAGACTCACATCTAAGCAAATCACGTGTATGTTAAAGATTAAAAGTTGCATAAGCTAAAGTGACACAAACCTTTCTTAATTTGAAATTGTAAGTTGAAGTCTGGAATCACCAAGACCTAACTATCTATGCCTGTCTTTTTATAGGTGCTGCTTTTGATAAGACTTCACCCACTTGGTCTGCACTGTCCCGTGTTGCTGCTTTGTGCAACCGTGCTGTTTTCCATGCAGGACAAGAAAATGTACCAATCTTGAAGGTGAATTTAATTGAGACACATGAATTCCAATCGTTTCAGTGTGCCCTCACAACAGTGGAAATTCCATGGTTGCAGCAAAGCTCAGCTTAAAATTCCACGTAGAGGTGATGGTTAAATATCTAGCGTAAATAATGGTACATCTTTCAAGGAGGATCTTAGTTTACTTGATTACTTTTAAACTTTTCTGACCATTAACGTTAGTGTTTGATACGTCTTTAAAACAAATAGCTTTCAGATCATCATACCAAACGCAGTCGTCTTATTTCATTCAGACTTTTAAGCTGCATTTGCAGTACTGTTTGGTAGCGCCTGTAGACTAATCTCTTTTAAACTGATCATTCTCAGTAGCAGACTTGCAGACTCTCAGTCAGTGTCGCACCATTGCAATAAGAATCAGTTTTCGCAGCATAACCGCCACTTTGAAAATTAGGGGTATAAAGGCATATTAGGCTTTACATTTTATTCCAGGTTGTTTGTTTGTGGTGTAATGTTTTACGTGTTTGCTTTTTATGTAGTTGGGTAATAAACTTGTGGAGGTTGATAGTCAAATTGTCAGAACTCCTACATTCATAAACCTGTGAAATCATTTTAATGTCCAGCCACCCTTCAGTTTGAATGATGAGAATGGCTTGAAAGAAAGCTTTTGAGTGCTGCATTGGTGGTTTTGTTTTTGCCTGTTGAGTGCAGGTATTGGGTCTATGGTGTTAAATCAGCTGTAATAATTGTGTTTCTATTTTCATGTAGCGAAGTGTTGCTGGAGATGCTTCTGAATCTGCTCTTCTGAAGTGTATTGAACTGTGCTGTGGATCAGTTCAACAAATGAGAGACCAAAATCCGAAGATTGTGGAAATTCCATTCAACTCCACCAATAAATATCAGGTAACAAGGAAATTCGGCAGGTTTGAGAACCAGCTTTGGGGAGGCCCAGAAACAAGACGAATGCTAATTGGAGGGGAGCCAATTAAAGTTTGTGGCCATGTTGCAGTAGTTGCTGATATTTGAGGAAACAAGAATGAATGCTAAAGATCATCTTTCCAGCAGCACCAAATAGTGTATGGTGGTGGATGACAGCTTATCCTACCCAAAGTTAACACCAGTGCAAATGAAGTTTCAGAATTCAAGTAAAGGCAACTTTTATATGTTGCTGGGCTATCCTGTTCTTTTTATATGATTAATTGAGATGGCCCAGTGAGTAGAAAATATGATCAGTTTTCTTTTAAACCCAATAATATAATAATGTTTCCATAATTGGCTTGAGGCTAGTTCACAATTGTGTATATGAATAAAGGGGGAAGAGCCACATTCCATTTTAATTTGTTCTTTGGTCCGTTTTCCTGTTCCAAAAGCTTGTAAGCATTTAATTGTATGATATGATTAAATGCATCTCACAATCTGGTTCTTGTGATTTTCCTTAATGTGATTTTAACAATGCATTTTTGAAATGTTCCTCACTCTTCCTAAGTTTCAGTAACTTTTCCTTCAGCTATCTATTCATAAAAATGAAAAATCCAGTGAAAGCCGCTACTTGTTGGTGATGAAGGGAGCACCCGAACGCATACTGGACCGTTGCTCCACCATCCTTCTAAATGGTGAAGAACAGACATTGAATGAGGAAATGAAAGAAGCTTTCCAGAATGCTTACTTGGAGCTAGGTGGCTTGGGAGAACGTGTGCTGGGTATGAAACAAGTCTTGTGTCTGGGAGGGTTTAGAAGTGCTGGGATTAATGGGACAAATACAGTGAGCATTTGAACGCTAAACTGCAACCATCTACTGAATATCAAGCAAAATAATTAATTGTTCTTGAAAAGGTAACTTGCTGTCTTTAATGTTTTCTTGGTTAAGGCAGTGTGTTACAAACTACACCAACACAGTTGCAGATTCAATTCCTAGTCTGTGCTGTTAACTGGTCAGTGATAAGACTGGGTTTGTCACATTTGACTTCAAAAATCAGGCCAGTAAGGAAAATCAGCCAGAATTTGCAGAAAATCAATACAATTTCAAAACCTGTTTTTTAAAAGATAAAATCTTTTAACTCAAAACATGTATTGGATTTTATTTAGACATGGGTGAATATTATGCGGGCATAAGTTTTTATGGATTTTTGAAATATCACAAATTGTCAGCAGTTATGCACTGGGATCTTATACTCATTGTAGATTAACACAAGAATACCTAAATTGAAAGTATAAAGGGCCTAACTGCCAACAGGAGAAACTTTAGTTCTATCTGAACTGGATTGCAAACCATATCTCCGCACAAAACACTTTTGATGCTCTCTACCAGTTCTTCTAAGGAAGATTGTCTTTAGCGAAGTATAAGTTGTTGTACTTGTAGATGTTAGTTTATACAAATAATCAAGTGCAATTTTCCCTGCTGAACCTTCCAACACTCCTCTAGGGTTCTGCCATTTAGCACTGCCTGATGAAACGTATACAGAAGGATATGCATTTGATGCAGATGAGCCCAATTTCCCTCTGACTGACCTGTGCTTTGTTGGACTCATGTCGATGATTGATCCTCCTCGTGCTGCTGTACCAGATGCTGTTGGTAAATGCAGAAGCGCTGGGATCAAGGTAAAGATGAATGATCTGAGATGCAAAGTGGTTGAAACTAATTTAAAGTAATTTTGCAAAACTTCACAAAATGCAAATGGATTTTTAAGACCTCTAACCCAATGCAGAGGTTTAAAAAATATCTGAGAAATTAATCTGACTCAAATTCCGTGCATCCCATTGGTCAGTATCTCTGATTTTTTTGTGCTGACAGCCACAGCTTCACTCCGTTTTGAATATTTGCATTGTACGTGCATTTACTGCACAAGCTGGTAACTTGTTCCTGAGGTCAGCAGCCCGGCAAAAAACGAAAAACTGACGTTAATCTGTTTCGATGTTTGCATAATCTTTACGTGTCCCCTGTTTTCCTGTGTTTACTTAAATTAGGAATGATATTCCTGGGCCTGGGCTGAACTCTTCATTTAATAATCTTTATATTTCTCTAACATTTAAACATGTTTTAACAAGTCAAACCTAACTCCAATCACAAAAATTTCAGGGGTTTAATCCTTTGACCTTCCGTGTGAAAAGCCAGATATATAAACAGTATTGTATATAAGGCCAAAGAAGGGAAAATGGGGCTTTTTGCTTTATCTTGGCTCAGCTGATAGTCCATTCTACCACAGGCTCTCGGTTTTGGCCACGTACTTTGAGACAGTAATGTTCCATAACATTCGGATTCGTTTTTGTCTGTAGACTTTAGTTCTGAACCCAGCATGTTATAACCATGGTTGACATTACCCCACCGAACAGGCATATTGTTATTACATTTAGCTATATTAAACAACATGGGTAGTGTTGTCGAACAGAGGGACCTAGAGGTGCAGGTACATAATTCTTTAAAGTTTGCATCACACATAGACAAGATAGTTGTAAAGGTGTTTGGCACATTTGCCTTCATTGCTCAATCTTTTTAGTTTAGCAGTTGGGAATTTATGTTGAGGTTGTACAGGACATTGGTGAGGCCTCATCTGGAATGTTATGCCCAGTTCTGGTAGTCCAATTATAAGAAGGATATATTACCAAGCTGGAGAGCAGGAGAGACTTACCAGGATGTGGCCAGGTATGGAAGGTTTGAGTTATATGGATAGGCTGGGACACTTTTCACTGGACCATAGGAGGTTGAGAGGTGCCCTGATAGAAGTTTATAAAATAATGAGGTATAAATAGAATTAATGGTAGTTGTCTTTCCCTAAGATGGGGAATTTCAAGACTAGGACCCATTTTTAAGGTGACAGGAGAGAGGTTTTTAAAAAGACATAAGCAAATTTTTTTACACAGGGTGGTTCACGTGTGGAATGAACTTCCTAATGAAGTGGTGAATGTGGTACAATTACAATGTTTAAAAGACATTTAGTTGGATATATGAATAGGAAATGTTTGGAGCAGGCAGGCAGGTGGGAATAGTTTAGTTTAGGATTATGTTTGGCATGGACTGAAAGGTCTGTTTCCATGCTGTAGGACTCTGACTCTATAACATATCAGACAGGTGCTCATTTTCAACAATATTGAAATCTGATTTCAATTATTTCTTCAGATCATTGAGCTAGTGGCAGTTCCATATTACTATCCAAATTATTATGAGCAAAGATTGAAGAATGAGTTCAAATTCCAAAGACTGCAGGTCACTATCAGTGACCACTCTGCACAGAGCCACCACCATTGATAACCACTTACAAGAATACAATCGATTCCTTAATCTGCCCTTCAGTCCCCCACAACTTATCTTTTAAAGTAGCCTGTTGTGTGGCACCTTATCAAAATGTCTTGATTTTTGTTAAATTGTTATAATTATCTCTAAGCAAGAATGTGGGGGCTGGGTCTTCTGAGATTTTCTTTTCGGTTCATATTTGTAATTTGTAGGTTATCATGGTAACTGGGGATCATCCAATCACAGCTAAGGCTATTGCGAAGGGTGTGGGTATCATCTCTGAAGGAAATGAGACCGTTGAAGACATTGCTGCTAGACTGAACATTCCCAGTAGTCAGGTTAATTCCAGGTAAGCAGAATGTGGAATCCCCTTTGTGCTTCATTGTTTCTGTGGCTGTTCGTAATATTTCACTCTGACCTTGACTGAGATTCTCTAACTGAGAACTAGATGGATTTGGGACCTAGATTATTGAGGTTCTCTTTAATGAGAGCCACTGATGGAGATCATTCCCAGCGTTTTTCATTCAATTCATTATCACTCCTCCAAAGACTTATCAAATAAAGGCGCAGTAACTGGTCCCGATAGATTATAAACTTCGATTCCTGGCATCTGCTGTGAGTTAGCTGACTTTTGGATAGTGGCGCTAAAGAAAAGGCTGGGCCCTTTCTCCGGCTGGATTTTGAAAAATTGATCAGGAATGCTTGCAATTGCTATTCTGTAATCCCCTACTGAGAGAATGGTGGGTGAGTTAAAGATCAGTCTCATCTGTGATTCTTTCAATGGTTCAGCAGCCCAGTAATTGCAAACTACATTCAAATATGAATGATAATCACTAATCATTTCTGTAAGTATTGCAATCTTTCTGAGGCTCATCTTGCACTTTGTGATACAGGGATGCCAAAGCTTGTGTTGTTCATGGTTCAGAACTGAAAGATCTAACCTCAGAACAGTTGGATGAAATCTTACACCATCATACAGAGATAGTCTTTGCTCGAACCTCTCCCCAGCAGAAACTGATTATCGTGGAAGGCTGTCAGCGACAGGTAGGAAACAGTTACACTTGTAAACATGATGCAGATGCCTTCCCATTCTTCAAATAGCCTGTATAAGATACTATGTTGCAATTAAGGGGACTGAATAAGAGCTTTGCATTTAAATTATGGTTGCATTTTGAGCAAGTTTTTGCACAGTGCACAACTTAGCAAATAAATCTAAATTTTATAAGTGTTGAATCGCAGATCTTGTGCTTGGTCACATCTTGGTTGTGACAGAACTTCTGCCTGCGGCATAAATGAGCCCCCCATTTTGAGGCATTTTCCAGTCTGGATCATTTTATATTGTATCAATGGGATTCTCAATGTTTACTGAAGAGTGGGTCCTGTAAAGGCCTAAGAATGGCTCGTGCAGGCTGCATTGTGCTCAGTCAGCAGCTTCTAAGATTAAAACTTGAGTTTTTATTTAAATGAATTATCTATGGAGATTTTATTACACATTTGTTTTTTTTTTTAAGAAACAAGTACTCATCTTTCACCTAACCTTGTGCGGCACTGCATGTGAACCAAATGCCCCCCTTGTCCAGTGTTGCTCCAGAAAATGTGACAAAATACCTCAAAAATTCTCTTTCCCTAAAATTATCCAGTTGTTTGATCTCCGCTGCACAGCAAAGTAACTTTCTATCAGGGTTTTTTGAGATTTTCTTGACTGCTACATTTTGGTTTTTTGGGAGATACATTTTGGTTTTCAGAGTCCTAAGATCTTCAAATTTAAGTTAGACTCTGAATTGTTCATCAACCAGGAGTTTGCAAACTTGCTGTACAGCTCCATTAAAGGATATTAAAGAAATGAGAAACTTTGGTCGGCACACAGCCAAGGATCTAACAACTATGAAAGAATTTTGCTTCGTTCACCCCGCGCCTGCAAAATCCTCATTGTTATCGTCCTCCAGTGGCTGATGATAAAGCAAGCCTTGGGTCTGGAAGGTCAGGCTATTCTGGAACAACTGGACCTTTTCAGCCCATTGAAAGAATTTTAAAAGTAGAATTAACCATGGCCAGTTGAAACCTGTATACAGTTATTTTTGAGGCAAAAACATCTAAAGAAAGACTAGCAGGCACAATATTTTTCTCCCTCTATCCCAGATGTCAGTCAGCTCTGGAATTACAGTTTATTGGAGAATTTTAAAAGAGGAAGCAAGATATTTGAAAGAATTTTTCTTTCATTTTTGTTCAGTTATTTTCCAGCAGTCATTCATGACATTGAAAGCCTAGCTCAGGAAGAGGGTTTCTAAAGAACGAAAAGATTTCCTTTTAAAAGGAGTTGATGAAAATTATATTCATTAATAAATAACACAAGCTACAAATGTTAAAGCGAGCAAAGTAGCCTGTTGACCACACCTCTTCTCTCATTTGCCTTGCCTCTTCAATTCTCCCTCTCCTCTTTCACTACTTTTCTTTTCTCTGCTACCTCCATAGCATTGCGTCTGTCTTGGTGATACAGCCAGAACTGGCGTCACTTCCACTGGATTGGCTATGACCATGACCTTGACCTCCCTGTCTCCTTTCTCTCCCATCGCCTTTACTCCGCTCCTCCAATTATAGGTTCTCTCCCACGAGGACTGCTTCTCTAATCGTAGGGGATAGCAAGAACTACAGATGCTAGAGTCAGAGACAACACAGTATGGAGCTGGAGGAACACCGAGCAGGCCAGGCAGCAGCATTTCTGAAGAAGGGTCCCGACCCGAAATGTCAACTTTCCTACTCTGATGCTGCCTGGCCTGCTGTATTCCTCCAGCTCCATACTGTGTTGTCTGTAATCGTAGATTCTGTCTCTGGGGGCGAGCCACATAGTTGACAGAGGGCAAAACTGTAGCTGGAGGATCCAAAGCAGCCTGCATGAGAGTTGCTTACAAATAACAATACATCAAATAAAAGCTTTAATTTACATAGGACCTTTTAACTGCAGAATTTATCAAATGACTTCATAGTGAATTAAGTACTTTTGAACTGTAGTCATTTGTTGTTATGATGCAGGAAATATCATGCAATACAAATAGCATGTTGGTGACTAGATGATTTGTTCCTGTACAGTTCATTGGGAGAAACTATTGACCTGGATAGTTCTTCAAAATAGTGCCATGGGATCTTGTACGTGGACTTGAGAATAAGCAGAACCTTAATTTAGCATCTTGCCCAAAGAAAGATACCTATGACAGCAGAGCATCCGCTCAGTATTGTGGCGGAGAGCTTCCTTGGTTTTTTAGTTCCGATCTTGTCTTGGAGTGGGACTTGAACTTAAAACCTTGCAGCTCAAGGCAACTGAATTGAGCCAAGACTGATGGTTTGATAATGTTTTGATTTAATATCTTGCAGGGTGCCATTGTAGCTGTGACAGGTGATGGAGTGAATGACTCTCCTGCCCTGAAGAAGGCTGATATTGGTGTTGCAATGGGTATTGCTGGTTCTGATGTCTCCAAACAAGCTGCTGACATGATCCTGCTAGATGATAACTTTGCTTCGATTGTCACTGGTGTAGAAGAAGGTGAGGGTAATATTTTGAATTGATAGAAGCGTCCATCTTTGGGCTATCTAAATTTCTAACCAAAATGGAAAGTGCTAGAATTATAGAGCATATCAGTCAGTATTTCAAAAGAACTATTTAGTTACAGCAATTTCAATTTTCTGTACAGATTTGTAGCTATTCCTATTACTACCTGCTGCTATTTGTCCTATTTGAGTAGAAAACAGTTAAATGGAAAGTTTAAGTTACCCCATCAGAACTCAAGCTGCAGTTGGCTATTAAAAATATTTCACGCTTCAGTGAAGAGGGGTGTAGTTCAGTTAGCAGGTTGCAGCTCCTCTGTATTCAGTAATCCTGAAAAAGCATGTATGTAGTGATTTAACCAGAATAACATTGATTCAGCTGTGATGCTTCAGTAACCTCTTGATACTTTGCTGTCCAGCCTGACGTTTTGAATAGTTTCCAGCATAATATATGATGTTGAGATGAAGGATAAGGATAGAGGGTTGGAAGAGAAAGAAACGAGACCTTTGTTTTAAAAGGACAATGGATGTTCTAGGCATATTTCTTTAAATATTTAAGTTTTAGAACTTTCCGTCACAGTTGCACCTTGAGCCGAGTAATACCCATGCCTTTTTTAAAGAGTAAGAATTAAATATCCCATCTTGCTGAGATGTCTCATGTCTCATTTTTGTTATTTTGTAACAAGTGCAAAGTACAGAGCTCAGTTTGTGCAGAGGTATTTTATTTAATTATTTCTCCAAATTGTGATCTGATCCCTTTGCAGGTCGCCTGATTTTTGATAATCTAAAAAAATCCATTGCTTACACGTTAACCAGCAATATCCCTGAAATCACACCATTTCTGGTTTTCATTATTGCAAACGTCCCACTGCCACTCGGAACTGTTACAATCCTCTGCATCGACCTGGGCACTGACATGGTGAGTTTTCATTCAGTCCTCCTTGTATTTATTTTGTGGAGGTGAATATTTAAGGTTCCATAATGTACTGATACTTGCTTCTTCACCCAATGGATGTCCTCACCTCAGGCTATTTATCCTACATTTTACCCAGTGACAAGAGGATGACCCATTAACTATTTCTGTGCTGTCGGTCACAGGTTCCTGCCATCTCACTTGCTTATGAACAGGCTGAAAGTGACATAATGAAGAGACAACCACGCAATCCCAAGACTGACAAACTGGTGAATGAGCGATTGATTAGTATGGCTTATGGACAGATTGGTGAGTGATAGTTTTTGTTTGACTATTCTAATTTTTCTACTTCCACCATTTTGAAAATTATGCAAGTACTGTTCGCAGGATTTAAAACTTTTGAATTGGTTTGATAAAGCTTTCAGCATTGAAAGAAGTAGTGAAATTCAAAGCTCCATTCAGTGCAGAAAAGCCTAGATGAATGACTTTCCTACTACAGTCTGGGATGAATCCAGACTTGGTCTACAGTAGTGCTTTATTTGGCTTAAATGTCCCCAGGCTTTGGGGTTTAAGCCAAAGTGTTTATTCTTGGACTGTTGCTCAGTGAGCCTGTGAATGACTGTCACATGAAGACTGGATTGAGCTCCTGCATTGAAATATGCTGCTTCTGCAGAATATCAAGTGTAAAGAGTGGCTGTTTTGACAATGTACTAGGGAGGTGTGCAATATGCCATGAATGCAAGTTGTAGTTGCGTTTAAATGCATCTCCTTATTCTCACCCTGCTGAGGGCCAGCACACTCGGGTAGAAGGGGAGCAATACATTGCAGCATCAGTAAAATGGCACCTGAAACTAAACAGTGGAATGATTGGAGTAAGTGATTTAAGATTAGACTAGAATCACTCTTTCAGTTTGCTTTTTTTGACTTATTTATGCAAAATTGTGTTGCTCAGCCAACATTGTTTTCTATTCACTAGCACTCTGTTCATGTCAAATAATTTCCCCAAGTATGATTGATATGCATTTAATTGGATTTGAGTCATTGCTTTATATTTGAATATTGCTTCACTAGAAAGTTATGTTAGCATTTGATGCGTACGAACTGGCTCATTGTAAAGAGTTCTGTAATCTTTCCGGTACTTCTATCTAAACAGTTATATTTACTGCGTTAACTGTTTTAAAACAAAAAATTAAGCCCATTTCTCTAAAATGGAACTGATACAAGGAGTGAAATTTGAAGTCTTCCAAGTCCCTGAAATGCCTTCTGACAAATATTGCTCAAGTGAGATGTACCAAACTCAGTTCATAGAATCATATAGCACAGAAACGGACCCTTCGGTCCAACTCGTTCATGCCAACCAAGTTTCCTAAATTAAACTAGTCTCAGTTGCCTGCATTTGGCCTATCCCTCTAAACCTTTCCTATTCATGCCAGTGTAACTGTAGGCGTATCTTCAGAATGTGAAAATCTGAGATCCCAGTGTGAACCCTTTGGGAACATTTATTGGTTACGTCCTAATAACCTAGGCACATGCCCTTAATCCTAACTCTTTCCTGTTTATTACCTTTCAATCAATTTTCAGCTCATGTTGCATGATTGTCTCCATTTGTCTGCTTTTGTGTGTGCTCAAATCTTGTATGGAACTATCACATGCTGTCAGTATGGTGTATATGCATGGATATAATATACTGTTAGTACTCCCCTATAACATGATAATCTTCAATAAAAAAAACAGCTAGATTATTCAAATTTACTTGTCGATCACAAATCTACAGTGACTGATCAACTTACTCATTTGAACGATTCTAATTCAATTTCTTCCATTGATTTATTTTTATTTTCACTGCAGGGATTTTGTCTTATCTACTGTGAATATAAAGTACTGATCTAACAAGCTGCCTTTTTCCTAATGCCAATTATAACATCACTTCCCACCTGTCTTTAAAAATGAATATTTTCTGTGGTCATTGACAGATTTAGTCTTTGTCTTTCTTAGTTTGTTCCATATTTTTTAAATTGTTGAACTTGCTTTTCTACTTTTTATATCTCATTTTTATGCAACAGTGTCTGCCTCTTAGCTTAAGACTGTGTACCTCAGTTGACTATGTTTTGTATAATTACACAAGTCTTTATTTTTCTTCATGCTGTACAGTGTTTTCACTGCCTACAAAACTGTATTCAATGTTTCTTGTCAGACTTTCGAAATTTCCTTCATCTGTGCGATCTAATAGGTTTTTTATGAGCAAATGTAAAGGCAAGAATTAAAACACTAATGTGATTGTTTCTCTCCAGGAATGATCCAGGCATTGGGTGGTTTTTTCACATATTTTGTAATCCTGGCTGAGAATGGATTTCTACCAGTTGATCTAATAGGAAAGCGTGTGAAATGGGATAACCGGTGGATCAGTGATGTAGAAGACAGTTATGGTCAACAGTGGGTATGTACAAATCTCCTCACTGCAATGTATTTGTGATAACCAAAGCCTAGTTTCCAGTAATGTAGTTAGTTTAGACTTTGGGGATGCACAATCCCTTTGGTAGCTAATGATTAGAGTAGCTGAGCCCATTGTGAGAATTCGCACTTAACTGGCAGGCAGCTTCAAGCATTTTCTAGAGCAATTTTATTAATAGAAACAATCATCCTACTTTACATTGGAACTCGACATATCATATATAATCTTTTATGGGGTTTGGACCTAATTTACAAAATCAAACTCTTTGAATCAGTTTAAGCAGAGACTCACGCCGGGTCCGGTTTTACGTTTGTATCTGTGTAATCCTGCTAGTAAAACTTACTTCTCCGAAAGGCAATGGGTTTGGGACTGCTGATAATTTCATTTTTGATTCCTCTTTCTAAGATGGAGGAGTCGTTCAGTAAACACTTCATAGAATCACGAGTCTTACGACATGGAAGAAGTCTATTTTACCCATTGTGTATGCGCTGGCTCTTCAAGTGACAGCATCAGTGCCTAATGCCAATCTCATACTTGTCCCATACTGTTGACCATTATTACATTTCTGATAATCATCTAATGCCCTCTGCCTCAATGGAACCTGCCTGCATCACATTTCCAGGTAGTGTATTCAATACCATAACTACTGGCTGAGTGAAAAGGTTTTTTCCCAAATCACCCTTGCTTCTAACCCTAACCATTGCCAATCACTTTAAATGTGCTGCCACTTTCTTATTCCTTTTACAAGTGGGAGTAGTTTCTCCCCATCTACTTCAGCCAGCTGGCCATGATTTTGAAGACCTCTGTCAGATTTCTACTTAGCCACTTTCTTTCAAAGGAAAACAGTCCCAATTTCTTTGATCTGTCCTCGTAACCGAAGTTTCTCATCCCTCAAACCATTCTTATAAATCACTTCTGCACCTCTTCCAATGCATTCCTATAATGTGGCACCCGGAATAGTGTGCACCACTTCAGCAGAAGTCTAACAAGTGTCTTATACATAATAATGGATCATGAATGATTTGCTGCTTGTTAGAGGATCCATTTAACTTTGAATAGTCAAGGTTTTCCGATAAATTTAGAGGTTTATGAATGGAGATAAAAGGAAGAGCACAGTTTGCTTCAGAAGAGAAGCAAGATTATGGAGACATGGGTGGAGTCTATGATCTGCTTTCTTCACTTGTCAGAGCTAGGATTAATGAAATCACTGATTAATGAAAACTTCAGTCACTGGGTTGGAGTTCATTCTACAGTGTGCTTCCATTGAAATAAAAAGGATACCATACAATCTTATTACACTTCTTTTATATATCAAGTTTGAGCTTTCTGACTATCCCTGAGCATACTTATAACTTAATAACTCCCTTCTACAATATTTCTGCTCTTTTTCAGACTTATGAACAGCGGAAAATTGTGGAGTTCACATGCCACACTTCATTTTTTGTCAGCATTGTGATTGTACAGTGGGCTGACTTAATTATCTGTAAGACCAGAAGGAACTCCATCTTCCAGCAGGGAATGAAGTAAATATTCCAAAACTCTGTTCAGGAGAGGGGTTGGCTGTCAATGGCATAATATGTAGTAATCATAGTTGGCTTTCTGACTAAAGAATTGTAAAATTAAAGCCTCTCTTTCTATTTTATTCTAATGGTATGTAAGTGGAATTGTTGGTGGGTTAAATTTGGACTAGAATATATACATATTGTGATACAGTGATCTAGTTATTTTTCAGGTGAATGTGTTGTGCAGCAATACTTTATTCTAAAACAACCCATATCAATATTGGGTCTCAACCAAATTTTCGACCTATATTGCTATATTTTAATTGCCACCTTCAACTGGAATTGGGAAGAGTTGAAATCTTCCAAATTTTCTGCAATTGAAGTGCTGAAGAGGAAGTAACATAGGATAATGTCATGTATGGTGCCACTGACTTGAATAACCTAACGGTGCCTAAACTCAAGTGGATGATGAGTCATTCAGCTTGTTGCTGTGAATTTGCCAGCACCCGTGATACTGCCCCCGTATGAGTAGTTGTGTCCAGGAGTGCAAATTGTAGAGGTATTTTGAGTGACGACTGTTTTCTGTTGCACTGCCTCAATAACATATTCTATTTCACAGGAACAAAATTCTCATCTTTGGTTTGTTTGAGGAGACAGCACTTGCTGCTTTCCTTTCATACTGCCCTGGCACTGATCTTGCGCTCAGGATGTACCCACTCAAGTAAGAACTCTCATTTTGTTTTTTGTTTCCTGCAATAGTGATTGCTTTTAGTTCCAAGTTTCAAGCACCTTTTGTGTTCAGATTTTCTTGTTGGAACTTTCTCTTGTTGGTTAACATTCTTCTTGTTAATCCTTAATTCACTTTCTTTCAGACCAAGCTGGTGGTTCTGTGCCTTTCCATACAGTCTTATCATATTTCTTTACGACGAAATGCGAAGATTTATCATCCGTCGGAGCCCTGGAGGTAGTCTAAAACTGTTTGTGACAGTGTGTCTTAATAGTGTTTAGTGTAAATTTGTAAGTAATCATTTAAGGTTCATGTGCAGTCTTTAACTTCAAACTCTAATGTTCCTGATGGACTTTGCTGTGATTTATTTCTGTATTTGCCCTGATAGTCCAGACTGCATCATGTTGCTTGATCTCAATTCTTGACATTTGAAATAGTATTAAATAGTTAATGATTTTATGGATTTATATTCCTGCTACCCATAGTGGTTTGGGACATGTTTATCTGATGTACCTGTTCTGGTATTGATCTGAGCCAGTTATCAGTTAGCTTCCCTGGTCTACTGGTATTAACATATGCAAGAGAAAATCACATGAAGCTAGGGTTCCAACTCTTGTCCATTAAAGCATGCTTATAAACACACAAATGTGATATTGGGTGAGGGCAAGATATGCTGTACTGTGAAATTACACTGCATTTAAATTATTACTGCCTTGGTTTAGGTGTGAAAAGCCACCATTGTGGGTTGGGGTACTACTTGAGCAGTACTCATGTGACTGTAGGACCTCAAACTGTTCTCTTAGGAGAGGAAGGGAAAATAATGCTGGGAACAAGAAGGATGAATTTTCAAAACTGAGATGAGAATTGCACAATTATTGTGGATTACTTCAGTTTGTCATGTACTTCACACTGATTTTTGTTCTTTTGTTCTAGGTTGGGTGGAACAGGAAACCTATTACTAGAAGAACAAATGCTAGTAAATTTCATCAGTTTGTTTGTCTGCCTTAACTATTAAACATTTACTAAAGTGCTAATTGTGGTGAATGGAGATAGACTGTTTTGTAAGAAACAAAACTGAAAATGTCAGTGGTTTTATATAAACTTTTTACAAGTATAATTTAAATAAATTGGATTATGTCAGTGTTGTGTGTACTCTCTCTCTTTTTGTATTTTACTTAATTGCACAACCGTTTAATATACACCAAATGCAATGGGTAATAAAACTATTTTAAATTATTTGCCTTAATTTCATTACTTTCAAGTATTGGTTATTCAGTTTTATCTGGAAACCATAGATACTTTATGTATCTTTAGATGGAACAGTATTTTTTCTACAAAAAGGAATTGCATGTTATGAATACTGTTTGGATTTCATTGGGTGTTAGAATGCCAAATACACTATAAGACATAGGTTTTAGCCTGCACACAATTGTTTTTTCCTTGGGTATTGTCCTGGTACTTTATTGGATTTTAGTTTTGGTAGAAAATTGACAAATTCTATCCAAAGAAATGTGATGTATTTGGGGAGAGAAAGAACGTAAAAGAATGCATTGTAATTTGGTTGTTACCAAATGTATGTGGACAGATGGACCTTGGAGTGCACGTATTTCCCTTATTCAAGATGTAAATGGTCAAGAAGCGTAGATTTCAAATAAATCTAGGGATTTTTGTAGGGATGTTTTCAGAAATCACTATCTGAGAGTGCTAGGGATAGAAAACCTCATCATGATTTAGAAGTATGTATGGTGTACACTTGTGATTCTGTAACCTACAAGAGTGGAAAGTGGGTTTAGGTTAGATAGGTTTTTCAGGCCAGTAAAGATCAAGATAGACCAAATGAATGCCTTCTGTACTACATATTCGTGATCGTGTCTGACAGAAAAGGTGCTGTGCTGAAAAAAAGAAATATTTTGACCAGTTCTGCATTGGATGGAATGCTACATTTCTGTTGTTTGGAAATGTACTGGCACTAATAGCATAGTGTCAGATTATATTGCCTGCAGTCTTTGGACCTCCACAAATGTTCAATTGACAGCCACTTTTGAAACCCACCAAACTTTCAAAAATATGAAATCAACATCCATGGAGACCTAACTCTGGAATGGATTAATTTTTATCCAACCTTAGCTTTAGGGAGGTAGTCACACCACAGGTTCAGACAGATGGGTGACTGCCAGGAGAGGTAGGCAGGTAGTGCAGGAGTCTCCTGTGCCTATTCCCCCCCTCAGACAGATATACCATTTTGGATACTGTTGGGGGTGATAGCCTCTCAGAAGATAGTACAAGCAGCAGCCAGGCCTATGGCATCACAACTGGTTCTGCTGTAGAGTAGGATGGGGCAAAGTCCAGGCAAGTGATAGGTGACTTAATAGTCGCGCACAGACAAATGTGAACGAGACTGTAGGCTGGTGTATTGCCTCCCTGATGCCAGGGTCCGGAATGTACAGGACATCCTGAAGTGGGTGGGAAAACAGAAGTCTTTGTCCACGTTGGCACAAGACATAGGTATGAAGGAGGAAGAGGTCCTGCGAGGACAATTCTGGAAGCTAAAAAGCATGACTACGAGGGTAGTAATCTCAGGATTACTACCTGTGCCATGGGCAAGTGAGGCTAGGAAACAGACTGTACAGTTGAACGCATGACTACTGAGCTGGGGTAAGAGGGAGGGCTTTAGAGAGATTGGAGGTGGGGTGGAACCAGAACAACAGACCAGTAAGTGCAGGGACTGGGGATAAAAGAGAAAGATGCATCACGCAGAGTAACTACAAGCAGAGGGAAGTCGTGGGGCTCAGAGGGCTGGAGTGTGTTTACTTCAATGTAAGAAGTATAACAGGCAAGACAGATGAACTAGGAGCATGGATTACTGCATGGAATTGTGTGTAATTGCCATTATGGAGGCATGGTTAAAGGAGGGACAGGACTGGCAGCTTAACATTACAGAATAACGCTATTTTAGCCGGGACAGATAGGGAAACAAAAGGGGTGGGGGAAGTTGCATTGCTGATTACGAATCACATTGCAGCTCTGTTGAGGGAGGACACATCAGAGGGATCTTGTAGTGAGGCATTATGGTTGGAGCTCGGAATTAGGAAGGGTGAAATCACAATTTTGGGAGTCTTTTGTAGACCTCCCAACAACTCGCAGGAGACAGAGGACCAAATATATAGTCAGATACTGGAAAGGTTTGAAATAAAGGGTAGTAGTGGTGAGTGACTTCAACTTTCCTTTTATTGACTGGGACTCCCTTAGCGACAGGATGGAGAGCAGGTTGTTGACTTGCTCACTGAGCTGGCTTATTTACATTCAGACATTTTGTCACCGTGCTAGGTAACATCATCAGTAAGACCTCCAATGAAGCGATGTTCTTCTCAGCTTGGAATTTATGCTGTCCGGTCTGTTATTGTGAGTTGTTACTTCTGGTTCTGTTCTGTATGGGTTTGTATATGGGATCCAATTCTATGTTTATTGATTGCATTATGGGTTGAGAACCATGCCTCTGGGGATTCCTGTGCATGTCCATGTTTGGGTTAAGCTACTATGGTTACATTGTCCCAGTTAAACTGGCCTTCGTTGTCCAACTGTATTGATATTAGGGAAAGTTTGTGTTGTTTTGCTGCTAGCTGATGTTTGTGTATTCTGGTGGCTAGATTCCTTCCTGCCTGTCCGATGTAATGTTTGTGACAGTAGTTGCGTGGTATTTTGTATACTACATTGGTTCTGCATGTTGTGGGTATGGGGTCTTTAATAGTTGAGTTTTTGTCGTAGCATGGCTGTGCACTTGTGTGCTACCTTGATTCTTAGTGGTCTTAGGAATCTCGTTGTCAGTTCTGATTATGTTCTTGATGTAGGGCAGTGTGGCCAGTGTGCTAGGGCATACTGTGTCCTCATGGTGTTGTCTATACTGTAGGCACCTGCAGATGAAGTTGCGAGGATATCTGTTCATAGTGAAGATTTTGTATAGGTGCTGTTCCTCTTTCCTGTGTAGTTCTGGCGTGTTGCAGTGAGCGATGGCCCATTTAAATAGTGTCCTCATACAGCTTTGTTTGTGGACATTGGGTTGGCTATGGAATTTGAGGATTTGGTCAGTGTGGGTTGCTTTCCTGTGTACCAAGGTTTGGCATTCCCCGTTGGTCGAATATTCAACTCTGACGTCCAGAAATGGAAGCTCATTGTTGTTTTCTTCTCTCCTGAATTTGATCCCGCCAAATACATTGTTAATGAGTTTCTTCTAGTTTGGTGCATTTAATGACAAATGTGTTGTCTATGTACGGGATCCACGGTTTAGGCTGATTGAGGGGGATGGAGAGCAATTTGTTAGATATGTTCAGGAGGGCTTTTTGAGACAGTATGTTGACAATCTAACCAGTGAGGAGGCCATACTAGACTTGGTATTAGGGAATAAGCCAGGTCAGGTAATTGATGTTTCAGTAGAAGACCATTTTGGGCTTAGTGACCATAACTGCATAAGATTTCGAGTAATCATGGAGAAGGATGAGAGTGGCCATTCACATTTGACAGGAACTGGAGAATGTGGATTGTTTGCAGTTACGAGGGCAAATCTACAACTGGCATGTTGGAAGGCTTATATAGACCAGTTGATTAAAGTGCAGGGCATGTGTCCCTGCAAAACTACAGGATAGGAATGGCAGGATTCAGGAACCATGGAAGATTGAGTCAAAAGGTAAAAGGAAGCATATGATAGGTCTAGGCAGCTCCAAACTACTGAAGCCCTTGAGGGAAGCGAAATTAGGAAGGAACACAGAATTCGGAAGGCTAAAAGGGGCCATGAAATGTCTTTAGCAAACTGGGTCAAGGAGAATCCCAAGGCTTTTTATGCATATATCAGAAGAAAGAGGGTAGCAAGGGAAAGAGTAGGCCCACTCAAGGACAAAGGAGGAAAGTTTTTTCCATAGAGCCACAGGAAGGAGGAGAGATCTTTAATGAGTACTTTGTTCCGGTATTTACCAAGGAGAAGGATATGACTGATGTTGAGGTCAAGGATGAGTATGTGAATACTCTAGCAGATATGAATATAGGGAAGGACAGTTTTGGGTATCCTAAACTGCATTAAGGTAGACAAGTCCCTAGGGCCAGATGGGATCTATCCGAGTTTACCGTGAGACGCAAGGGAAGAAATATCTGGGGCATTAGCAGATATCTTCACATCCTCTTTGACTACAGATGAAGTTCCAGAGGACTGGAGATTAGCCAGCGTTTTCCCTTGTTTAATAAAGGAAGCAGGGATAATCCAGGAAATTATAGGCCAGTGAGCCTGATGTCTGTAGTGGGGAAGCTCTTGGAGAAGATACTGAGGGACAAGATATATGCACATTTGGTAGAAAATGGACTAGTTAGTGGCAGGCAGCAAGGTTTTGTACTGGAAGGTCATGTCTCACCAACCTGATTTGAACTTTTTTTGAAGAGGTGACAAAGCTAATAGATGAGGGAAGGGCTGTAGATGTAGTTTATATGGACTTCAGTAAGGCATTTGATAAAGTCCCACATGGCAGATTGGTACAAAAACTGAAATCATATGCGATTCAGGGTTGGCTGGCTAGATGGATACAAAAATGGTTTGACCATAGACATAGGATAGTGGTGGAATGCTGTTTTTTCAGAATGGAAACTGGTAGCTAGTGGTGTTCCAAAAGGATCAGTCTTAGGTCCTCTGTAGTATACATAAATGATCTAGAAGAAAATGTAGGTGATCTGATTGGTAAATTTGCAGATGACACGAAGATTGGTGGAGTTGCTGAAAGTGCCGACGATTGTGAATGGATACAGCAGAGTATAGATAGTTTGGTAACTTGGGCACAAATGGTAGACGGAGTTTAATCCAAACAAATGTGAGGTGATGCATTTTGGAGGATCAAATGTAGGTGATAAATGGCAGACCTCTTAGGAACATTAACATACAGACAAACCTGGGTGTGCAGGTCCACGGTTCCTTAAAAGTGGCAACACAGGTGGCCAAGGTGACTAAGAAGGCATATGGAATGCTTGCCTTCATCAGCTATGGCATGGAGCACAAGCTTTGTCAAACCATGTTGCAGCTAGAAAACTCTTGTCGGGCCACATTTGGAATATTATGTGCAGTTTTGGTTGCCACGCTACCAGAAGGACGTAGAAACTTCGGAGAGGTTTATTTTTTAGTTTGGTTAGGGCATGATGACTGGCACAGGCTTGGAGGGCTGAAGAGCCTGTTCCTCTGTTGTATTTCTCTTTTGTTCTTCTTGTTCTTATTGAGTACTTTACAGCGCCCACTTCTTCAGATTTAAATTTGTGTGCTGGATGGTATCAAAATGATATTTGCACATTTAAGTTTTCTTTAACTTATTTCCACTCTCTTTATTGTAGGTTTCCAACCGTCTCAAAATAAGCTCCTAATGTAACATCAGCCTGGCTCGAGGATTGGTTAGCTAAGAGGAAACACAAAATAAGTCATTTTCATGTTGGCAGATGTAACTAGTACAGTAGCACATGGCTCAGTGCTGGGACCTCAGCTATTTACAACTTGATATCAATGAGTTAGATGAAGAAAACAAATGCAAGGTTGCTAAATTTGGTGACTAGAACACATGGGTAGGAAAGTGAGTTGTAAGATAAGCATAAGCAGTCTGGTTAAGTGAGCAGACAAATTTTTGGCAGATAGCAAAGAGTGGGAAAATATCAAGTTCTCCATTTTGGTAGCACAGAAGGCTGAACAGTATACTAATTACATGGAGAGAGATGATAGAACTCTGCACATTAGGACCTATACAATATGTGCAGGTAAAGCAAGTGATTAGAAATAACAAGAAAATATAATAGTAATTATGCAAGTTTTCTGCAGTTATAGAGGGTGTGGGTACGACCACATTTGGAGTGCTTTGGAGTTTTGGTCTCCTTAAGAGAGAATATAATTGCATTTGCAGCTGTTTATTTAGTTGATTGCTGGGAAGAAGTTACCTTAGAATAGTTTGGGCCTGCCTCTGAATGAATTTAGAAAAATGAGGTGATATTGAAACATAAAGCTTGGCAGGATGGAAGCTGAGAGGATGTTCCCCTTATGTGGAATATTAGAGCTGGGGACATGATTTGAAATAAAAGGGTCTCCCATGTAAGGTAGAAATGGAGATTTTTTTTTTGAGTTGTTAGACTATGCAAACTTCCTCCCCAGAGAGCAGTAGAGGTGGGTTAGTTAATATCTTTAAGGCTGAGTTAAGTGGATTCTTGATTGACAAAGGAGTTGAAAGGTAGAGAGGAAAATAGAGTTGAGACTACAATCAGATTGCCAAGA
This sequence comes from Ginglymostoma cirratum, assembly GCA_024137785.1. Lineage (NCBI taxonomy): Eukaryota > Metazoa > Chordata > Chondrichthyes > Orectolobiformes > Ginglymostomatidae > Ginglymostoma > Ginglymostoma cirratum. The sequence continues at coordinate 5,875,423 of JAHRHZ010000032.1, forward strand.
TCTTACCATGTTCCAGAGCAGGCTTTCGAGGCATTAAGGTAAGGGAAGAAGGTTTGGAGAGGATTTAAGGAGTTTTTTTTTCACCCGGAACTGGAATTCAATACCTGAAAGGATGGTAGAGGTGGGAGCCAATAAACATTTAAGTATTTAGATGAACATTTGAAAGCCTACAGCACACAAGGCTATAGACAAAGTGCAGAGAAATGGGAGTGGAGTATATAGGCACATGAAGACCAGTGCAGACTCAAAGGGTCTAATTCCATGCTGTAATACCCTGGCTCTATATTTCAGTTTATTGTCAGTTGCCCTTAAGTAATCTGCTTGGTTTAATTAGGTGATAGGTTATTCCATTAAACGCTGGTATTTCTAGCTTAAGCTGATTTGTTTAAGCAGTAAATAAATGTATACTAAAACAAGATACTGGAAATACATACATGCCTGGCAGCATCTGTGGAGTGGAACAGTTAACGTTTCGGATTTGTGACCTTTCATGATGAAAAGTTATTGACCTGAGACATTGGGTAACTCTGCTCCTCAATCTCTGTTTCTGCGTCTGCATTTTTCAGGCGTTTGCTGTTTTTATTTTAATTTTTCAACATCTGTGGTACTTTGCTTTTATACCAAAACAATGATGCACAGTAGATTCATGTGGTTCACTAGCCCTTCACAGATGGTGGGAATAAAATAAAGTATCTGCTGCATTAGTCTGGGAGCATCATTCTTTCATGGTGGGTCACTGCTGAATGTTTAAAATCTGAAATTCAAATGAAAGAAGACAGGCAGAAATATGCACTCATTATTTGACAATAACAAAGGAAACTTGAGTATGTATCCACTCCAGGCTGTAGTTGAGAAGTATTCAAGCAAAACAATTGAGGTGAGGTGAGAGTTACGGCCCTTGACATCAAAGCTGTATTTGACCGAGCGTGGCATCAAGGAGCCCCAGCAAAACTGGAATCAATGGGTATTGGGGACAAACCCTCAAGTGGTTAGACTCATACCTGGCATATAGGAAGATGGTCATGGTTGATGTATATCAGTCATCGCAACTTCTGGGCGTCTCTGTAGGAGTTCCTCAGGTTAGTGCCCTAGGCCCAACTGTCTTCAGATGCATCATCAATGACCTTGCCTCCATCATAAGGTCAGAAGTAGGGATGTTCACAGATGATTGCACAATCTTCACCATTTGTGACTCCTCAAACACTGAAGCAGGCCCTTTCTAGATGCAATAAGATCTGTACAATATCCAGGCTTGGGCTCACAAGTGGCAAGTAACATTCATGCCATACAAATGCCAGGCTCTGACCATTACCAATAAGAGCTATTGTAATCGCAGTCCCTTGACATTCAATGGTGTTAGCATCATTGAATTCCCCCTCCACCCCCATCAACATCTTGGGGAGTTATCATTGATCAGAAGCTCAATTGGACTCACCACATAAGCTCACTGGCTATAAGAGTAGGTCAGAGGCTGGGGATACTGTGGTGAGTAACTCGACTCCTGACTCCTCAAAGCTTGTCCACCATTAACAAGGCACAAGTCAGGAGTGTGCTAGAATACTCCCCACTTGCCTGGAGGAGTGCAGCCCCCAACAACATTCAAGAAGCTTGATACCATCTAGGACAAAGCAGCCTGCTTGATTGGTACTACATCCACTCCCTCCACCACCGACGCTCAGTAGCAGCAGTGTGTACTATCTACAAGATGCACTGCAGAAATTCACCAAAGATCCTCAGACAGTACCTTCCAAACCCATGACCACTTTCATCTAGAAGGACAAAGGCAGCGGCTATATGGGAACACCACCACCTTCATGTTGCCCTCCAAGTCACTCACCATCCTGACTTGGAAACATATTGCCATTCCTTCACTGTTGTTGGGTCATAATCCCGGAATTCCCTCCCTAATGGCTTTGTGGGTCAACCCACAGCAGGTGGATTGCAGTGTTTCAAGAAGGCAGCTCACCACCACCTTCTCAAGGGCAACTAGGTTTGGTCAGCCTGCAATGCCCACATGCCACAAAATAAATTTTTTAAGAAATTCGTGCTTTTGAAATAAAAGGTTTCACGTTCTTCTGTCAAATAAAAGTCTTCATATTCAACCTTGTTGATATATTCTCATTCTGACTTTAAGCATAAATTGTAGCTGTTGGAAATCTAAACCAAATCATAATAAATACCCGGTGAAGAACGCCGTGCAAGTAACAGTTCACATGTGGAACCCTCCTCTCATTTCTGTTGTCTGCATCCTAATCCACACCACGTTCTACTCGCCCTATCTTGTTTATGCTTGCAAACCTACTTTGGTAACTGGTGAAGCTTCAATTTTAAAATTCTTGTCTTTATTTTCACTAATCACATCTCTATCTCTGGAATATCCTCCAGACCTAAAAAGCCTCCAAAATATCTGTGCTCAGACTCTTGATTTTTCCTCATTTTAATCATTTTACTTTGGTAGCTGTGCCTCAATTTTCTCCCCATACTTCTGCCTTGCTACCTCTCATCTCCTTTAAAATGCCCCTTAATACTTACTTCTTTTCAGAATGCTTTTGGCCAGCTACCCGTGGTGTCTTGGTGTCAAATTTTGTTTGATAATGTTCCACTAAATGCCATGGACTGTTTTATTATGTTAAAAGCAGTATACAATGGCAAGTTGTTATCAATTGCAACAATAAAATGGAGAAAAGAAATATGGAGGAAAACACATGCAAGCAAAAGCACATGACAAAGGAAAAGAATGGCATGTAAAATGCTGAAATGGGATGATTAAATTGTAGAAATAATATTTACAAAAGACAATTTGACTCCCCTGATGATTTATACCAAAATGGAAGCTGATCTTGCCTGAGGAATACAGCTGGCTGCCCTTTATAGAAGGGTCAATGGACTGATACTGAATTTGTTATTTTGGGGGTCCTGGCATCCTTCGTGGGTGTGATAATGAAAGAACTAAACCTGAATCTTCTAAAGCAAAACCCTAGATCTCATCTTCTGATGGTCTCCATCTTCCTTAAATTGCAATGCTCCAGATCTGTTTTGGAGTGTATGTGCATTAAAAGCTGACCAGTACTTCCATCACATAGATATCCTTTTTCAAGTTTAATGTTTTTTGTTAGGGGAAGAAAAGTAAACCAAATAATTTGATAGATTAAAATATTTGATCTTTCTCATGGAAGAAAGCTTATGCGTTAGATTTGGGAATAGAAGCATGAGTCTGACCAGGAAATCACATTTACATTTGAATTTATTGTTCTGACATTGTTTCCTTCATTAATTTTTTTAATATCCCTTTAGTGGATTTTAATTAAATGAGATTTGTCTTTTTCATGAAGAGGCATTTGAATTGTGCACTGGCAGTCTGAAGAAGTACATCAGGAAATGAAATAGCTGGTTGATAAACAACTAGTTAGAAATGAAATCAGGTCAAGTGGAGTATAATTACAGGAGAATTTAGCTCTAATCATTTTGGCAGATCCCAGAAAGATCATTACATCTGAAGATGACAGCTGAGCAGATTGCACCGTTCATATTCAAAGTACACTTTGAATTCAAAGCACAGTTACCCATGAAAAAAAATTAACCTTAATAAATGAAAACCCACTAGGAGAAAAATGTTAATGAAGAAAGGAGAAAGTCTCAAAGTTATGTGCTCACATACAAGAAGTATTCTGATGAAGGATTACTGGACGTGAAACGTTAACCGTGTTTCTTTCTCCACCAATGGTGCCAGAGCTGCTGAGTTTCTCCAGCACTTTCTATTTTTATTTCAGATTACCAGTATCCACTGTTTCTTTCATTTTATTTTAGAGACACATGAGTCTTAGTTACTTTGGTGAACAAATTTAGAAAAAGGTCAGTGTGTTCTTCCAGAACCATGACCTTACTCAGAATGTGTCAGAGAGCAGCTGACTGCAAACTGCCTGGAACGATTGAGACTGTGGAATTTATGACAGGGGAGTAAACTTTGAAAGATTTTATTTAGCTAGCTTCTGGTATAAAATAATGAAGGATTGTTTTTAGCTTATGCTATTCAGAGAATAAGATATTTTAGAGCAATTTTGTAGGAAACCTGATTGAGGCCAGAAGAAAACATACAGCAAACTTTTTACTGAGCGGCACCTCTGGGACCAGCAGTTGATCAAATATCCCAGTTGATATAGAGGTCCACATTAATCAATGTAAAAACACACTAAGTAATAGAAACTTATTGCAGGAGAGGGGGACATATACATATCACTGTTATAGTTTAAATACTAATGCAACTTTGCTTTAAATAAAAACTACTGGCAAAGTGTCTGACTCACCTTCAGCTGACTACTCTGACATGGAAATCGCAATGATATAAACTTCGGTAATGGTATGTTGGCTTTCATTGTGAGAGGTTTTGAGTACAGGAGCAGGGATGGGTTGTTGCAGTCGTACAGAGCCTTGGTGAGGCCACACCTAGAATATTGTGTGCAGTTTTGGTCTCCTTTTCTGAGAAGGATGCTCTTGCTCTCGAGGGAGTGCAGCAAAGGTTTACAATGCTGATTCCAGGGATGGCAGTTCTGACGTATGAGGAGAGATTTTAGGTTGGGATTATTTTCGTTAGAGTTCAGACGAGTGAGAGGCGATCCATAGAGGCTTATAAAATTCTAACAGGGCTGGACAGGGTAGATGCAGGGAGGATGTTCCCGATGGTGGGTGTGTCCAGAACCAGGGGTCACGGTATGAGGGTTCGGGGTAGACGATTTAGGATGGAGGTGAGGAGACATTTCTTCACCCAAAGAGTGGTGAGCCTGTGGAATTCAATACCACAGGAAGTAGTTGAAGCCAAAACATTGAATCGATTCAAGAGGCAACTACATATAGCACTGGTGACAAATGGAATCAAAGGTTATGGGGAGAAAGCAGGATTAGGCTATTGAGTTGGATGATCAGCCATGATCGTGAAGAATGGCAGAGCAGGCTCAAAGGGCCGAATGGCCTCCTCCTGCTCCTATCTTCCAAGTTTCTATGTATTTGTCGTACATAGTTTTTGCCAGTTTATCGAGAGTGCCAGTTCACAAGGGGCCAGTTAAAACAAAGTTTGCTGTAGTTTCTTTTCTAGAAAGGATCGGGGAAAGTGCTGTTACCTTGGTGTAAATGTTCAACAGGCAGATTATTAAAAGACTTAAGTCTTCAGCTTTCAAATTTGAGCATCTTCATGCAAGAAGATTTTACAGTTCTTAGGAGAAACTGGGGAGTAAAGGTTAGGTTAAACTTAAAGATTTAATATGGCAAGGCAATTTCTCTGGATATGATTAGTTGTACAGTGATGGCATTGGGTAATAGATGAGCCTTTGTTTTCCTGTGGATTTTAAGATCTTTCAAACTGTATTCTGTATTTAGATTGCTTGGTTTGTTTTGTTCTCTTTTTCTTTTGTGTAATAAGATCAGCAGCCCTGTATACCTGTGTTTCAGTGAATTACCACCATGTTAAATTCAGAAAAAGATATGATATATCAAGCCATATTTCAGTCTGAGATCTCACTTGTCCGTTCCTACCATCATGAGCACATAACTTACAGTAAATTTGGGACCATATTAGTGTACATAGTTTTAAATTAACTAATTTGGCTCAGTTAGATCCTGATTCTCTGAGCTATGTGTTACAGAAGCTAACAGATTGGAAAACTATAAAATACACATGGTACCAGTAAGTAGGTACTAAAAGTTAATGACTGCAATCATTCATTAAAAGCTGTTGACAGCAAGTTGGTACTGGAGGCTGGAAAGATGACTAGAACAGTGGCAGTTGCAATAAGTTATTTTTCTAACAGCCACCTGGTTAAGACTAGAGCTAAAGTTAATAATCAAGACTGACATGCTACAACCAAGCCTGAAGGTGATAACTTTGCTGAAGCAAAAAATAATGGACACTTTTGAAGGACTATTAAATGTCTTATGGCAACTATACGTTCCTTCAAAGTGCAAGGATGTATAAAAAGTGGTCAGTCAATCATGGTTGACAAAGAAAATCAAATATTGTTTCAGATTTTAAAAAAAACTCATAAAATCCCCAGAAATCATGGCAAAGCTGATGATTGGGGTGTTTCTAAGATACAGCAAAGGGAGATCATGTAACTGAGAGGAACGTTTATAAAATAGTTTGAGTGCAATCTTGCAGAAAACAAAAATGACTCTATATGTATGTGAAAAGGAAACATTTGGCTAAGATGAATGTGGGTCCGTTACAGTGGAATCTGCACAGTTTATAATGGGGCATAGAGAAATGGCAAAAATCTGAACGATTACTTTGGGTCTATTTTCACTCAGACACAATAAACCTCCTGGAATTAGAGATCCAAGTGACTACGGAAAATAAGGAGTTGAAGGAAAATGAGTCTTAGCAAGAAAGTTGTATTGGCTGCAAGTTGGTAAGTCCCTGTGATCTGAAATTCTACATGCCAGAGTGTTGAAGGAAGAGGTTAAAGAGACAGTCGATGCATTGGTTATCAAAATCCAAAATTCTATAGATTCTGGAATAATTCCTGTAGACTGGAAACAAACAAAAGTCACCTATTATATAAGAAGATGGGTGGGAGAGAAAAAACTGGGAACTACAAGCATGTTAGCCTTACATGTGTAGTAGTACTGCTGGAATCTATTTTAAAGGATGTGCTCAATGAGCACTTGGATAATGTTGACCTGACTGGGTATTTTCAGAATGGATTGGCAAAGAGGAAATCATACTTGATTAATAAAAACCAAAAGAACTGCGGATGCTGTAAATCAGGAACAAAAACAAAATTGCTGGAAAAGCTCAGCAGGTCTAGCAGCATTTGTGGAGGAGAAAACAGAGTTAACGTTTCGGGTCCGGTGACCCTTCCTCAGAACTTGATTACTCAGAACTCATACTTGATTAATGTTTTGGACTTCTTTGAGGATATTACTAACAAAATTAATAAAAGAGGGTCAGTGGATGCAAGCTCCTGCTAAAATCCCCCGCAGGAGATTGATTAGAAATACTAAAACACATGGGGTAGGATGTAATTTATTGGGATTAAGGATTGACCGACAGGCAGAAAACAGAAAGTAGGAATATATTCCTGCTTTGACAGGCTGTGACTAATGGGCTGTGGCAAGGAGCAGTACTTAGGTCCTAGCTATTCACAATATATATCAGTGATGTGGATGTGGGGACCAAAGGTAATATTTTCACATTTGTAAATATGGGAATGTGTGCTGTGGGGAAGATATAAAATGGTTTCAGGAGGATTTGCATAGGCTTAGCAAGTGATAAAGAACATGGCAGAAAAAGTATGACCTGGAAACATGTTGGGTTATCCAGTTTAGTAGGAAGGACAGATGTACAGAATACTTCTTAAATAGTAAAATATTGGAAATATGAAGAAACTTAGGTGTCTTTGCCAATAGGTCACTGAAGGCTAACGTGCAGGTGCAGCAAGCTATTACAAAGGCTAATGGAATGTTAACTTTTATTGCAAGATGATTTGAATACAGGAATAGTAAAGCCTTTGGTTAGACTGTGCCCTGAATGCTGTGTAAAGTTTGGTATCCTTAACTCAAGAAGGATATTATTGCCATGAGTAAACCCAGCAGAGATTCACCAGACACATTGCTGGGATGACAGGACTGTCATATGAAAGGAAATGGGGAAAGCAGAGCTTGTATTTTCAAGAATATTGAAGAATGAGAGGTGATCCCATTGAAACCTGGAGAACGCAAGTAAGATGTTTCCCTGATTAGGAAATCTAGAACCAGGACACACTCTTTAAAACAAAGCGAATGCTATTTAGGACTGTGATGAGGATGATTTTGTTACTTGAAGGGCCATGAATCTTTGTAATTCTCTACTACAAAGGACTGTGAAAACTCTGTGTTTCAGAGTTTAAAGTACAAATTGATAGATTTCTGATTACTGTTGGCATAAAGAATTATGGGGACAGTGTGTGTAAAAGGCAGTGAAGCATTTGGTCAGCCTTGATTTTATTTACTGCCAGAGCAGGCCCAAAGGGCAGAATGGCCTATTCCTGTTCCAAAGTTCCTAATCATTTGTGAGTAGCACCTTTCAAAAAAAAGCCTAAACATTACAGTGATTTGAATTTAAAAATGCAGTTTAAAAGACACTAAAACAACAGCCCCAATCTAATGACGTGATACTTGTGGGTTGAAAGGCAGGAGGTTAGGATATGATGTTTGTAAAATGACGGGGGGAAGAGTGTGAGGTCCTTTTTAAAAAATGGTGCGTTTCTTTAGGCTTAAATGTCTGCAGGCCGCAGCAGATTCACAGAAAGTCTGTGAAATTGAAACATTGTATCAAAAGGCTATACTGTTTGCAGGCAAAGCAGCATTTTTACCAAGACAGCAGGTTTTTGAATTTAGCCAATTAATTTAGTGCGTGAGACCAACCTGCCATCTAAAGAGAAACTCACTGGCTGTCATAGAAATGTCTAAGCTCTCAGAGTAAACGCTGTCTAAATAAAGGTACTACAACACAAGAATTTGACAGAGAAAGGCGTTCCTGACTGGAAAACAGAGGAGAAGGCAAATAAAACATTCCGGAAGACTTAACTTGACTGTAATTTCGAGAGATTAAGTTTTAGTTTTTTTTATTAATTTGGTTTCGTATTAATATAAGTGGGTCTTATATCTATTGGAACAACATACCATTAGGATTTTGTTTTGTTTGGAAATACTTTGCAGTTAAGGGGCAAATATTCAGTTTGTTAATAGTTCTGTTAATTTGTTAACAGTTAGAGTTAGATAAATAAATTTTTGATTTTTGATTGTGGAGTGACTGTCAGAAGTTCATTATATTTCACCTCCGCTTTGTAACAGATTACAAGGTAACAGGGAGGTGAGAGGCAGGTGATACCACTTTTCACATTTCCTTTAACAGATTACAAGGTGAGGCCAGCTTCTCTGGCAGTATTGGTTTTAATTATTAGACATGTATTGACCTCTGCTTTGTAACAGTTTGGGGGCTCGAGTCGGGATCTGGCTGGTTTGTATATGGGATCTGAACAGATTTGGACAGATTTGAACAGATTCAGGGTGCGAAACGTCCCAGCAGATTTAAACAGATTTGGGGATTAATATGCTAAATATTTAAATGAAACTGACATGAGGAGTGGAAAATAAATGTAATTTTGATTACTTGTGTTTGTTTAGATCAAAATTGGGGAAATGGCTCTTAAGAGTTTCTGCTAAGAGTTAAGAGTTAAGAGTTAAGAGTTGTTAAGAGTTGCTAACTGCTAAGAGTTTCTGGGGTTTGAGGATGCTTCCCAAATTTGCCAAGAAAGTTTAGAAAGACAGAGGAAGGACATACATTTAGATTTTACCAACAGGCCAGAATTGGGTTTAATAAGGGACAACAGGAAACCTGAAATTGTAAGGAGTTGGTCAAGCATTTATATGGTATACCAGAGAAACAGTTAAGTGCAGTGGAGTTAGAAAAAATTAAGTTGCAGATTAGACGATGGGAGTTAGAATACAATGAAAAGGAAGATTCCTAGCTGAGCAAAAAGGGAAAGAAGAGCGCTAGCAGAAGGATAAGAAAAAGAGAGAGAGTTTGAACTTTGAAAGTTGACATCTAAATAGGAAAGTCAAGTTATAAGGATAGAGATGAAGTAGAAGATAGGCTTAGTGAGGAGAATAATGATGAGCAAACCCATTGTAGCCAAAACTCTAGTAGGGATGTATACAAATATGACAAAACATTGCCAAAATTTGATGAAAAAGATGTAGAAGCCTTTTTCATTTCCTTTGAGAAATTGACCCAACAGATGAACTCGGCAGAGGATTGTGGGTAATGTTAATTCAGACCAAGATGGTAGACAGGGCGAGTGAGGTGTTTGCGGCACTATTAGAGGAAGTGTCAAGAGAATATGAAAAAGTAAAACAGGCTATTTTTAGTGCCTATGAATTGGTACTAGAAGCATATAGGCAACAGTTCAGAATGTAAGGAAGGAACCACGTCAGACTCATGTTGAGTTTGAAAACTTAAACATAGTAACTTTGATCGATGGATGAGAGCGTTAAAGATAGGAAGTACATATGAGGATCTTAGAGAGATTATTCTGCTGGAGGTGTTCAAAACCTTACTTCAAGAAATGATAAGAATTCATATTGAGGAACAGAAAGTTAAAACAGCAAGAAAAGCTGCAGAGATGGCAGATGAATACGCATTAGTACATTAGTCGAAATCTAGCTTCTGACAGCAATTTCATTCCATGAGGGATAGAATTTGGAAAAAAGGGAGATCCTTCAATGAAAAACAAAAGGTAGATCACACTGGGAGCAGTTTACCACGTGTGAAAAAAGAAACCCAAGAGGATGGAAAAGAAACAAAAGGCCTCAGGTATTTCCACTTTAATAGAGGAAGACACAGAAAGTCACAGTGCTGGTTGTTTAAAAGGGGCACTGGGAAAAGGGATGTGGTAAAAGAGGCTAAACCAGTGGGATTAGTTGAGGTAGTGAAGAAAATCCCAAGAGAAATCGAGGAACTGCAGGGGAGTGCACAGCCTAGTCATGGGCTGGATGCTAAGAAAATGCTTGATTTCTTCAAAGACTTCACCTCTGTGTTAAGGTTTACTTAGGAGGAACAGGGGGAGAAAATAAAGAAGTTAAAATATTGAGAGATAAGGGAGATGGTCACTCTGTAATAATAAGAGATGAAAGTATTTGTACTCCTTCTGAAATCTTACCCAAAAGTGTGATAATTTGTGGGATAAATGGAGAGAGATTTAGCGTTCCCCTGTGTAAGATAAGGCTGGAAAGTCCAATCAACTCTGGGGAAGTGACAGTAGAAGTGATTGAAAGAGTGTCTGTTCCAGGAATGCAGTTTGTTCTTGGAAATGACCTAGCCGGATTAAAGGTGGGAGCGATGCCCATTGTACATAGAACATAGAACATTACAGTGCAGTATAGGCCCTTCGGCCCTCGAGGTTGTGCTGACCTGTGAAACCAATCTGAAGCCCATCTAACCTACACTATTCCATTATCATCCATATGTTTATCCAACGACCATTTAAATGCCCTTAAAGGTGGCAAGTCTACAACTGTTGCAGGCAGGGCATTCCACGCCCTTAATACTCTCTGAATAAAGAATCTACCTCTAACATCTGTCCTAGATCTATCACCCCTCAATCTAAAGCTATGTCCCCTCGTGCAAGCCATCACCATCGTAGGAAAAAGGCTCTCACTGTCCACCCTATCTAACCCTCTGATCATCTTGTATGTCTCCATTAAGTCACCTCTTAACCTTCTTCTGTCTAACGAAAACAGCCTCAAGTCCCTCAGCCTTTCCTCATAAGACCTTCCCTCCACACCAGGCAACATCCTGGTAAATGTCCTCTGCACCCTTTCCGATGCTTCCACATCCTTCCTATAATGCGGCAACTAGAACTGTGCGCAATACTCCAAGTGCGGCCGCACCAGAGTTTTGTACAGCTGCAACATGACCTCATGGCTCTGAAACTCAATCCCTCTACCAATAAAACCCAACACACTGTACACCTTCTTAACAACGCTATCAACCTGGATGGCAACTTTCAGGGATCTATGCACATGGACTCCGAGATCTCTCTGCTCGTCCACACTACCAAGAATCTTACCATTAGCCCAGTACTCTGTATTCCTGTTACTCCTTCCAAAGTGAATCACCTCACACTTTTCCGCATAAAACTCCATTTGCCACCCCTCAGCCCAGCTCTGCAGCTTATCTATGTCCCTCTGTAACCTGCAACATCCTTCCGCACTATCCACAACTCCACCGACTTTAGTGTCATCCGCAAATTTACTAACCCATCCTTCTACGCCCTCATCCAGGTCATATATAAAAATGACAAACAGCAGTGGCCCCAAAACAGATCCTTGCAGTACACCACTAGTAACTGAACTTCGGGATGAACATTTCCCATCAACCACCACCCTCTGTCTTCTTACAGCTAGCCAATTTCTGATCCAAACCGCTAAATCACCCTCAATCCCATGCCTCCGTATTTTCTGCAATAGCCTACCGTGGGGAGCCTTATCAAACACTTTACTGAAATCCATATACACCACAGCAACCACTTTACCCTCATCCACCTGTTTAGTCGCCTTCTCAAAGAACTCAATAAGATTTGTGAGGCACGACCTACCCTTCACAAAACTGTGTTGACTATCCCTAATCAAATTATTCCTTTCTAGATGATTATAAATCCTATCTCTTATAATCCTTTCCAACACTTTACCCACAACCGAAGTAAGGCTCACTGGTCCATAATTACCAGGGTTGTCTCTACTCCCCTTCTTGAACAAGGGGACAACATTTGCTATCGTCCAGTCTTCTGGCACTATTCCTGTAGACAATGACGACATAAAGATCAAAGCCAAAGGCTCTGCAATCTCCTCCCTAGCTTCCCAGAGAATCCCAGGATAAATCCTATCCGGCCCAGGGGACTTACCTATTTTCACACTTTCCAGAATTGCTAACACCTCCTCCTTATGAACCTCAACCCCATCTAGTCTAATAGCCTGTATCTCAGTATTCTCCTCACAACATTGTCTTTTTCCTTTGTGAATACTGACGAAAAATATTCATTTAGCGCCTCCCCTATCTCTTCGGACTCCACGCACAACTTCCCACTACTGTCCTTGACTGGCCCTAATCTTACTCTAGTCATTCTTTTATTCCTGACATACCTATAGAAAGCTTTAGGGTTTTCCTTGATCCTAGCTGCCAAAGACTTCTCATGTACCCCCCCCGCCGGATCTTCTTAGCTCTCTCATTAGGTCCTTCCTAGCTAACTCGTAACTCTTATGCGCCCTAACTGAGCCTTCACGCCTCATTTTTACATAAACCTCCTCTTCCTCTTGACAAGAGATTCAACTTCTTTGGTAAACCACGGTTCCCTCGCTTGACCACTTCCTCCTTGCCTGACAAGTACATACTTATCAAGGGCACTCAGTAGCTGTTCCTCGAGCAAGCTCCACATTTCAATTGTGCCTAGCCCCTGCATTTTCCTTCCCCATCCTATGCATCCTAAGTCTTGCCTAATCGCCTCATATTTGCCTTTCCCCCAGTTATAACTCCTGCCCTGCGGTATATACCTATCCCTTTCCATCGCTAAAGTAAACGTGACCGAATTGTGGTCACTATCACCAAAGTGCTCACCTACCTCCAAATCTAACACCTGGCCTGGTTCATTACCCAGTACCAAATCCAATGCGGCCTCGCCTCTTGTTGGCCTATCTACATGCGGTGTCAGGAAACCCTCCTGCGCACATTAGACAAAAACTGACCCATCTAAAGTACTCAAACTATAGCATTTCCAGTCAATATTTGGAGAGTTAAAGTCCCCCATAACAACTATCCTGTTCCTTTCACTCCTATCCAGGATCATCTTTGCAATCCTTTCCTCTACATCTCTGGAACTTTTCGGAGGCCTATAGAAAACTCTCAACAGGGTGACCTCTCCTTTCCTGTTTTTCACCTCAGCCCATACTACCTCCGTAGACGAGTCCTCATCAAAAGTCCTTTCTGCCACCGTAATACTGTCCTTGACTAACAATGCCACACCTCCTCCTCTTTTACCACTTTCCCTGATCTTACTGAAACAACTAAACCCCGGAACCTGCAACAACCATTCCTGTCCCTGCTCTATCCATGTCTCCGAAATGGTCACAACATTGAAGTCCCAGGTACCAACCCAGGTACCAATAAGTTCACCCACCTTATTCCGAATGCTCCTGGCATTGAAGTAGACACACTTCAAACCACCTTCCTGCCTGCCGGTACACTCCTGCGACCTTGAAACCCTACTCATGACCTCACTACTCTCAACCTCCTGTACACTGGAGCTACAATTCAGGTTCCCATCCCCCTCCAGAATTAGTTTAAACTCTCCCAAAGAGCATTAGCAAATTTCCCCCCCAGGATATTGGTACCCCTCTGGTTCAGGTGTAGACCATCCCATTTGTAGAGGTCCCAACTACCCAAGAATGAGCCCCAATTATCCAGGTATCTGAATCCCTCCCTCCTGCACCATCCCTGTAGCCACGTGTTCAACTGCTCTCTCTCCCTATTCCTCGCCTCGCTAGCACGTGGCACGGGTAACAAACCAGAGATAACAACTCTGTTTGTTCTAGCTCTAAGATTCCACCCTAGCTCCTTGAATTTCTGCCCTACATCCCCATTCCTTTTCCTACCTATATCATTGGAGCCTATGTGGACCACGACTTGGGGCTGCTCCCCCTCCCCCTTAAGGATCCGGAAAACACAATCCGAGACATCACGGACCCTGGCACCTGGGAGGCACCAACCACGAGTCTCTCTCGTTCCCACAGAATCTCCTATATGTCCCCCTAACTATGGAGTCCCCAGTGACTAATGCTCTCCTCCTCTCCCCCCTTCCCTTCTGAGCAACAGGGACAGACTCTGTGCCAGAGACCTGTACCCCATTGGCTTACCCCTGGTAAGTCATCCCCCCCAACAGTATCCAAAACGGTATACTTGTTATTGAGGGGAACGGCCACAGGGGATCCCTGCACTGTCTGCCTGTTCCCTTTCCGCCCCCGACTGTAACCCATCTACCTTTTTCCTGTACCTGAGGTGTGACTACCTCCCTGTAACTCCTCTCAATCACCCCCTCAGCCTCCCGAATGATCCGAAGTTCATCCAGCTCCAGCTCCAGTTCCCTGACGCAGTTTCCGAGGAGCTGGAGTAGGGTGCACTTCCCGCAGATGAAGTTAGCAGGGGCATTAGTAGTGACCCTTACCTCCCACATTCTACAGGAGGAGCATGCAACTGCCCTAACATCCATTCCCATTGTTCTGAATTCTCAAAAACAGACTATTAGAAAAAAAGAACTAGTAACTTACCAAGTCGGCACTCAGAACCATTTTTTTGGTTAGAGGAGGAGGATGGGTGGGAGACACTACCTAAGTAGTGTTTCAGGTAAAGCAACCGCCCAAATATATTACCTCACTTACTCAACCGTCCCATATCTGCTCCTGCTCAGCGCACACTCCGCCTATTCACAGGGTAAGTTTTTAAAGGATTAACTTACCTTCCCAAGCTGCCCTCATGCCTCCTTCCGGACTCGCACCGCTGAAACAACTGAAAGGCCACAGTCACGCAAGGTAAGGCTTTTATACTCAAAAAGCTTTCCTTCCCAGGCTACCCTCGCGCCTCCTTCTGGACTCCCGCCGCTGAGACGACTGAAAGGCCGCAGTCACACGAGGTAAGACCTTTATACTCGAAATGCTTACCTTCCCTGGCTGCCCTCGTGCCTCCTTCCAGACTCCCACCAACTGAAAGGAATTGTAGTGGAAAAGCCAAAAGAAAACCAGGGAACTGAAGAGTTAAAAGAAAAATACCCTGGAATTTTTCCGGACTATGGTGTGACAAGATCCCACAGCCATAAGTTAAAGCTAGAGAGGAAAACCAAAGAGAAAGACAAAGGAGTTGAGGTCCGGTTAGCTGACACCCTGTTCGATGAAATGGTAAAGGACAAACCTAAGCAGGTAGAGGAACAGGCAAAGATATTTAGTTCTGAAAGACTAATGGCGTTACAACAAAAAGATGAGACAATAAATGATTTATATCATAAAGCCTACTCGGAAAAGGAATCAGAATGTATTCCACAATGTTATTACCTTAAGGATAGAATCCTAAGGCAGAAATGGAGACCTTGACAGGTTAGTGCAGAGGTGAAATAGGCGCAAGTTCACCAGATTGTGTTACTGGTAGCATACGGACAGGACATGTTGTGAGTAGCACATGAGTTACCTGTAGGAGGTCACTTAGGAGTGAGGAAGACTCAGGCTAAGATACAGAATCATTTTTATTGATCAGGATTACATAAAAATTTGGTTGAATTTTGCCGTACCTGTCATACGTGTCGGATGGCAGGAAAGCTACAGGCAGCAATAAAACCAACACCTTCGATGCCATTTCCAGCATTTGAAGAACCGTTGATACAGATTATGACTGAGTGAGGAATCAAATCCAGATGATTTGGATTTTGATGTGCCTCAGAATAAATTGAATAATGAGGAAGTCTTTAGAGAATGGGATATCTGTAGTAAGCTATCTGTCTCAGGAACAGAGAACTGAATTGAAAGACTTGTTACAGCGCCATATGGACATATGTAGAAATAGAATGGGAAGGAGTAATACTACAGTATATGAGGTTGACATAGGGAATGCTGTTCTGACAAAACAATGCCCCTATAGGCTTAATCCTCTCAAAACCGCACAGGTACAGAAGGAAGTGGAAACAATGCTCCAAGAAGACAACATCGAGCCGAGTCAAAGTGAATGGAGTTCGCCAATCGTGTTGGTTCCCAAACCTGATGGTCTGCAACGATTCTGCGTAGATTATCAGAAGGTCAATGCTGTGACTAAACCAGACTCATACCCAATTCCAAGGCTGGAGGACTGTGTGGAAAAAGTTGGAAAGCCACTTACATCACAAAGTTGGATTTACTTCGCAGTTACTGGCAAGTACCTTTGAGGGAGAGATTGAAAGAAGTTTCTGCTTTTGTCACCTCAAATCGGCTGAATCAATTTAATGTAATGCCCTTTGGAATGAAGAACGCACCAGCCACTTTTCAAAGACTTATGAACAGAGTTGTGGCAGGATTGACTAATTGTGCCATCTATACAGATGACTTTATGATCTTTAGCCAATTGTGGACAGATCACATGATGCATTTGGCAGAACTCTTTGAGAATTACGGAAAGCAGAGTTGATCACAAAATTGTCAAAGAAAGAATTCACGAAGGCGGAAGACACAACATCGAACATGGAAGGATGGCACTGAGGAATGTGAAGATGAAGGCCATTGAGAAACTTCCAAGACCATCTTCAAAAAAGGAAGTGCTGTGATTTTTGGAACTGAGCGGATTCTACAGGAAAGTTGTACCAAACTTTAGTAATGTGGTGGCAATGCTACTAAAGTTTGGTATTATGGATTTGTTGAAGAAGAACACAAAGTTTCAGTGGACAGAACAATGCCAGGAGGCATTTGAACATTTAAAAGCAGTGTTAACCACCACGCCAGTTTTAGCGCACCAAATTTCTTGAAACCCTTTAAAGTTGCTATTGATGCAAGTGATATAGGGGTTGGAGGTATCTTGTTGCAGAGGATGATTGTGGAACTGAAAGGCCAATTGGATATTTTTCAAAGAAACTCAATATCCACCAAAGAAAATATTCAACTGTTGAAAAGGAGTTATTCAGTTTGGTACTGGCCTTACAAAATTTTCATGCTTGTGTTACAAGCAATGAATCAGAGACAGTTGTGTACGCTGATGACAAACCTTTGACATTTTTGGAATGATTTAAAGACAAGAACAACAGACTATTTAGTTGCAATCTTATGTCACAAGCATTTAATTTACAGATTGTACATGTTGCAGGTCATGAAAATGTTATTGCCAATGCGTTATCATGGGTTTAAAAGGAAAATGTGTATATAAGATAGCTACAATAGTATTTGATGTTTTATATGTGTATATAGAATTAGTATGAGATGTGTAACTCTAGATTAATGACCTATGTATCTAGTAATAATGGCGTTAACATTTGGAAAAAAAAATGAAACTATCTTTCTGTAATGATGGTTCATTTTTTTCTTAAGGGAGTAGGTGTTGCAAAGTTGGTGAAGTACTTATGGATTGCAAGGCAGGACATTAGGATTTGATATTTGTAAAATGACAGGGGGGAAGAGTGTGTGGTCCCTTTATAAGATGATGTTTTGTTTTAGGCTTGGAGGTTTTTTAAAAAATGTGTGCAGGCAGCAGCAGACTCACAGAGAGTTCTTGAAATTGCAACATTGTATCAAAAGACTACACTGTAGGTAGGAAAAGCAGCATTTTCACCAAGACGACTGGATTTGGATTAAAGCAATTAATTTAAACTAGGTCCTAGATACCAAAACCCAATTAAATTTAAATCTGATGGTTTTGACAACCTAGGATCAATCCTATTGTAAGAAATAAATAGGTGGTCAAGGGTATCAAAGAAGAGGGTATTTGAAAATCAAGGTGAGAGCGAACTGCCATCTGAAGAGAAACTCACCGGCTCTCACAGAAATCTCTAAGCCCTCAGAGTAAGTACTATCTAAATAAAGATACTATGGCACTCTTCGTTAATATTCCTGAGACAAGAATTTGACGGAGAATGGCGCTCCTGACTAGAGGACAGCAGAGAAGCAGGTAAAAATTCCAGAAGACTTATCCTGACAGTAATTTCAAGAGATTGCGTTTTCTTTTTTTCATTAATTTGGTTTACATGCATGGGTCTGTATTTAGTGGAACAGCATTCCATTAGAATTTTGTTTTATTTGGAAATACTTAGTAGTTAAGGGGGAATTGTTCGGTTTGTTAATTGTTCTGTTAATTTGTTAACTGTTAGATTTCGATAATTAAATTGTTACTTGTTGATTTTAGAGTCAGAAGTTCATTTATTTCACCTCTCCTGTATAACAGATTGGAAGGTGAGAGGTAGATTTTAACACTTTTCACATTTCCTTTAACAGATTACGAGGTGAGGCCAGCTTCTCTGCAGGTTTCAATTTTAGTTATCAGAGAGGTGTCGACCTCTGCCTCATAGCATACTCAAGGAAAATGCACAGCAAAAACTCTTTAAAAAAAAGCATTCCATGTATTAGAACTGTCTTGCTGCATCCAGACGTCAGTCAATCTTGCCCTCTTGCTTCTCTGAAATATATGAATATACCTGACTCAACAAGAACACAACTGTCCCTGCTATATGGACTAACATATAGAAAATCACAAAGCATTTTAGCCATCCCTTGCTAAAGGTGGAGATTCAGAAGAATTTCTTCTCTCAGATCATGGCCCATATTTGGAATTCTCCTAGGGAACAATAGAAGCTGATTCATTGAATATATTCCAGGCTGAGTTAGAGATTTTGTTTTAATTTATGCTTTGTGGGACATTGCTGACAAGACCAACATTTATTGCCATGCCTAATTGCCCTTGAGCTTTGTAGGCTGTCCAAAGTCAACCAGAATTACTGTGGATCTGGCATCACAAATAGGGAGGGTGAGAATGGTATCTGTATCTAGTTAAATGAAGCAGACAGGTTTTTAGAAGAATTGCCCTCACAACATTAGCCTGGCACTCTAGATTACCAAGTGACATGACCACTGTACCAGTATTTCCCCACCATCTTCTTTATTAACAAGGGAATCAAGGGTTATGCTGGCAGGCAGGAATCGAGAGCTAAGGCTGCAATCAAATCGCCCATGCTGTTCCTGAATGGTGGAATAGTATGAAGGAGGCAAATGGCTGACTTCTCATTCTGTATCATGCTTTTATGTTATTGTGTTTTAGAAGTCCAAAATGCAATTGAGTTGGCGCATGCAGACTGGAGACTGTCAGATTCCTGGATTTTTCTGACATTTGTTATCATGTAGAAACTAGATTTTCTGTCACAGGAAATAATTTCATTAAAGGCTGCACTTAAAAATCCACTTTTTTAAATAAGAAGACCTGGAATCAATGTATTCTTGACCAGGGAAATACATAATGTTGTAGATTTTAGGGATAGGGCAATCAGGCACATAGTACAAGAACAATAAAACATGCGTATTAATTACTCCTCAAATGTAATAAGTCTTTTGAACTCCAAGTACTTTAGTGCTTCTAGGATAAATTGTTTTTATATTGTAACAATATCCCTTTAAAGCACTTCCCCTTACACAAACAACTCTTTTGCAGTTTATGTAAAATGTAAATATTAAACCTCGCAGTATAAAATGCTATCAACCTGTTTTGCTAAATAGTAACAATTACAGAATTATGTTTTTCTCTCTAAAGCAATTTCCTTTCAATAATTGAATACATTTCTCTCTCCAAGCTGCATCATTCACTTGTACAACACATAACAATTTGATGTATGTGTAGCATTTAATCTAATTTTGCATAGTCAGGGCTTGAACTTTAAATACTTTGCACTAGTTACCTTTGAAATAAATCATCAGCTCAAATCTTCATAGACCACAGTTATTGCTTTCCAAACTTTACTCCACACCCTATTGTGGTATATGCCCAATCTTAATCTTTGTTTAAATGCTGACCTCTCTAAGCTCGCACTGTTCAATATTAAGTTAATAGAAAGTTTCAGTACACCATCATGTGTTAATTGGTGCCCTGTAATATGGCATGGGTTATGGTTTGATTTAGATTTCTGTTTTATTCCCTGACAAATTTCTTCTCATTCTGAGCAGTCTTTCCTTGGTGAGAATTGCTAAAGGGCTTCACAACCGATGAATCACTTTCAAAGCTGCTGGCTTGTGAAACAACCTTTTGCAATATCTCTGCCATGTCATTGCTACCTCAATTTCAAAAAAATGTGGATCCTTTATTTTAACCTCGAATTTAGCCCCAACCTCTGCCTCTCCCTTCTGCTAAGTGTCCCTTTCTTCTCACAACACATAAAGCCCATTGTCTGAAGGCAGATACAACTAACTCCTGGACAACCCAGGATACTACATGAGGAGAGAAAGCTTGCTGAGGGTTATTTTCAATTTTTTTTAGTAAAAATAGCATTATAATATCTCTCCAATTCTCTGAGTTAGGAGAAATATGTGTATTTCTCCACTATACAGAACATTCAGAAGGTATCAACTCACTATAAAAATAGAATAGCTAAATTTATAAATGAAAAGAATTTCAATCCATACGGTTAAAGTAACAAAACTGGACATACTGGAAGTATATTTGTTTATAATGTCTTGTAACATTGAATTTAACATGCAGTTCCTTTTATATGTTTAAATGTTAAGTAAAATGAATATGACCTACCATAACATATTTCAAGTTGGTTGCAACAAAGCTGCATGTTAATTGTGGGATGGGATATGTTTTAGGCATTTTAGAATTTTAAGTTATGTTGAACCAAGATCTGTAAAACAAAACAAAGAACTGCAAACCAAGGATCTATAGAAACTTGGTCCAAATGAGCAGGAGATTCATCATAGAACCACACATGTTAATCATCATAGAACTCCAACAGTGTGGGAACAGGCTCTTTGGCCCAACAAGTCCACACCGACCCACAGGGCATCCCACCCAGACCCATCCCCCAATAACCCACCTAATCTATACATCCCTGAACACTATGGGCAATTTAGCCTGGCCAATACACCTAGCCTGCACATCTTTGGACTGTGGGAGGAAACCCACGCAGACAAGGGGAGAATGTGCAAACTCCACACAGACAGTTGCCTAAGGGTGGAATGAAACGCAGGTCCCTGGTGCTGTGAGGCAGCAGTGCCTCACTGAGCCACCGTGCCACCCATATTCTGACCTTCAAAACATATAAAGGAACAGAAAGTAGTTTTTGGAAAGGGAAGATAATTGGCTTAATTTTCATGTTAAAGTCCAAATGCATCAGTTCATAGAACTTAACTTACTATAAAAAAGGCCATTAAAAACCAAAAAAAAAACTGCGGATACAGTAAATCAGATACGAATATAGAAATTGCTGGAAAAATTCAGCAGGTCTGGCAGCATCTGTGGAGAGAAAGCAGTGTTAATGTTTCATGTCCAGTGACCCTTCCTCAGGAAGGAGAACGTCTGGGGAAGGGTCACTCGACCTGAAATGTTATCTCTGATTTCTCTCTATAGATGCTGTCAGATCTGCTGAGCTTTTCCAGCAATTTCTATTTTTGTCTATAAACTTGTAAGCTGCATCTCAGCCTCTTAATCATTTGGTGTGTATTTCCCATGGCCTTGTGTAGTATTTGTGGGTAGAAGAATGCCATCATAATTCCTCTTTCCTTGACTGTGTACAAGGGTCTAATAGGCATATTATGATATTGCAGCATCCAATAGTGAGTTTTAACAAGAAGAGGCTCTTGTTTAGTTTGTTGCATAATAACAATTGGGTATAAGTTACATTATCTAGTTAGGCATAATTACTGATATTATTGGGAGACATAGATGACACAGCTGTATTGTTCAAGATCCAGAGCTATTCTTTCAAATTCTCCATTCAAGTCCATATTAGAATATCAGATTGGGTGGAGCTTAATGCGGTTTACAACTTAAGCCTTTTGGAACCATTACCTTAATCTAAAATCTCACATCAAGCTTCCTTCCAATAGCTAGCATTACCTTAATCTAAAATCTCACATCAAGCTTCCTTCCAATAGCTAGCATTACCTTAATCTAAAATCTCACATCAAGCTTCCTTCCAATAGCTAGCATTTATACATTCATGCATATAACTACATTTACCACTACCCTACTTTTGTTATATTCAATCAGATTAATGTCCTGTTCTTTCTTTCCTAATCATAAACTTTAGCATTTTCCCAACTAAAGATGTTAGGCTAACTTTTGGGCTATAGTTTCCTGATTTCTGTCTCCTTCCTTTCTTTTGCTGTTTGCCAATCCACTGGAATCCTTCCTGAATCCAGTGAGTTCTGGAGTTTTTTTTTTGTTATTGACGCTTCAATGCCTCCATTATCTCTGCAGCCACTTCCTGGATGCAGGCATCAGGTCCACATAACTTGTTGCCTTTAGAGCCATTAGCTTGTGAAAACCTTTGTCCTTTGTGATAGAGATTGTTACAAGATCTTTTCTCCCATCACCACCTTGCCTATCCAATATATGATGGAGATTACAATCTATTTTATTGTACAGAGTTGCATTGAAGGGTAACTTGGTAAATGGTGAAGTTGTAGTGGGACCAGTAAAAGAAATGTGTTGACCATGGAGCATGGCCTAGGATGTTGATGACTGTTCTCTGTGATGGAATGGCAGAAGGGCAAGCAGCAATCTGAGGTCACCAGGTTCCCACTCTGCCAATAATGTAATATACAAGGCAGTAATTTAAAAAGACCAGGTAAAAAAATAACCAATTAATAGTTTTAAGGCTGCCACCATTTTCATTTGTTCTTGCTGGTACTTAAGTTTTTGTTACCAGAGTTCATCGTGAAGGATCTTTTGTTGTCATGAGTGTACATTACTTCCAGCAGCATTACTTGTAGCAGTAGGTCTACTAATCAGGATTTCACAATACCTGACATGTTTAAAATTATAGGATGAATCAAACGACACCTTCAATATTTTTCATCTGCAACAAGTTCTCTTCTTGGATTTCTTTCTATAATAAATCACTTCTATATTGTCAAATAAAATGTAATTTCATTCTCCATCCTCATTCTTCCCTTTAAATAAATATAAACATATTAAGTGTTTATGTTCTTATGTTAAAAGTACATCGGCAGCTTCTTGTGAACATCGTTTGGTGACTGATCACTATGGTAAACAAATTGCTAAAAGTAAAATCTTTGATCTATCAAGCCATGCTGCTCTCTGGAACCTGACTTGGCCAGTATTACCATCAGCTGGGAAGCTAACACTATCTAATTTGCAGTGGTAGAAGATAAATCGCAACTCCAATCTCATTAAGAAGAGGTATTTGTCTTACACAAGAGGTATGATAGCAATAGGTATACCTGACGTCGTCTAGTTAGGTGTAGTTACAAAGATCATCAGGAGCCAGAGATGGCACATCTGTCTCCATCAGGATCTTGTACTAGATCATATCTTTTCCAACCAAAGATTGTGTGATACCTTCAGATTAGGTAGAGCTTAATGCAGCTTCAAAATGAACTCTTCCAATATCTATCATATGCTACAGTGTTAAATCACTAATCCATAAATCTGTCAAGTTCAGAGCTGCTTTAATAGCCTTCCAGTTGTATGCAAAATGCAGCTCATTGAAGATACTGCAGAACATAATTCCACCCAGACATTATCCTGCACACCCACCATCCCTGTCCTTGTACTTGTTCCCAGAGATATCACTTTAAGATCCCCGTATTTAAATCTTTACAATCTAACTTTTCTTTCAGCTTTAACACAGTTAAAGATTTAAATTAACAAGTGGAAGGAGAGTTGGAACAAAATTTGAAAACAAGATGGACGTGCAGGAGAAGGAATTGAACAAGAAATAAATGAGGATTATTTGCAAGTTAAAAGATCTTCTGGTTCATTTGAATTTGGTAATAAATAATCCAAGCTTGTGGTTACGTTAAATATTTCAGCCTCATAAGTCGTTCGATCACATTCTGACCTTCCTCTTGTAGGACAAAAGCAAAGAGTGATTGTGAACACAGGTGCATTTCTCAGGAGCATTAAATTACTCATTCGTCAATATGAACAAATATTATGTTGATACTTGCTATCATGTTGAATTCTTCTTGATAGATTTTCACCAACTCTTCATTAACTATTATGATCCATCAGGATCTATTTAAATCTTGTATGTCCAATGCAGTCTGTTGATTGAGCTGGAGATGGAAATAATGTTTGGCCTTGAGTTCAATCTTGCCCTTCCCATCTGTGGTAAAAAGAATTAAAACTATGAAAGAAACAAATCATTTCCACTTTGTGGACTAGGTTTTATTTTCCATGTTTCTTTCTATTTCTTCACAAATGCTCAAAAAGAAGGATAATCAGCCTATAATTATGCAGAAATGGTTTGCAATAATAGAATATTTGCATTTATAGCCATAAATGATCATGCTATCTGCAGACCTCTCATCCCTACATTATGTTGATATTTCTGTTCCCATCAAATAACTTCCTGGTAGAGGGTTACTTAGGGATATATGCAAAGCAAATTTAGGGAAAAAAAGGCCTTAAAAATCCAAAAACTTGGTGGTTCCATCTGGAGGTGTTTGCGGATGACTGGCAGCTTTGAATATGAGGATTGATGATGGTTTACTTTCCATGTCTTGCAAAGTCTGCCAAAATTCTGCTGGAGGACAGTGAGTAGCTTTTCAAGTCAGCTCCACCATTCAGTAAGATTACAGCTGATCTGCATGTGCTCCGAATTTCAGATTTCCACCTTTTCCTGATAAACTTTGACTCCCTTGCATATCAACAACTTATCTACCTCTGCCTTAAACATACTTAATTGTATTACCTTCACCACCTTCTGTGGCAGAGTTTCACTGTTGCATAACCCGATTTCTGGAAATGTCCCTACCTTTTGCATAGAATTTTGTGCCTTTTTAACCTCTGGATTTGACTCTTCCAAAGGTCTCCTGGTTGGCCTCCCATCTTCTTCCCTGTATAATCTTGAACTCATCTAACCTTTTACTCTCCAAATTGAACTCATACCAAGTCCCATTTAGCCACACTGCTGTGCTTGCTGACCTACATTGGCTCCAGATCCAACAATATCTTAATCCTTGTTTAGAAAACATTCTATGAAAACATCCCTTCTCTACCTTGGAAACTCCCAACCCTCATAACAGTCCAAGTTCGCTTGAGCTGCTCTAATATTGACCCCTTTTGAATCCTCTGTTTTAATTGCTCCATCATAGGTGGTTGTGCCATGGCTCAGTAACTCAGTCCTTAAGGTCCTGTCCTTTCTCTTTTACTTTAAGGCTTGACTTATAAAGTAGTTTTCAGTCACCTATCCTGCTATTTCCTTATGTAGCTTGCCAAATGTTATTTGCTTCGATCCCTTTGAACTGATACAGTTTGTCTATGTTAAATGTGCTAAATAAATGCATATTGTTTTTGTTATTTTGTTGATGGTAGAAGCATTGTTAGCTACAACATGGCTACTCAATAAAGATTCCTCTTTTTGAATCACAAATAGTTGAAGAAGGCTCAGCAGTTAAGGCTGCAGATCAGGTTTATAGATCAACACCACAGAAGACCCAGACCCTGCTTCAATCCTCAATCACCAATATATATATATGTACGGAAGATCTCATTTTATTATCTTCCTGGAATGTTTAAAAAAGCGGTGTGGTTTGTCACATACTCCCTTGAAGAGTTTGCACATATAGAAAGATTTACAACTTCCTCAAAAAGTAGCTTAAAGTACAAATGAAACACAGCTCACTGCCGTCAGACAGGCTTTGCAAGCCTTGTGAGGGCAAAGTGTTCCAGTACTTGGAGGAAGTTGGGGGGTGCGGGTGGGGTTGTGTTAAGCAGTTGCCACCCACTGACTGTTTTGCCTCCTAAAGCATTTTTAACTGCTGTGTTGGAAGTTCTCTTCCTGAGTTTTCCTGTGTACACCTTACAGCTACACAAAGTGCTGTTTTTACTCTCATTAGGCTATGAAAATTAATACTATTAGGACTATTAACCTGAGATTTAATGTTAATGTCATGAACACAGAATTCAATGCACCTAACTGGGTGAAGATCCAAAACTGCTGAGTGTGAAATCTGAGAAAATAATGCCTCTTTTACAAAGTTCCCAGTATTGAATTGGGAACAAAGTTCTAACATTAACCGCAGAAGCTATGTGTCAACATGTTGAAGACACCTTTGTAACAGGAACTATTGTTCTAATGGAGTTTACTTGTCTCATATTATTGTCAAAATCCTTCTCCCAGACATACACTATAAATTATTCCTGCCATGCTCTTCCCTCTCGTCACACATTACGCTCTGCCTCTTTGAATTGCTCCTTTGTAAACAGTGTGGCATATTACTTCCTGTCTCCTGATTCACATGTCACAATGAGACATTTCATAAACATGAATATAAATCAGTAAAGTGGTGGGTTTGTACTCACGCTATGATTTGTACTCAACATAATGCATTCACTGTCATTTCTAATCTCGTGGTTGTTTTCAGAGTAAGCTTTGCTGAAACATAAATCTACGAATGTATGGAGAACTTGTTTGTCTAGGAATATAGCCACTGGGAGCTAAATTTATCTCTCTTCCTCCATTTCTTCTTTCCTGAAGAACTGTTCAAGTGTGCTTCACATTCATCTTCAATGCCGTTGAGGCCAGGCATGGAGAACTCAGCCAATGAGCCCGCTCCTTGAACATTAGAAACAAAAACAGAAGCTGCTGGAAAAGCTCAGCAGGTCTGGCAGCATTTGTTTTTTCTTAACAGACACTGCCAGACCTGCTGAGCTTTTCCAGCAACAGTTTCAGTGATAGTAGGAACTGCAGACGCTAGAGAATCTGAGATAACAAGGTGTAGAGCTGGATGAACACAGCAGGCCAAGCAGCATCAGAGGAGCAGGAAGGCTGATGCTTCGGGCCTAGAGAAGGGTCTAGGCCCGAAATGTCAGCCTTCCTGCTTCTCTGATTCTGCTTGGCCTGCTGCGTTCATCCAGCTCTACACCTTGTTATCTCATTGCTCCCCTGCTAATTCCTTTTCTCTTCCACAGCGTCTATCATTATTTACCAGTCATTTGATTTTTTTTTTTAGCTTTGCTGAGAAGGAAGGATTTGCTGTATCTGATTAAAGGGTGTCACATTACTTGTGAATTCTGGAACCACATCAAAGAATCAGAGAGACTACAAGATTGAAGATTGGACAACCAAAGGGAGTGCAGAAGCAGGAAAAGTTTCCTGGATGTGTTAACAAGGTGTAGAGCTGGATGAACGTAGCAGGCCAGGCAGCATCAGAGGAGCAGGAAAGCTGATGTTTCTGGTCAGGACCCTTCTTCAGAAATGGGGGAGGGGAAAAGGGATTTGAAATAATTAGAGGGGGCGCGGTGATGGCAGGTAGATAGTGGAGCAGATAGGTGGGAGAGAAGACAGACAGGTCAAGGAGGCGGGGATGAGAGAGGGTGCTGATCTTGGGATGAGGTCGGGGTAACTTCAAAATCTCCCAATCCGTCTTCTCTCCCACCTATCCGCTCCACTATCTACCTGCTATCACCACTTCCCCGCCTCTCTATTTATTTCAGAGCCCTCTTCCTCTCCCCCATTTCCGAAGAAGGGTCCTGACCAGAAATGTCAGCTTTCCTGCTCCTCTGATACTGCCTGGCCTGCTGTGTTTCTCCAGCTTCACACCTCATTATCTCAGACTCCAGCATCCTGCTATCTCTCCGAGATGCATGATGCATTCACAGTTGTTTTATTCATTGAAATGAGAGCCATGGGAAATGAGCGCTGGGAAGCCCTCTATGTAGTTGGTACAATAAGGATGGATGGTCCCAAAGTATGAGAATGCATCTTCCACCATTATCTGAATGATTAGAAAGTGCAGAATAAGGCTTACTAGTTGTATCGGGTTAGATAGGCTGAATACAGGTATTGTTTCCAATTAAAAGCGGAAAATTCCTGATCATCATGCTTTCAATTGAGAATACAGGCCTGATCGTGTCATTGGCTTCATTGCAAATTGTTGTCCTGCTATGAGTGGAGGACTGAAACTGTTGTTCACGTAGGCTTTCTTGCCTCAACTAAAATAACCCAATGTACTCCTTTGTTGCAACCTCATCAAAGAGACCCATTTGACAGTCCTGCAGAATATCAAATATTGTTCTTAAGTTGCGTTTGTATGCACTCTGACCAATTCCTTGTTGTAATGATCCAGTATCCACCTGAGTCATACTATCTCAGATTGGTGGGAGGAGGGTGGAGGGTGGAGGAGAGTTAGAAAATGTGTTTCAGGAATTGTCTGCAGTGCTTCTGTTAACATTAGTCCTCAAACAACAAATCTTCACACGTAAATAAATTTTAGAATTGACGAATAGAATTTGAAACATAGCCACACAAACTTAGAATGTGAGAACAGATGTGAATTTGAGTCAAATTATTTGTCGTTCAATGTTGCAAATGATAATGGCACTGGGTATAATGCCCTTGAATTGGTGACCTCTTCATAGATAACATAATGATCTGTGCAATGCTATTACATACACCTTCAGTAACTCTGATCCTACTCAGAGCCGTTACTGTTATTGATTCTACCTTTTGCCACATTTGAATTTCAGAATAATAATTCCAATAGGACAGGCGGCTGGATCCTGCTTGTTGTTAAGGGCTGGGTCTTTAAAGTTGCATATCAGCAACCGTTCTTTTACATTTGTAACAATCATTATTAATTATTGACTTTTGATTGACAAATATTGTTGCACAAGAGGTTTCTTGAGGAATGTTCCATTGTATATACATACCTGACCTCAAACAACATTACGTAATTCAACATTATGATAATGCCATTGAAAAATTAGGTCCTCCTGGAATTGCTTGATATAAATCGCTTCACCCCTAATTAACCTCTCTCCATTGTACACAGCATTATTGAAGTTTTGTTTTAAGCCTTTCTAAACAAAGGAAGCTTAATTCACTTGTACAGGTAGACAACAAAGTCATCAAGCACATGTTTGGGAATGAACTCAAAATCAGCCCATATGCTAATTATGATGAAAAGCTGTTAAGAAGCTGTACCTGGAAGAGATTTATGCAGTGTACCTTTCTGTGTCTCTGTTGTAATGCATTTAAAATGGATGCCAATTTCTTTAAAAATAACATAGTCCTGAAATTTCTTTGTGAGAAATTGCACCACTTTATGCTTTGGATAAAGCCTGAAACTCACCAGAGATTTGGGGAGTTAGTTACATTGAAGTTTCCTGGTTGGCCACTCTGGAACAAGCTCCAGTGACGCAGCTTATAGTGATTCTCCCAGGAGCAGACTTCAGGAACAAATGGGAGACTGGCAGAAAGAGCATCTGGTTACCATCTGCTAAATGGTTGGCACAAATGGAGATAGAGAAGGGTCAACCGGCATTGTCGTGACCCTCTTTCTATGGAAAATATCAAGTGAGAAAGACTAAGAGAGAGAATGCAGCCTGCAATTCAAAGATGCCACCTCAGTCTTGTGACCTATTTGTAAAGTATAAACAACCAACCATCTCTCCCAATATTGGCCTTCATGTGGCGTTCAGGAGAAGCATTAGAAAAAAATGGAAGAGATACATAAAGCCACTCTGGGGAAGCACAGTCTGAGCCTTCACATAGGGAATAGAAAGATTTCCTGTTGTTGTAGTTGAGGAGATTTTCTGTCAGAGCTCACAAACATTATGCATGCCAGCAATTACAGCCTGGATCTTGAGGAACCCAGCAACTGAATAAAAGTGCGTGGCTCCATGCTGCCTTGCTGTGATATCAAAGGAGATTAATTCCCCAGATCTCATGTACATCAAATCAGTTGACAAAGACATACCTGTATTCCAGTATTGCTGATGTTAATTGTGGTTGCCTCAGATGAGGTTGTGTCGTAAAAATAGCATGCAGTGGTTGACCACAACGTGGGGTATGACTACATTTGTTTTCAGAATTGACAGTTGTGAACCACTGGCCATCATTATAATTTTGTTTAGATAAAAAGACTTGAGAATCAGTCAATGGATCAGGAGAAGATCTAAAATTCACTTAGAAACAGCACCTTTATGGTCTAAAACTGCTGGAATCGAAGTCTGCTGTAAATTATCTTAGGGTTAATGCAATATTAGCTAAATGAACAGGAAAGTTCCACAGTGAGTAAACGTACTAAGGAAGTTTCAATAATTCACCAAGATCATGTGTTGTGGACTAGATCAAGCCCCCTCAAAATATATTAAGAAGATAGCCTAGACTCTAGCTTTTCTTATGTTAAAGGTAACCATAAGGCATTGTGTTCCTGATGCAATTCAATTTGTCAAGCTACTTGACCTTAGCAAAACACGCTTTATTTTTACACTACAGTTAAAATCCAAACAAAATAAAAATAAAAGAATTGGCTTAACTGTAATTCTATTGAAATTCTTAACAACATATTATATATATTAACTACTACTAATTAACTGTTCCAATATAGTAACATCCCATAAAGACACGTGTGGCAAAGGCAAATTCAGTAAAACAGATTGTCTCACATGCAATTCTAGCAGCAGGAAGAGAACCTCAGCTTTTAGCTGTAACAAAGAGAGTAATAAGAGCTTCCACATCCGGCTTCAAGACCCCAGCAACTGCTGAACGCTGAAGCTAAAAATCCTGGTTCTGTAGGAGCTTGACCCCACCTATTCAGGCTGCTTCTATTGTTCCAACTTTAAATTAAAAAACCCATCAGACCACACATCACCTCTGTCTCACATTTTCTTCATAAATAAAGGACAAAATATACTTCTTAAAGCCATAGCATCATCACACAAGCAATGATCAGGCAGAGTCAACATGCCTCAACAAAACAGAAATAATGGTTAGAGATAGTAAGAACTGCTGATGCTGGAGTCTGAGATAACATAGTGTGGAGCTGAAGGAACACAGCAGGCCAGACAGCACCAGTGGAGCAGGAAAGCTCATGTTTCGGGTCAAGATCCTTCTTCAGAAAAATAGTGGTCAACAGAATTTGATGTATTACAACTTATTGGCGTTGGGCTCTGCTGGGGAAACATCATCCTGATTCCTCACTTATAAGTACTGTTCTTGTGACATTTGCCAGAAATCGAGTGGATATGGATGTAAGTTGCAGGCTAGTTTAGGTTTGATATTGATGGTCAAATAATTAAGATTTCTATTTGGCCTGACTCCCTCAGATCATGCAGAAAATACACCAAATGAATGACATGGCAATATGCAGTCACCATCCATGAAATCATCTCATTTCATGAGTACATTCATTCAAGAAGGAAGGAGAAAAGCAATGAAACATTACTTAAAAGATAATTAACATTTATATAGTGAAAACAAAAGTTGTCATGATCAACAAATCCCAGTTTGTCCATTAGCGTCTGCGCTGAATATACCATTTTCAACATTAGGCACTGAGCAGGGCATTAATATTAGTCTCAGTATTCCTGACCTAAGGAAAGGGAAATTCAATAAAACTGCTTCCCAATGATGTTGGCCTAGAACAGCTGGATTGAGTAAATCAAACAGTGAAATCTTTCAGCTTGCTCTCACACACTCTCAAAGTTTATGCACAAACTGGGCTAAAGTTGAGAGAGAAAGTTTAAGTTTAGTTAACTTGAAAGGAACTCTTTACAGCGATAACCAAGTTGAATTAAACCAGTTGTTTTTACTGCTGGACATAATAAATATCACAGAATCATGGAATCTTTACAGCTCAAAGGAGGCCATTGGGCCCATTGTGCTTGCACCAGCTCTTCAAACAAGCGTTGTCATCTAGTGCCAATCTCAGCTTTTTGCCCATAACGTTGCACACTATTTCTATCCAAATAATCATCCATAACCCACTTGAATGCAATTTGAAAGCAATCCTCCCAAAAATGGAAAGCTTGTAATCTGTAATTAGTAACATAACCTGTGTGCCAATGTTGTAATTCTTTGATAGTTCTTTTGGTTCCTGAAGGGTTACTGTGAATGAACAGCTAATTGTTCTTGCTCTGCAGGAGTCCTACCCTTCATCAAGTTAATATTTGATTTTGAGCCTGATCCAACTCACATAAAGCTTGGAAAGTTCATTGTCTGCAAGAGGTCATGGGAGCGTAGAGATTGGAGGTAGAAACTAGGTGTAATAAAATTTCCTCCAACATGCCTATTGATGGAACAATTAACTACCCTCTTTCAAATTTGACCAATGGAGCCGTGTTCAATAAACTGCATCAAGTTAATCTTTTACTATAAATCAGAACTCTTTGGCACCAGATTTTTCTGTTTCAGCACTAACTAATCGATAGAGATGATTAGTATGGTGATAAAACAAGAATTGCTATCAAATAAAAATATACACAAGGAGATGGCTTGCCAATTTTCTCCTCCTTCTCTGTGGAAGCTGTTGATAACTTATTGCATGGGTGCTATGCACTCTGTACCCTCACCATTTCACGGCCATTTCATGTAGGAGCCTTGGCAATGAAAGTCAACAGGCAATTCATTACTGGATATATTAAAAATGAACTTTAGCCTCTCCTCACCTAATGGCTATATGCATGTATCTGAATATATTGATTGTTATTTTAATTTGATTTGGAGGTTTTGTTCATAATCCGTGATTGAATGAAAGGTAGCAAATTTAGGGTGGCACAGTGGCTCAGTGGTTAGCACTGCTGCCTCATGGTGCCAGGGACCCAGGTTCAATTCCACTATCAGGCTATTTTCTGTGTGGAGTCTGCACATTCTCCCTGTGTCTGCATGGGTTTCATCCCACTGTCCAAAGATGTGCAGGCTGGGTGAATTGGCCATGCTAAATTGCCCATAGTGTTCAGAGATGTGTAGATTAGCTGGGTTACAGGGGGATGGGTATCAATGGGATGCTGTGAGGGTTGGTGTGGATTTGTTGGGCTGAAAGACCTGTTTCCACACTGTAGGGATTCTATGATGATTCATGAAAATGGAAAAAACAATTTTCAGCCTCAGTTCTTTTGCACCGGGAATGGTTCTGAAAGGGGTGATGATTATGTTGCATTGGCTTCACCCATTCTGTTAATGTACACATAGTCTGTGGATGGAGGTGAGTAGTTCTAGTCTAGCTTTCAGACAGAGCACATGTGTTTGTAACAGTTCCCTAATGTCCTTGTAATAGTGCTTGACCAAATGCACAGGTACCAATTGCTGTCACTTCTTTCTTTGTTTTCTCGTTAAAAGCTTTTTCAGCACGTTTGGCAGGGCAAGAGCAGGCCATGCCTCCCAAACATGTGCAACAGAGGTGGCAGCAGTTAGCTCCTCAAGGAGAATGAACGCAGCATGAAAGAGAGCAAACCCTCAGAAAGCTCACAACAGCAGTGAATGTGGGCCCAGCGACGAGAGATGGTGCTGACTTTGATGCTGGTGGACTCTCCAGAGCTGGACTTGAGGCGGTGACGTGGTGTAGTGATTGTAATGAGGTCAGCTCATAGAACCTTATAGAATCTGAGTTCGCTGGTTGGGGTTGTTAACCTGGTTCCAATCAGGGAACCCTGGCTGACAGATATAAACAGGAACGTCAGTGGTTCTGTTTACTACGAGAGCTGGCTCTGAGGGAACTGGACCAGTGTCAAGTACTATGCATGTATAAATAAAAGGTGACTTGGTGATGGCATACCAACCTCTGTGGAGTTATTTCAGGTGGTACTGGCTTTCAAGATGGTGGCGATGGCAGGGCAGTCTCTGCAGTCAATGGAGAAGGTGGCATCTGTGATCAGCATTGGAATCAGGACGTTGGGCTTCAGCAGCGGCAATGCAGTACGCCTGATCGGTACTCCTGGCATATTAACAGAAACAGTGTTTGCATTGGTGGCAATGTGGTCGGCCTGGTGTAGTACTCCTGGCAGCGGAGTGGATAGTGGTGACAGTCATCCCAGAGTGGGACTCCTAGAATGGGCTGCATTGCCAGGGTTTTGGTGGGCACAGACCACAATGGAGAACACCCCTCCATCACCGATGTCAAGCAGAGCACAAGAAGGGAGGGAGAACTTAGTTTTTAGTTATGTTTTAGTTATATCGTAATATCTTTTGTAACTCAAAATGGTGTTGGAGTGCGGCGATATATGACACTTTCACAGTATTTATTTGTTAAATGACAATAAATCATTCAATTAATCTTATTATATAAGGGTAGTGTCTCATTTGATGATACTCCACCGTGGTGTATCCTCTATCTCATATCATCAGATAAGTGCTGGACAAAACAGAAACGATGGAAGATTGCTGGCAGAGAACTACCTGAAATACTCTTATCCAATACCACAAACTAGTAGCAGTGGTAAATACCATGACGTATTAGGAGTGGTCATCTGGATAAATACCATACATTCAACCCAGTGTGATCGTAACTGAGTGAAATACACTTTAATGAATTACATATTAGAAAGTACATCAGATGTGACTATGCGGTATCTAATAATTTACTGAAACTTTTTGTCTCCGGTGGGTACTGTGGGATTTTGATTGTTTCTGGATATAAATTGTGCAATAAATTAGACATAAGTTGTTAATTCTGTCAGAGGGTTACATAAAGGCGTGCAGTTTTACCAACGTACCCTGAACCAAAGTGAACGCTTACTGAATTGTCTCCTGAGGGAATATCCTTTCCATAGTTCTTACTCCCTGCAGGATAGGCAGTGCTCCCTGGACACGTGGACTTAGAATGTCTCTTAATTGTGCCTGTGGGAAATTCAGTGCCTAGGTGCAGCAAAAATTTGGGACAGAGCTACTGTGTCACTGGAGCTACATTCCACTAAGATTCCTAATAGGTGTTGCTGAACCTTCTTCATTTTCAAAAGCAGGTGAAACTGATCATAGACCTATAAATGTACATTACATGTTATAAGGCTGGCTGAGTTTCCATTTTTGCATTGTTATTTTTTGTCAAGCCAATTCAAATGGACCCTATTTACTGTATTCTTCCTTTCTTTCTTTCTATACTTCAAATAGATACTTAATCTTTACTATTCTATGCAACGATCTCAGCTTCAGCTATTTCCTCTTGTGAAGTCTTCCATGGTTGGAATAACTGCCAATCTAACTTTTTTTTCCCAACCTTCCAAAGTTCGTTAAGTGTCAATGTTATTTCATTGATATCATTTTATATGAATGATAACATTGATGACCTATCTCATTGATTTTCAGCTAAAGAAAACGGTTATTCTTTCAAAATGCTTCATAATTTTAAAAATTTCTATTAAGTACCAATCCTGTTTCAATGTTTACGACGTCCTTATAGCTCTGATATGATGATGGTGAATTTATTGCATACATTCTCTAAAACTATCATACTCTCTGTAATGGGAGGTCCCGCAAAAGTTTTTATCCATTACAACTCCTCACTGAGCTGACAACCTCTTCTCCTGGCCCCCGTGTGGACATAGCATTATGTAGGCACCGAAACAGACAATGTGGCCCAACCAACCCTTTTCAGAATTTATGGATCATTGGAGCCTCCTCCCATCTTTCATCATCTAAAGTGACCATCTTTCCTTCTCCCTCATACGCCACCTAGCTTCACCTTAAACACCTGCATACACTACTCATTTTAACCACTCCCTGTAGCGTGAGTTCTGCATTTTCACTACTCTCTGGGAGCTGATAGCAAAAATTGACAGAACATATTGACAATATACTGATGATGTGCTCTCCAATGCATTTCTCAAATTCTCCACTTGCACACTATTTAGGCCTGGATGAGCTGCAATTTCCTGCAGATAAAACTTTGGAAGATCGAAGCCATTGGCTTTGGCCTCTATTACAAAATCCATATCCTTGTCCTGTGTTTCATCCTTCTACCTGGAACTGTCTTAGATTGAACCATTGTGTTTGCAACCTTTGCATCCTGATTAACCTTGCAGTTAAACATATATTGTTTCTATCAAAGGAGCTATAACATTCTCCTGATATGTTTACGCTTTTGCAATGTGAGCTGAATCACTCCTTCATGTCTTGTTACCTCCCAAATTGACTGTTCCAATGGCTTCTCACTGGCTTCTACCTTTATCTTCTACCTTCCATAAAATTCAGTTCATCCAAATCTATATAATTCAACCATCACCTCTCACTGGCCTTCAGGAGCTCCTGATTGTTTAAAACGGTCCATTTCAAATTGTTATCGTTATGTTTAAATCCATTCATCTGCTTGCCTTCTGTGTCTGTAACCTGCTCCAAACAACAGCCTCAGCTCCAGCTCTAGCATATTGTGCATCCTGATTCTATTTACCTCATCATTAGTAGCTAAAAATCTGCATACATTGTTCTAGAATTTTCCCTCTACACCTCTTTAGCTCCCTCTCCTCCTGTAAAACCCTAATAAGCTCTTTAACTTTTTGTTTCAAATCACTCATTTCCAATGTCTTCTTCTTTGGTTTGGCATTGATTTTTGTCTGATTATGCTATTATACAACACATTTGTTTTTCTATACAAAGATAGTAGGAACTGCTGATGCTGGAGAATCTGAGATAACAAGGTGTAGAGCCGGATGAACACAGCAGGCCGAGAAGCATCAGAGGAGCAGGAAAGCTGACATTTCGGGTCTGAACCCTTCTTCAGAAATGGGGGAGGGGAAGGGGATTCTGAAGTAAATAGAGAGAGAGGGGGAGGCAGATGGAAGATGGATAAAGGAGCAGATAGGTGGAGAAGAGATGGACAGATCAAGGAGGCGGGGATGGAGCCAGTAAAGGTGACTGTCGGTGGGGAGTTAGGGTGGTGGTTGTTCAGTCCAGGGAAGACGGACATGTCAAGGAGGCGGAGATGAGACTGGTAAGTAGGAGGTGGGGGTTGGGTTTGAGGTGGGAGGAGTGGATAGTTGGGAGAAAGGATCGACAGGTTACGGAGTTGGGGACGAGCTGGGCTGGTTTTGGGATGTGGCCGGTGGAGGGGAGAATTTGAAGCTTGTGAAGTCCACATTGATACCATTGGGCTCCAGGGTTCCCGAGCGAAATATGAGGTGCTGTTCCTGCAACCTTCGAGTGGCATTGTTGTGGCACTGCAGGAGGCCCAGGATGGACAGGTCGTCCAAGGAGTGGGAGGGGGAGTTGAAGTGGTTCGCAACTGGGAGGTGCAGTCGTTTGTCGTGAACCGAGCATAGGTGTTCCACAAAGCCATTTCCAAGCCTCTGTTTGGTTTCCCCAAAGTAGAGGAGGCCACATCGGGAACAACGGATACAGTATACCACAATAGCAGATGTGCAAGTGAACATCTGTTTGATGTGAATGGTTTACTTGGGGCCTGGGATGGAGGTGAGGGGTGAGGTGTAGGGGCAGGTGTAGAACTTCCTGCGGTTGCAGGGAAAAATGCCAAGTGTGGTGGGGCTGGTGGGGAGTGTGGAGCGGACAAGGGAGTCATGGAGGGAGTGGTCCCTCTGGAAGGCATATAAGAGTGGGGAGGGAAAAATATCTTTGGTCGTGGGGTCAGATTGCAGATGGCGGAAGTGCCGGAGGATGATGCATTGGATCCAGAAGTTGGTGGGGTGGTATGTGAGGATGAAGGGGATTCTGTTTTGATTGTTATTGCGGGGACGGGGCGTGAGAGATGAGTTGTGGGAAACATGAGCGACGCGGTCGAGGGCGTTTTCAGCCACTGTTGAAGGGAAGTCGCAGTCCTTGAAAAACAAGAACATTGAAAACAAGGACGTTTTTCTATATTATAGGCACAGAACTGCACATTTTCAGCATTTTTGCAGAATTTCTGTTTTTCTGTACATTGATGCAAACTGAGGGAATGAATGAGTTTCTTTGTGGGCACTGCGATAGGGTTAGGGTTAGGAATAGGGTTAGGGTTAGGAATAGGGTTAGGGTTAGGGATAGGGTTAGGGTTAGAGCTAGGGTTAGGGTTAGAGCTGGGGTTAGAGTCAGGGTTAGAGTTAGAGTTAGCGTTAGGGTTAGGGTTAGGGTTAGGTACAATTAAATTGGCTTCTTTCAATGCTTGTTATCAAGTTCAATAAACTTGAGCAGGCATATGCCGCAGAGCACAAATGTTTTCTCTATGTTATCTGTGAGGTCTGGGCTGTGGCAGATAAGACTGTGCCCTGCCATATATTTCTGAGATCATTTTAGTAATGTGCATTACCCTTGAAGAAGGAAACCTAGCTGAATCTCTTCAGATGGAGTATCTTTGAAGAGAGGACTATCTCTTTAGTGACTAACTTCACTTATCCATATCTTGGTTTTGGAAGGTTTTCACATCAGAATCTCTTCTTTAAATCAGAATCATAATTCTTTAAAAAATGTTGCCTCACGAGATACCACACATGAGGTGTTAATACAGCACTCTCTACAAAGGAGCTCATTTTGCAGGAACATAAAAAAAAATTAAGGTAAAATTTCAGTTTTTCACAAGGCCAGCTTTAAAAAAAAATGCCCTCCTATTTCATGGACAGTTCAGTCCTATTCACTTTACATAGGAACTTTGTATTGGTATTCCAACACATTATGCTGCTATTCCCAATTTCATACTACAATTTCTAACTAAAATCCTAGGTTAAAATATTCAGCTAATTTGAATTTGACCTGTAAACCACTTGAACCGTGATCACTTATGACTTGTCTAGTGATTAACCTCACTGTTGCGCTCATATTACGTTAAATTGTAAAATTCCAACAAATAATTTAATCCTGTTGTAACCTGTTCAGCAAGATTTCAACTGTCTCTATGCTATTCAGCTTAATACTCTCATTGTATCCTTCCTGTATTTGGATAAAACTATTTAATAGCAGTACTATATAATTTTCCAGTGAACAAGTAGTTGACTGGTAAATGTGCATCTATCTGTGCCAGGGTAATGTTCTGTAGGCCTTTCTGTCTATGCACACATCATTCAATGTAATTTTTTAACCACAAAGATCATCCAGACTTTGAAGAGTTGGGGCTAATCATGTGAGGTC
The DNA here is from genome assembly GCA_024137785.1 of Ginglymostoma cirratum. NCBI lineage: Eukaryota > Metazoa > Chordata > Chondrichthyes > Orectolobiformes > Ginglymostomatidae > Ginglymostoma > Ginglymostoma cirratum. The sequence continues at coordinate 5,914,449 of JAHRHZ010000032.1, forward strand.
TTGGCAAGAGCCTTATAAAAAACAAATATAGAGGTATTGGATAATTGTAGGTTGTGCTTTGATTTTCTACTGATTGATTTAAATGGATATAGCAGAAAATGCTCTTGCAGTTTTACAATATAATTTAGAAATGTGTGGGGATTGCAAAGAAGAATTTGTTCTTGTGCATTTACCGTCATTTTGATACGCCGCCAGATCATTTTGTGGTGTCAGCAGAGTTGGGTAAATTTATCCTGTCTGTGTTGCCTGCTACACAGTGGATGGTGCTTTATGTTCTGTTTTTTGTTGACTTGATTCTAATACATGAGGGAGCAAAATCTGGCTCCCAGATGGTCTACCAGTTGGATCTGTTCTTTCAATGTTTAGTTGTAACCAGATTTGATGGCATCTGGATTTATAAATTTAAGCAAGCAAGTATAAATGTACCTCAGACCGGGAAGTGTCTACCATGGTCTTCCTTTCAATCTCAATAATTTATGAATGTCAATTTTAATTGTATTAAATGTTGCACTCAGAGAAAAAGCTATACAATCCAGAAATTCTTTAAAACGCCCTCAGTCACGAAAGCAACTCTAATACACAAGGGCATCCACATGACTTGCTGGAAAATACATGGTTCACTGATTTGTTGCCTGCAGAGTGCAGTCACAACATTAAAGATTAAAATTCCACAGTTTGATTATCACTACTCCCTCAGTCGAAAAGCCCATTCCTTTCAGTGCTAATAACCTGTCACCTATCATCCCAATTCAACATGAGTCCATCAACAGAGAGTCACCATGTCACATTAAATTATGGCATGTTTGGAGTAATTGGAGTAATAAAGGACTATAATTTAACTAGAGATTTAGACATTACAAGAATATAAAAAAGGAGACATTGTGCGAAGCTATACCTCCACTGCAAATGTTTTTGCAGCAGGGGAATTTGAATAGAATTACCTCTACTTCTTGTATTCAAGTTGGGACAGTGCAGGTCCTTTCAATAGCATTGTTCAAGTGGTGCTTTCTTTTAAAGTTATGGCAATGTGCAAGCTTTCTGAGTAATAAAGCTAAACTGGCAATGTAGATGTTAAAAATTAGAACTGCAGAATTATAAACAAACTCCAAATGCACAGAAGAGCGAAATGAGGTCTCAGATTGTCGTCGTTTTTAATTCTTTCATGTGATAAAAGTGTAACTGGCAAGGCCCATGTGCCATCCCCAAGTGCCCATGAGAAGGAGCTGGTGATAAGTGGCGAGTAACATTTCTATTAAATCAGCGCCAATGATCATTCTAGCAAAAACAGAATTCTAACCACCTCCCCTTGACATTCAATGACATTTCTATCTCTGAATATCCCACTATCAAAATCCTGAGGTTAACTTTGACCAGCAAATGAACTGGACCAGCCATTTAATAAAAACACACTTTCAAAAGCCAGCTGTTCTACAGCCAGTAACTCACCACCTAACTCCTCAAAGCCTGCCTACCAGCAAAATGACAGAAGTCAGGAATGTGATTTAAAACAACCACATTGACTGCAGTGACTTCAGCTCAAACAACACTCAAGAAGCTCCAAGACAAAGCATTCTGCTGGTTGGCCCAATGACTGATTCTGCACCTTTTCCAGCTAGCCCGTTTCCCATATCCTTACACTCACTGCCAAATGTCTGACCCAGTTCAGAAATTATGCCTCTTTCCATATGCAATAGCATCTCATACTGAATTTCACTTGCTACATGTTGTAGATCAGTTGACATGGACCTGGAAGGAGTTTGGACTGACGATCAGTAAGACCAATGTGCCAGAAGGTACAGGCTCCACTTTCCACCAACAACACCAGTCTCTCTCTGGAAGTCATTGGCAGTTCCACATACTTTGGATCAACAATCCTCAACAACCAGTCCCTTGATGTGAAAATCAGCAACAGGATTGCAAAGGCTGCAGCTGCTGTATCAAAGGTGAGAGTGGGCCAACAGTAAACTGACTGAGAATAGTCAGCTCCACTTGTACCAGGTTTGTGCTCTTAGCATTATCCTTTACAGTGGAGAAGCATGGTCAACTTCCACGCGTCAAGAAAAGGGGGTGAATAGCTTCTACCTCCACTCCCTCAGATGAATTTTAGGCAATGTCTGGCAGTGCAGGGAGCCAAATATGAAAGTACGCCATAGTGCAGGGATCCCGAACATGTTTGCCCTATTGAACCAGCAGTGATTCCACTACCTGGTGCCGTGATTGAATGGATGATGGCCATATTCCCAAAGGCATGCTCTATGGTAAGCTAGTTATTGGTGCAGGACCTATAGGCTGTCCTTCAATCTGTGATACAAGGATATTTGTAAGTAAGACCTCAGATTGACTGGGATCGGAGTTGATGTGTGTGAAGTCCTTGCTGCTGGCCAAAGCACCTGGATACAGGCAACCAGGAAGGGCAGGGAAAAAGCAGCGGACAAAAGAAACAACCAGTCAACAGAACAGAGAGCCTGCTGAACGGGATATATATCAGACAACCTCAGGCTTACATCTGTGCTAGCTGCGAGAAAGATCCGCCACTCATGATCTGGCCTCCACACCCACAGCAGATGATGTTCAATACAGTGACATATTGGGCACAATCCATCATCTCCCAAGACAGAGATGCCATCATCAACTTATTCTTACGAAACATTCTATTTATTCATCTTGTTGACTCTGCTCCTCCCTGCCAGCATAAATAACAAAGAATGTGATCTTTCTCCTTACCTAGGTTAGCCTCATTCACTTCCTGGGAAACCAGGAGATGAATTATTTGTTGCAGTATCTTTAACCTTTGGCTTGTATTTGTCACCAGTATATTTATATGGCTTATCCAGTTGGGTTTCTGGTCAATAGTAATCCCCATGAAGTTGATGATGGGGTTTCAGTGAACGTAATATAATTCAGTCGATGTTATGGGGATGTGGTTAGAATCTCTCTTATTGGAGATAATCATTGCCTGGAACATGAATATATTTAGCACTCTTATTCCAAGTCTTAATATTCTCTAGGTTTTGTTGCATGTGATTAAAGACTACTTCTTTATCTGAGGAGTTGTTGTGTGGTACTGAACTTATGTTTTCATCAGTGAATATTCCGGTTTCTGATTTTATGTTAGAAGGAAGGTCATTGATGAAACAATTGAAAACGATTGCGCCTTCCAGCATCACAAGCATCTTCCTTTGTGCCAGGTATGACTCCATCATGGACAGCTACCCCATACCCACATTGATTTCAATTATACCAGTGTAGCTACACTTGATTAACTGCTGTCTTGAGACCAAGAGCAGTCACTACATCTCACATTTTAAACTTTGATTTTAAAAAATGTGCAATACATAGCAAAATGACAAGATCTGAAATGCTCTACATATTTGCTACAATGCTCATCTGTCAGTAAGAGTGAATTCATAACTCTGAGGCCGCTCTCAAATACTAGATTGCATCTAAATTTTATGAATTCTGCAGGTGTCCAGATATTTGGCATTAGTCTGACAGCTATAACAATGCCTATAAAAATCATCATAAATTTATAGAAATATATAATGGTTCCAACACAGGAGGCCATTCATATTGTTGTTACTGTGCTGACTTTATTCTCAAGCAATTCAGCTCATACCACTCCCAAACCCTTTCCTTGAGGCCCTGCAATATTTTTTTCTTTATTATGTTCCAATGCCCTTTTCAAAGCAATGATTTAATTTGCCTTCATCACACTCATAGAAAGCTTCTGGAAGACAATTAGGAATGTGCAATAAATGATGACATATCCAGCAACAACCATATCCCATGAAAGAATAAAATTCTGATTCATTGATCCTGTCACTATTAGCCATGTAAAAAAAATTGTTGATGCCATCGTTAGTTATTTTGCCACTCAACTCAGTCTCCTCTGGGTTCTGGCCCTTTCACCATTAGGAACAGTTTCTCTCTTTCTGCCCTGTCTGGACCCTTCATGATTTTGAACACATCTATAAAATCTTCTCTTGAACAGCTCTTGTCTAAGGAGGACAATCAAATGTAGATCTATGACCTATCAATGCAACTGAAGTCCCTCAGCTCTGGTATCATTCTTATTCACTTTTGAGTCATAGAGTCATAAGCACAGAAACATTCCTTTTGACCAACCATGTCTATGCTGACCAACAAATACCCAACTACACTAATGCCATTTATCTGGAAATCAATAGCTGATTATGCATTGGCATTTTAAGTGCTCATCTGGGTGCCTATTAAACGTTACAAGACTGCATTCCTCACCACCCCCTCCAGGCAGCACATTCTATATTTCTATCACCCTCTGGATCTTTCTCAACTACTCACCTTAAGCCCTCTGGTCTCAAAAATGTCTGTAATGGGGGAATCCTTACCTCCCATAGTTTTGTCCATCTCAATCAGTTCCTCCCTTAGCCTCCTCTGCTCCAAGGAAAAATGAACCCAACCTATCCAGTCTCTCCTCACAACTGAGACTCTTCATCCCAGGCAACATCCTGGAGAATCTCTCCTCCTCTCTCGGTCAATCATATCTTTCTGATATTGTGGCACCAGAACTGCACACAGTATTCTATCTGTGCCCTAACCAATGTTTTATAAAGTTTTTTGTGTCCTCGCTAACATTTTCAGATCCATTCTGAAGTGAGGTAGCCCAGAACTAGACACAACGCAATAGGTGAATGTAAGTCATTATTTTATAAAGTCTAACCAGACCTACTTATTCTGAATGATTTACCACACTGGCTCAATCCAGATTCCAACTGGAGACATTACCAAAATTTGATCAGTATATCATACATACTTACATTCATCAGGCAACTTATACATCAGTTTACGTATTTCAGAATGAGAGCAAGAGGACAATACCATCAACTTTTAAAGAGGACCTGGCTTTCCAAGGTGCATGGGATTGTAACTGACTTGCACTTGGCCATCGAGCATCAGCTACCAATACCTTAAATTTACTGAAAAGTAAAAGCCCAGCAATCCGTTACCAGACTGCTTTCTAGCCCACCAAAAGAAAATAAGAATCTATACATGAGGAGATTTATTGGTTAAAAAAGGAAGTGAGAATAGAAGGGAAATAGCAAAATTGATTAAAGTTACAACTAGCACATTAGAACTTGCATTTGTTTAGCACCTTTTTCACCACAGGACATTCCAAAACAACTTGCAAAGTGTAATCATGGCTGTCATGTTGAAAATGTGGTAGCATACTTTGCACACAGCACGTTTATACAGACAGCAAGAGCATAATAATTTGATCAGGGCTTCCCAAACCATAGGAATATGAGATTTTGCGGTCACAGCTCCGAGGTTGCAATGACCTCCAGAAAGCTTGAGTGAATGCTAGCTGAAAAATTCTCTTTAATTCATCCTGTGGTTTCCTATTGATAGGTGTGGCCAGATAGATCTTTGAACCTGGCCCCTGCTTCAAAAACATGGACTGGAGCATGATAGGTGGTGTAGTCAAACAAAGTTTAATCCCCAAAATTTTCACTTTTCGGTCATGCTAAATCTGGGCCATTAAAACAGGGTCATACCAGAAAAATATTTGAAAAGCACTGAACTAGATCATCTGCTTTAATGATGTTGGTTAAAGATTAAAAATCTTGATCAGCACTCTTAGTAAATGTCACTGTTCTTCTTAATTAGAGCAATATGAACATTTACATCTGTTTGAGAAGGCTGTCAAGCTGGCCATGCTTCAATATCTCAACAAAAAGATAGTACATCTAACAGAACTGTACAGAGAGCCAACTACATTATGTGCTTAAACTTCTGAGGGGACCTTAAGCCTGGAAGCTTCCAACTCAGTGTCAGACATGTTGAAGTTAATGCAGTGCAGACAGTGCCCAGAATTGAAAGAAAGGATTTCAGTAAGTCAGTTGAAACATTAAGGGCTGAATAAAAGATCAGCAAAAGAAGCAAGAGGATAGCAGGTAGTTTGATAATAGCGATGTAGTTGGGAATGGCTAAATACAGAGATTTGGGTAGCAAAATCGATTTTGATTTCAATTCACACATACACTGGGAAAGGCAGAACAGTTCAAGTAGAAAGTCTATGAATTTCTAGCATGCATTTTGAACCTTTGAACTGATAAGGGAACAGTCCATGCTGGAATCAATGACGAGTAAACAACACAGAATTAATTAACAATCTGATAATAAGGAGTGTCTTGCAAATAGTAACATTTACATTATTGAATCAAATATTCAGAACAAGATGGATAAGCAAGAGCCACAATTAAACCAAAAATTTAAGTAAAGCCAACCCTGGAGGGATAGGAAATGAATTGACTGCAGAAACTGTACTGAACTGTTAATAAATAATCCTACACACACGCAGTGGACAGTATTCAAGGTATTTGGTATGATACAAAAGCAGTATGCACTTTTAAATGGCTAAGACTCCACTTATATAGTTAAGGGTTCAAAGTCAACAGCAGTAACAAATTAAATGCAATGTTTATTTGAGTTCAGTAAAAAGGGACAAAAGGATACAAGGAAATTAATAGGTACAAAAAGGCAACATGAAAAATGCTTGTAAGGAATATTAAAGCTTGACTCCTTGGCGGTGGGGGGGGGGAACATAAACTGAGTAAATATTGAATATTATGTATATCCCTTTCTGCTCTTTTCTGCTTTGAACTTGAAGAATAGGCAGCTCCCAGGCGTAAAGATCAGAAAAATTGCACTATGTTCTATAAATACCTGGCAGTGATGCTGCTGGATACAGAGCTGAGTCTGTGGTGTTTTATTTATCCTGTTCAACATTGTCTCTTACTCTTTGGAATTGACAATGCTATCTCAGGCCTGGAGTGAGGGTGGGCTGAAGTACTGGCATAGGAAAGCAAAACTTTTGGGCCCTACTGAGTTCATATTGCTTGCTGCTGACCAAATCCAGCTCTAAAGTTAGCACTTGGCCATATCATTTAGCACCCTTACCTCTGGGCACAAGCCTATTTAAGGCCAAAAATTGAAGGCAAACACTCCAGTTCACTTCTATATTGTAGGAGATTGCCTTTTGGATGAATTGTTAAATCATCAGCCTGCTTAAGTGGATGTAAAACATCCATGACACAATTTCAGTAAGAGGAGAGGGGTTATCTCTGGCCAATATTTATCCCTCAATCAACACCAGAACAATAGTTTGCCTAGTCCTTATTAAATTGCTGTTTGGAGTTTGCCATGCACAACTGCCATGTTTCCTACATTACAGCACTGAATGCAATTTGAATGTATTTCATGCGTTGTAAAGCACTTTGAGGTGCTCAATGGTTGTGAAAATTGCTGTATAAATGCAGTCTTATTTCCATTTCTTTAAGTGCTAAACTAGTGGACATCAGACAGTTCTTCTGATTTAACATCTCTGCTTGTAAAAGGTTCAATTAATCTTTCTTAGACTCCGGGATTAATCATGTTCTGTGTTTCATGTCACTCACCCAGAATTATTTAGAAATATTGCATGCCTCTTGATGAATCAATGTGAAATCTTTGGGCATACACAAAAGTTGTTATTAAACTCCTGCTTTGTACATTCTGAACTAGAAACAGCAGTTTGTTTCAGGAGTACTGACCCGTCATAACCTCATGTACTTACTATAACTAACTGTGTTCTTAGATTGAGTGTACGCTTGATAGATGCTTTGCCGGAGAGCATTAGTTAAGGCTCATTCACATGGTAGTGAACAGCTGTGTATCCAGCAAGGATGAATGAATAACTACACAATGTGAAGCTGGAGGAACACAGCAGCGTCAGAGGAGTAGGAAATTTGACATTTCGGGTCCAGACCATTCTTCAGAAACGGGGAGGGGGAAGGGAGATGGGAGATAAATAGAGAGAGGAGGGGTGGAGCTGGGGAAATGTAAGTAGGATGGTGATAGTTGAATGCAGATAGGGGAATGTGGGGATTGGTCAGTAGGATGGGTGGGGTGGGTTGGTGGGAGAGAAGATGGACAGTTTGTGTCAGATCGAGGAGGTGGGACAAAGGATGGTTGGGGCTGGGTCAAGGTAGGTGGGATGGTGATAGGTTGGATGCAGGTATGGGATAGTGGGAATTGGTCAGTGGGAAGGGTAGGGTGGATAGGTGGGGAAGAAGCTGGACAAGTTGTGTCAGGTCAAGGAGGTGAGGATGAGAGGGATGTTTGGACATGGGATGAGGCTGAAGGTGGGGAGATTTTAAAACTGGTGAATTCTATGTTAAGGCCATTGGGCTATAGGCTCCCGAGGTGAAATATGAGGTATAGATCCTCCAGTTTGCTTATGGTGTCATTGTTACGCTGGAGGCGGCCCAGGATGGACATGTCACCCAGGGAGTGGGAGGGGGAATTAAAAATGTTGGTGACCGGAAGATATTGTTGCTTGTCGCATACAGAGAGTGATGCTCCACGAAATGGTCCCCGAGTCTACGCTTGGTCTCACCAGCGTAGACAGTGCCACATCGGGAGCGCAGATACAGCCGACAAAGTTGGCGGATGTACAGTTAAACCCTTGTCGGATAATGAAAGGTTTGTTTTGGGCCTTGGATGGAGGCGAAAGGGGAGGAATAGAGGCAGGTGTAGCACTTCCTGCAGTCGCATGGAAAGGCGCCGGGGGTGGTGGGGTTGGTTGGGCGTTTGGAGCAGATGAGGGAGTCGCGGAGAGAGTCCGCACGTCCAAATCCCATGTCCAAACATCCCTCTCATCCCCACCTCCTTGATCTGACACAACCTGTCCAGCTTGCTCCCCACCTTTCCACCCCATCAATCCCACTGACCAATCCCCACCACTCCCTACCTGCATCCAACTTATCACCACCCCATCTACATTGTCCCAGCCCCACCCTTCCAGTCTCTGTTTATTTCCCAGCTCCCTTCCCCCTCGCCTTTTCTGAAGAAGGGTCCCGACCTGAAATGTCAACTTTCCTGCCCCACTGATGCTGCCTGACCTGCTGTGTTCCTCCAGCTCCACACTGTGCTGTCTCTGACTCCAGCATTAGCAGTTCTTGTTATCTCTGAATGAATGACAAGATTGGTTTTCAGGAATGAAAAGAATGTGATTCTTCTCTTTTCAGTGCCGATCCTTACTGACTTGGCGTGAGGTTATTTGCAGCTGATAAGCTGCAAGCTTCTGCCTTACTTTGACTATTGGGTGTGCATGAACATGTATTTCTCAGTATTCTTTCTGAAATACAGTTTTACAAACTAATTATCTGTTTTTGCTCATTTTAAAGAGAATTAAATCAGAATACTGAATGATCACAATTCTGCTGTGATTATTTTCTAGCTGTCTTGTGATTTTAGTAAAATATACAAAATGTTTAGTAACCAAAATACTCAGAGTTCATGAAAATCATATTTGAGCTTCTCATAGAGATGTTCAGGTATCTGCAGTTGTCACCTTAGAACACCCTGAACAGTTGCAGATGATATTAAATTAGGGCTAAATGAGCACCAAGAGTCAAGCAGGAGATCAACTGGTATCCCATAGATTCTGGAGAATTCTATTAAATAATTAATAATATGAGCAAATTTGAACTGATAACGAAGATATGATTACAAAAGGTTATAGCACTGAAATCAGATTAAGATGCTTTAGACATCTATTTTTAAATTTCAAATTAAATTAAGTTGTGTCAGGTCTTGTGAAGTATTAGAAACTTGTACATGTTTGTTTTGAGGAATACACAAAATATGCTGATTTACCCAGCAGTTGACAAGTTTCCAAATATTTGATGGGAAACGTAGCCCATGTAAAAGTTGGAATTTGTACCTTCTCTGTCAAAAGAGCAATGGAAGGGTAATATATCCTATAAAATATTACAACTGATTATTCATTTCCTATTTTATGCTCTTCTGTTTAAAACTATTAAACTATATCTTTTTTTGATTATTCATTCACAGGATATGGGTGTCACTGGCTAGGTCAGAATTATTGCGCATCCCTAATTGCCCAGCAAACATTTAAGAGTCAACCATATTGCTGTGGGTCTGGAGTTACATGTAGGGCAGATCAGCTAAGAATCACAGTTTCCTTCCCTAGAGGACATTAATCCCCACTATCCCCTGCCTGCACTCACCTATCACCATGCCACCTACCTTCTGCAGCCCCACCTCTCCTCTCTAGGCATTTCCCAGCTCCCTTCCCCCTCCCCATTTCTGAAGAAGGGTCCCGACCCGAAACGTCAACTTTCCTGTTCTAATGATGCTGCCTGATCTGCTGTGTTCCTCTAGCTCCATACTGTGTTGTCTCTGCCTCCAGCATCTGTAGTTCTTGCTATCTCCAAATGAACCAGATGGGTTTTCCAACAATTGACAATGGTTTCATGACCCTCATTTCACTCAATTCCAGATTTTTATTGAATTCAACGTCCACCATCTACTGTACTGGAATGTGAATCCAAGTCCCCAAAACATTATCTGGGTCGATGGATTAATAATCCAGTGATAATACCACTAGGCCATTGCCTCCCCAAATTCCCCTCACTTATTACTTATCAGTCAAACTTTCCAATCAGTCCAGCTTAAGCTATGTGTTATCAGTCTTGTCCTACCTTTATCGCATTACCTCCCAGTTTGGTAGTCCTCACACATTAAGAAAGCTTTGTTCCTTACCCAACTCCAAGTTAGACATGCAAGGCATATATTCTTCTATTCAATAACTTATCAATACATATTCCATTGAAAGTGTGGTTAGTTTATTTCTCAGCTCCACTTGCTTGTCCTTACTTCAATCTTTAATTTTCAATGGCCCTGTTGAAAATTTAGAAAATACTTGTGTTGTCTACATCCTAATCATCTGTTCCTTCCAAATATCATCTCACTGGGACAGAAAATGATTTGTCGTGCTATGTTTCCTCACTGTCAGAAATCACATGACACCAGGTTATAGTCCCACAGGTTTATTTGAAAACACAAGCTTTCAGAGCCTCATTCCTTCTGAAGAAGTCCATCTGAAGTAGGACTGAGGCTCTGAAAGCTTGCGTTTTCAAATAAACCTGTTGGACTATAACCCGGTGTCGTGTGATTTCTGACCTTGTCTACCCCAATCCAACACCAGCACCTCCACATCATGTTTCCTCACTGACAAATCAATATTGCTGCTCGTGACATGGAACTCATGATATGGCTCTACCTTTAGTTTCAATGCTCTGGCATCTGTATTGGTTGACTGCTGTCTTCATGGAATCATAAAATCATGCAGTACAAAAGAAGCCCTTTAGCCGATCAGAATCTGTCATGCCAAAAATACGCTATTACCAACACTAATCCCACTTTTACTTAATAGGCCGTCAATATTATGACATTTCAAGTGCTCATCCAAGTACTTTTTAAGAAGTCAGAGCGGTACTGCTGTTTATTTTCCAACATTTCAGGCAGTGAGCTTTAAAGATTCTCTAAGGAATGCATGATGAGCGTCTGCTGGTTAATTAGTGCAACTTTGTATATACTGCCCTTGTAAGGGCAAATCTATAGCTCTAGCTCTCACAACAGCTGCCACATGGCCTAATCCCTCCTGTCCTGTTGTTATCGCAGCCATTTCCTCAGTGTTCAGTGCGTCACCTGCGGTTACCATTTGTTTTCCCCTGATCTGATTTCCCCAGTTGGAGCTGGTGCTGGAGTGGAGTGGACACTGCTGACCTTGGTGACTATTTCCTGCTTTCGTCTGCCAGCAACCTCATCTTGGGGAAATCCTAAAGGGAAAGGACTGTCAGCTAATGACAATCTGCAGGGCCACTTTAGTTCCCCCCAGCAGAGAGGTAGATGTTGTAAATTATAATGTTGGGTCTGAGAAGCTTTGACTAGTTTCATCCGCACCAATGCTTCTTACTGTTGATACCATGTGTGGAAGGATGACTAATCAAAGTCTTCAGCAGAAGTTAGGCTCAATCTCGATAAACAATAAAGTTTTATTACGTATTAATTAATAGCTAGTTACATTATATCCGAGATACACAATATCTCCTGTGAGACATCAGGTACAAACTACAAGCAAGGTCACACTACTGTTACTGAACCACTCTCACATAGTTTTAGTAACTATCACAGCTAGTTCCTCCCAGCAATATTGCTTCATATTCTCATGGGTGCAGCTTAACTCAAATGTCAGTTAACCCTTTCCGGTACCACTGACTTATACAATAGTTCCCACTGATTTGGATTAATTTGAACTTTTGATGACACAAATTGCTGATATTGATTAAATGTCATGTTCAATAGAAGTAAAAATCAGGCGAGATTTATAATGGGCAGCTGAATTGATATTACCTGTTTTACAACTCACCCAAAGTCAAAGTTGTCTCTGGGAGTACAAGGTTAAGCAAGAATATAAAGTTGAAGCAAACTGTTACTTTGTAAAGTTGGAAAATTCTGCTTTGTGTCAAGACAGGGCAATTATAGTATGACATATTTTAAAAAGAAGGCGGTGACCTTTAAAAATGGACACAGCAACTCACAAGATAGCTTTCAGAAGGCTTTGTGCGTGAGAAATCGTGTCTCACTAACTTGATTGAGTTTTTAAAGAAGTAACAAGGAGGATTGATGAGGGCTGAGCGGTGTATGTGATCTATATGGACTTCAGTAAAGCACTTGACAATGTTCCTCATAATAGACTGGTTAGTAAGGTTAGATCACACGGAATAATGGGAGAACTAACCATTTAGATACAGAACTGGCTCAAAGGTAGAAGACAGAGGGTGGTGGTGGAGGGTTGCTTTTTAGGCTGGAGGCCCATGACCAGCAGTGTGCCTCAAGGATTGGTGCTGGGTCCACTGCTTTTTGTCATTTATATAAATGATTTGGATGTGAACATAGGAGGAATAGTTAGTAAGTTTGCAGATGATGCCGAAGTTGGAGGTGCAGTGGACAGCGAAGAAGGTTACCTCATAGTTCAACGGGATCTTGATGAGATGGGCCAATGGACCGAGTAGCAGTTGATGGAGTTTAGTTTCAAAAATGTGAGGTGCTGTATTTTGGAAAGGCAGATCAGGGCAGGACTTATACATTTAATGGTAAGGTCCTGGGGAGTTTTGGTGAACGCAGAAAACTCGGAGTGCAAGTTCATAATTGCTTGAAAGTGGAATCGCAGGTAGATAGGTATACTTGCCTTTATTGGTCAGTGCATTGAATATAGGAGTTGGGAGGTCATGTTGCGTTTGTACAAGACGTTGGTTAGGCCACTTTTAGAATACTGCATGCAATTCTGGTCTCTCTGCAATGGGAAGCATGTTGCGAAACTTGAAAGGGTTCAGAAAAGATTTACAAAGATGTTACCAGGGTTAGAGGGCTTGAGCTATAGGGACAGGCTGAATGGACTGGGGCTATTTTCCCTGGAGTGTCAGCAGCTGAGGGGTGATCTTATAGAGGTTTGTAAAATCATAAGGGGCGTGGATAGGGTAAATAGACAAGGTCTTCTCCCCAGGGTGGTGGAGTCCAAAACCAGAAGGTATAGGTTAAAGGTGAGGGGGGAAAGATTTAAAAGGGACTCAAGAGGCAAGTTTTTCATGGAGAGGGTGGTGCATGTATGGAATGAGCTGCCAGATGAAGCGGTGAAGTCTGGTACAATTACAACATTTAAAAGGCATCTAGATGGGTCTATGAATAGGAAAGGTTTGGATGGATACGTGGGCCAAATGCTGGCAAATGGGACTAGATTTATTTTGGACATCTTGTCAGCATGGACGAGGGGAAACCAAGCGGAGGCTTGGGGACCACTTTGCAGAGCACCTGCGCTCAGTTCGCAACAAACAATTGCACCTCCCAGTCGCGAACCATTTCAACTCCCCCTCCCATTCCTCAGATGACATGTCCATCCTGGGCCTCCTGCAATGCCGCAATGATGCCACCCGAAGGCTGCAGGAACAGCAAATCATATTCAGCCCGCGAACCCTGCAGCCCAATGGTATCAATGTGGATTTCACAAGCTTCAAAATCTCCCCTCCCCCAACCGCATCCCAAAACCAGCCCAGCTCGTCCCCGCCTCCCTAACCTGTTCTTCCTCTCACCTATCCCCTCCTCCCACCTCAAGCCGCACCCCCATCTCCTATCTACTAACCTCATCCCGCCCCCTTGACCTGTCCGTCCTCCCTGGACTGACCTATCTCCTCGCTACCCCCCCACCTACACTCACCTTTACTAGCTCCATCCCCGCCTCTTTGACTTGTCTGTCTCCTCTCCACCTATCCTCTCCTCTATCCATCCTCTATCCGCCTCCCCCTCTCTCCCTATTTATTTCAGAACCGTCTTCCCCTCCCCCATTTCTGATGAAGGGTCTAGGCCCGAAACGTCAAGCCTTCCTGCTCCTATGATGCTGCTTGGCCTGCTGTGTTCATCCAGCTCCACACCTTGTTATCTCTGAGTTGGACTGAAAAGTCTGTTTCTGTACTGTATTTCTCTTTGAATTTATGACTCTAAATCACAAGACTATCCTCGTGGATTTTGCTGGTATTAGGGTTAGAAAGAATAGCAAGGCACTTTTCTGAATATCCATGAAGATCTCCAAGGGTAAATACAAGCTCCCCAACTACGGTTTCCCTGAAGGTATAAAGAACTCATTCTCAACCTGACAATAGGAAATATCAAAACAAATTGATGAGACAATTTATCGTTAATTACCTCACATGAAAGACAAGAGGTAAGACTAGGTTCTATATCTGGGCTAATTCAACTGGGCTACTATTGTAACCTGATGCTATAGTTTTGGAATTGTGCCCGGATTTGTTATGTATACAACTGTGTGATGCGCCATTTAAAACAGAGCTCCCCACGAAGTCCTCTGAGAGACAGATAGAGAGTTCTCTGCTCAAAAACAAAAGGCTTTCAATTCTGTCAAAAGAATCTAGGTAATTTGAAAGAGCCATAATTAGAGAATGAAGGAATGATGTGAAAAAAACTTCCCCCTCTCAAATTCTACGCTACGTACTGATTCCACCTATACAAGCAACTTCAAATGTTCAGCTACAGAAGCTATCACAGCTGCTGAATTCAGACTTCATGCTTTCAAACAGCTTCACCTTCATAAAGAGAGTCTACAAGCAAGTAACAGGCCTGAAATGATGATGGGCTGGTCCGACTTCCATCTTGGTAACTATTTTTATTCATATCTACTTTTAATCTAATAATTATCTTTTTTTTAGTAACTTTCACCATTAGTTGTAACCTCATCTAATCTTGTTTAAAACTAAAACTTTATTGCCAGTTATTTTTGGAAATTGGAGCACCAATAAACTGAAAGGAGGCTAAATGAGCTATCAAAAATTATAGCTAATGGGCCAGACATCAAACAGGCCTGGGGAAGGGTCCAGGCCCGAAATATCAGCTTTCCTGCTCCTCTGATGTTGCCTGGCCTGCTGTGTTCATCCAGTTCTACAACTTGTTATCTCGGATTTCAGCATCGGCAGCTCCTACTATCTCTAAGGCCTGCTATGGTAGTGTCACTTGTCCAACCCCTCTATAATTTTCTTCCCCATGTTTGGGGAATCTGCACTTTGTAATGGTTCTGACATTAAATGCTGACTGATGGAAGTTCTGAGCTATTGGCTACGTGCAGCCTTTCTTCTTTGAAAGAAAAAATGATTTGTTAAGTCCCATAATCTTCCAGGTAGTGTGGCTGCTTGTTTACAAAGAATATCCACTATACATTTGAGCTCCCCTCCACCACATGATTCTATATACTTTGCGCTCAGATAGTGAGAGCAGTTGTGTAATGAGGAACAAAGTCAAGCTGACCTGAAGAAAGAGTTGCACTGTCTGGAGCACTTGAGAGGAGCCTCAAGTACTCCCTGAAGTAGATGTCTAACCTTCAATTTAACCTTCCTCTGGCTTTGTTGCAGCACACTAAATCTCAGTGACTCATCACATTGCAGATCCTGCTGCTTAACAACCGCCAAGACTCAATACCTGAGCAAGTGGCTACAAGTATCAGAGCAAGTGGTAGTGGTCATTCTTCAGTTTATTGTCGAGTGCTTTAACCTCAGGAAGCCCCATTGGCCAGGGAGTCATTGTTGGGCATCAGAAAACATAAATGCACAATGGGAAAGATGGGGTGAATGTATAAGGTCACACCATCTCCAGCCTGTACGTTGTAACAGATTGTGGGGATTTGGTCATAGCCCCAGCAACAGCAGCTCCAATTACTTGCAGTACCTCCTTGTCCACGATGGGAAGCACATGCAACTGGACATGTCATTTGCTAGCTTGCTGGTGCCACCATCCAATATGGATGAACTTTCCCTGCAACGTTTTTGCTTTATACTCCGGGGCTACAGTACTGTTTTGTCTTTGCACATTCTACAGAGAAAGATTCTCTGAGAGGTTCTTATCAGTTTAGGAAAAGACAACTTCCTTCTTCTACTGTGCCTAAAATGGTGCCTTCACAGTGTCATACATTCCTATGTTATAAAACAAACTAGCCTTTAATTCCTCAGTTGCAGATCTGACTGGAGTTTTATGCTGTGTGGTGGATTTCAATGCTGCACACAACCATCATAGTGCCGTAGGCATGATTAATGGATTCCTCCAACCCAGCCATGATTTGTACTACATTCTGAGGTATCAATGCGCATTTTCTGATGCTCTGTAAGCATCCTCCTTTGAAAAGAAAATGATCATTGAGTTATGACTTTTGAAGATTGTCAGCCGTTTTTGGAAATCTACTCCCACATTGAGCATTAACATCTGATATCTTACTTTCCTCTTCCAGATCTTCCCTCTGAATCACTTTAAGAGTCAGTCTTTCTCTCATACCACCATAAACATATCCTGCAAAATTTGACACAATCAGACTGGGGTCATGACAGCACCATGTGTCCCACCCTGACGCACTTGTGAACCGGAAAATCGACTAGTCGCCTGCATGATTGGTAACCATGCAACAGGCTTAGAATGCATCATTATGAAACCTAGGGAGTTATAAGACTTCTGCATTTCTAAAAGAAAATTTAGTACACAATTTTATGCCACTTGCCTCAGAAATCACACAAGAGTCACGTTATAATTAGAAGAGACAGTGAGTTCGTTTTTAGTGAAACTATTTTACAGACTGTGAATCAAATGTCATTATGTGGCCATGAATTCACCAATTAACTAATTTAGCAGGATTTATTCATGCAAAAATTCCATGCCATAAGAAATTACTGTTTGTTCATTCACACAGTATTAGTTTGAAGGACACAGCATGCCTACGTTCACCAAAAGCATTGTGTAGTCTTTGAAAGTGGGCGCTCTAAAGAAAGTCTTTGATCTATAATTCTGAAAACTATTAAAACTAAAAGGAATAGGACACAAAAATACATTAAATCCAGAAATAGTTGTGTAGAAATGTTCATTCAAAGAATCTATGGAAAATTAGAAGAGGGAGATTCAAGTATTTAAGTGTATTTGAGCACTAATTCTTCCAATCTTATTTCGGAGCTTTTGTCATGATGATCAATCAGAGCCCGCAAAGTAATTATGGACATACCAAGCTTTTAATTCAAACATGTGTTATTTAAACTGGACAGCTACAGCAATAAGATGATAGTATATGTAAATTCAGTGACTGTCTGACAATACTGTGTGGACTCAAGGAATGTTACACCATACAGAGTGAGGGCAACTTCAAACAGGATGACTAAAACTGAGGAGATAACAAGAGGCTGACTATTCAACAGAGATAACAAGATGTAGAGCTGGATGAACACAGCAGGCCAAGCAGCATCAGAGGAGCAGGAAAACTGACATTTTGGTCAGGACCCTTCTTCAGAAAACTATCCAACACTGTTTCAGCAAGAAGACAAGTACCTCAGGCATGTTCTACTCTTCCAAAGATATACAAACAAGAGGTCCCATTGGTCTGTGTGTATTGGTGGCCTAGCATACTACTGTGTGCATTGTTCTGGTCACAGCTTCAGAATTGCCTTTAAATGTCTTTGTTGTGCAAGTAAAAGAGGAATCTGCTCTCTCTGTTTTATTCCTAATCTGTGCTGCATTATTATTTAGACTTGCAGCTTCTGAGTAATGAGGGCCATTGACTCTCACATTTCTGTCTGCCACTACTGTTCCTCCCTGTGCATGTATATGGGTGAAGCCCCTGATAGCTGACACCACTGGATCCTCTCCTGCCCAGGCCCGAGCAGATACCTGGTTTGCAGCTCTCCTTTGAGTGCCAGCTGCATGGAGTGTTTCTTCCATGTACAGCTGCAGAGCTGTCTCTATGAGGTCCTCATCGGACTGTGGTCCCAAAGTTTCTAAACATGATGTTCCCAAAACTGTCAGTGCTTGAGGTGTTTGCGGGAGTATGGTGCAGAGGTGGAGGAGCAGGAGGCAGATGCTTCCACTGAGGCCTCTGAACTGTCTTCCTCAGAGGTCAAGGAGGTGCCTTCAGGCGGAACAGGCTATTTCTCTGCTGGAGACATCCTGCTGGTCATATGCCAGACACATAAGAGATAAGGCATCATGGCTAATGGTTAGAAGTGGTGTGCAATGAATGACACCGAGAGAGGGGTTAGTGTGAGAGTTGCAGTGGAATGAAGAGATGCTCTGCTCCATTGGCAGATGTTTTGCTGTCCATGCAGGAGCTATTAGGGTCTTCGTCTGCAAGGGATAGGTTTCTCTTCTTCATCATGGGTGGAGAACCTGATGGCAGCAGCCCTCCACCTGTCTTGGGACTTTCAGCCATGCTATGGGCTATTTTCTCCTGTAAGGGAGGAATGCAGTGAGATGAAAGTGGGCAGCACAGGTATTTGTGTTGGAACAAGTGGTCCAAAGTTGGTGAGGTGCCCTGGTGTAGTGTGTCAGCAGGGCATAGGTGGTGTGAAAGGTTAGAAGTGAACAACAGTGAGTGAATTAAGATGATAGTGAGAGTGGTAGAGCATGAGCCCTGGTGAGAGGTAGGTGAGGAGCAGAGATAGAGTGAGTATGAGATAACAAGGGGAAGATGGTGGCACTTACCCTGGCAGAGTGGAGAAGGCCATTAAATGTCTTGTAGCACTGCTCAGTGCTTCTCTGGACCACATAAACTGCACTAACCTCATCTGTGACTTTGGACCAGGCTGCCAGGATCTTGGGGCTTCGCTTCTTCTTCCAGTCTCCTGGGTAAAGGAAGGCCCTTCATCTGCATCATCCCATCCAGCAGGACCTCCATGTATCTAACGCAGACTCACAGCACCATTATCCCTTTCTCCAACATTTTCAGAATGACTGCCCATCATTGGGCAGGGCAGCTTTGGAATGCCAGCGTTTGCCTGGCAGTATAGCATACTTTTAAAGGTGGCACAGATGCCCATGGATGTTGGTCTTTCAGTGAATATCCAAGTGAGTGCCAACTTGTTATGGGAACAGTGAGTGGTAGGATGGGGCTAGAATGGGCCATAGAAATGAGTTAGTGGGGTAAGTCTGATAAGATGCAGCAAGAAATCCCGCCAGACCTCACAATGAGAAATTCATCAAAATGTAAGATTAAATTAAGTTAGAGCTTTAGAGCCTAATCAAAATGAGATCTAGTTATAGCAATTATAATGGAGGCTTGTCTCTGCATACGATATGGTTCTACTTGCTGCTTTTGAACTGGAGATGATTTGGACATGCTTTTCATTAATTAATACATTTTGTTTAAATTGCAGGGAGCCTTCATATTGAACTTGTTTTGAAGGTTTGCTGCCTCACTTGGGGAAGAACACAGGATGCAAAGTATTAAAATATTTTTTAACCTAATCTATAATGCCTTCACTTTGGTAATATAGAAAGGTGTCCTGAAGGTCCAACTTTATTGACGTTGAACCTATTCCCCTGATAAATGGAATTCCTTAATAAAAGTAATAAGACTTCAGCCATAAGTAAATCTCCTGAGTCCTGTGACTGCCATGAAAATTATTAGTGATAGTCCAGTAGAACTGCCCCATGAATGAACCAAAAATAAACACATTGTAAAATATTCAGAGGATAATATTTTGCACTTTGCATTAGTATTACGCAGAACACTTTGCCTTGTGACTCTGATTAATGGTTTACTGCCTTAGTTACTTCTAGTGAATAAAAAAAACTTCTCACAGCTTTGGGTAATGTTTAACCTCCCTTTATTGAGGTAGTGCAAAAATATGAAAACCTGAAGAGCTAGAGTTCTTTCTTTTTCTCTTTTTCTCCCTCTCATTCCTTCTTTATCTTTGCACTTTTTATCCTTCCTCCTACTATCTTCTTTTTCCTCGTTGTTGCTCTCTTGAAGATATTGACTTCTGCTGGATACCACTACATATGTTTTACCAGCACTCCAGTATCTCACTCAAGTCGCCATTTTTGAGATAAAGGCATGAATGATTGATAGGCCACCTTTCTAAAGAGGACATTGCAGTTAGGTACTAATCTTATTCTTATACATCCATGCATAAATTGTTTCCTGGACGGCACACTGGATAGAAATCAAAAGGGCATTCAGTTGATATTTTACCCTCCTCTGCACTGAGTAATCTGTTGTTAGCAAAGAGCTCCCAACGGTATTGCCCAAGAGTTCATCAGAGCACAGAAGACTTTGTATCACATTGAGGAGTTGCCATGACAATTATAAGCTCTGTGGCAAGGAATGGAACTGATCCTGCACTCAGCTGAGATATGTTCTTCATTAGGAGCAACAATAAAACAACAAAAGCAAGAACTTTGTCAGAGTCTTCTCCATTTTAATTTGCTAAGACCAATTATAGTGTTTCAGTTACTCCCCTAGGATTTGAACCTTGAACCCTCGTGCACTGTCAGAATCAATCCAGAGAACAGTGCAACTATCAGTTTGAGTCAAGTAAGAATTCCTGAAAAAATGATACCAATTTTAATTTGGGCTCCAGGGATGTTGCTCCTTCACCTTCACTGCTTACATACTTATCCATCACAGAGACAATGAATGTCTTTCATCCATGTAATGTGAGACCTAGGTGTACATTTCACTCCTCAATTGCAATTACAACCTGCATTTACCAGAACATTAAAAAAAAGCAGACAATATTACCTAACACTTCTGTCATTTAAAATGGACATTCATGATATCTGAAGTGGTATGATTGGCACATTATATTAAGACATGAAAGATGAGATGACATTGCTTAATGCATTTTCCACTATTCGCACTTTAGTAAATGCTGGATGTATGAACAGTAAGGACTGCTTGCCATGTTTTTGGTTAGGGGATGAAGAAGTTCTACTTTAACAAAGCTAATCAATTCCAGAGCAATAAATTACATGTCAGTGTTAGTCTTGGTTCAGTTGTGAGGTCTTTTGGGCAGAGTCCCTGCCTCTGAGCTGGAGCCTCACTCAGGACCTGATGGCTATGTAAGGTTGTGTTCATAATGCGGTCAAACAGGTTGGTAAATCAACCTGTAAATCCTCCAGTATATATATACATGGCAGATAGAAAGTGTGGGAGGGTGTCCTGGGTTGGCCACGTTTGATGTAGAGTGCTGCGTCTCAAGTGTCTAGCTAGTGATGACAGGCTAGCTACCTGTTCCAGTGCTGTGAGCCCTTAACTCTGCCAGTGGGAGCAAAGAACAAAAGAGAAAAGCAAGGCAAGACAAGGATGCAACAAGCATCCAGGTGGGTACCAAGTGAGTGTTCACTAGGACAGTAAGCAAGCAGCCCTGAGGTGCTGCCTGGTCCAGTTCATGAACTTGATATTTGTCCCATCACACACACTACCCTTGCAGCACTGTAAGTGGAGAAGCATGCTGTGAGTGGATCAGAGATGTGCCATGGAAGCTTGGTGACTTGGTGCAATGTTGCACCAAATCCTCTCTCTAAATGTTGGAAAAACTAAAGAACTGATCGTTGACATCAGAAAGAATGGAGGGGAGCACAGCTCTATCTACATCAATGGAACTGAGCTTGAGAGGGTGGAATATACCAATTTGCTCAGAGTGACAATAACCAACAACCTGTCCTGAACTGCCCACATAGATGCTACGTCAAGAAGGCACAACAACACTTCTTCTTCCTCAGGCGGCTCAGGAAATTTGGCATGTCCATAAGGTCCCTCACTAACTTCTACAGATGCACCATTGAAAGCATACTGTCCGGGTACATAATAGCTTGGTATGGCAATTGCTCTGCCCAGCACTGTAAGAAACTACAGAAGGTGATGTGCACAGCCCAGACCATCACCGAAGCCAACCTTCCATCCATGGACTCAATTTACACGACTCATTGCCGCAAAAGATTACCAACATCATCAGTGACCCATCACACCCCAGTAATGATCTCCTACAACCTCTTCTGTCAGGTAGAAGACATGGAAGCTTGAACACACACATGAACAGGTTCAGGAGCAGTTTCTTCCCAGCTGTTATTAGACTGATGAATGAAGTCTCTAGCCTCAAATAATGATTAATCTTGCTAACGTTGATCTCGCCTAGTGCACTCTCTGCGCAATGTAACCTCCATTTCTGTCTAAGTCCTTTTTATCTGTATGTCCTTGCCTACTATGCTCTGTCTGTAATGCTTGTAAACAAAGCTTTTCGCTGTACTGCAGTACACGTGACACTCAACCAATCAATCATTGAGGCTGCTACATGTCAGATGTCTTTGTCCGTGGACAGATGTGCCTTGGTATGGAGTGTGCCCAGACATGTTGACGCTGGGTGTCCAAGATGGAGGTCAGGAGGAGCAAACAATAAGCTGAAATTGCCAATTAACCGTTACAACCTTCATATTGAGAATTTTTAGTGTTTAGTTTCTATTAATGGTTGGGAGAATGGAAGCCTGCATATTTTGAGGCAAGATTAGATCATCATGAGGGTGATGGTGAGCAATAAACTGTGTTAATAAGCCTCCTGACATATCCTAGGGAGGATATCTTCTCAATGTCTGGGACTTGATTGAAAATACGGCTTGTCAGTCTTAATGTTGAGATAAGTCTTACTTGACACTTCACACAACGCGCCCGAATTTCCTACTGTCCCTCATGTCATTGAGGCCCTGGGAAGGTACTACGCATAGGTTCTAGTTCAACTCCATAGACTTGAATATGTAACTGAGGCTGATATTTCAGCACTGAAGGAATGCTTTCGTATTAGAAGTGCTGTCTTTCAATCAAGATCATAGAATAAAAGAGTCATACCATACAGAAAGAGACCTTTTGGCCCACTGAGTCTGCACAGACAAAAACAACTCTATTCTACATTAGTCCTACTTTTCAGCCTATAGCCTTGAATGTTAGACAGAATGTTAGAATGTAAGATGTCACAGCAAAGTCTGTCTGCTTGCTCAGATGTTTGGATATTGAAGGTCTTGTGGCAATCTATGAAGAACTCATGAGAATTTTTCTGGTCTGTGTTTATCCCACAATCACATCAGTAAAACAAGTTTTCAGCTCTTTTGTTTTGTTGCTGTTAGTCAAATATTGCTTTGTGAAAATTAACCAATGCATCTCTCCACATTACAAGGGTCATACAACATGAAAAGTGATTCACTGGCTCGAAAGTGCTGTGGGGCATGCAGAGTGCTTGAAAGGCATTGTTTCCGAGTGAGTTTGTTCTTCCATCTTGGTCAATGTAGCAAATTCAAAGCACAAAGAACAAAACAATGTAGGGATGTCCAATTGGCAATGGCAGCTAAGGCAGTTTTCCAATTTTCCAGTTGCTCTTACCCAGCTGGGAATCCTGAATAATAATATCAATATCTATGATACCAGCCTTAATGATTTTGGTTACCCCAACATCACGAAATCACTAGATTCTGGGCACAGACAAGGCAAAGGAAGTACTCCTGATCAATTGAAGATCCTTCCCTTTGTGACATCCAGCAAAACTTATTCAGTAGTGCACTATAAAATGGACCCTGAGACCTGACTTTTACATGTTCTTTCACAGAATGTGAGTATCACTGGTTAGGCCAGCATTTGTCTCAAACTGCCCTGGAGAAAAGGTGGTGGCGTGCTGCCTTCTTGGACCACTGCAGTCCATGTGATTGACATAGGTATAGCCACAGTGGTGTTGTAAAGGAAGTTCCAGGATCATGATCCAGCAGCAGTGAAGAAAAACTGACATTATTTCAAGTTATGATGGTGTATGGCATGGAGAAAATGTGTAGGTGGTGGTCTTCCCATCCATCTGCTGGAAGCTGTGAGTCTCCTTACTGAAGGGAAGATGTGAATGTATTGGAGGAACCTCAGAGAAGGTTTACAAGGCTAATGTATGGAATGGGCTCTGGAAACAAAAAATACTGGAAATCACAGTGTGTCAGGCAACATCCATGGAGAGAGAGCAAGCTAACATTTTGAGTCTAGATGACTCTTCATCAGTGCCGAGGTGAAGTTTGGAGGGTGCAGCATTTATGCAATTGTTGGGTGGGTGTGGTTGGAGTGTTGGAGGAGAAATGATGTAGATAGTTCAGATTAAGAGGTCAAAATGTGAGAATGGTAGAACAATGGTGTGTCTAACTGCCAGACTGGAAAGAACAGACAATCCCATGATGTGGGGGGTGGGATGAGAGGGTGACAGAGAATGTTACAAGCAAAGATAAAAGAAAGGGAAGGGATGGGAGTGAGTTCACAATCTGAAGGTATTGAACTCACTATTTAGTCCAGAAGGTTGTAAAATGCCTTGTCTGAAGATGAGATGTTGTTCCTCCAGTTTGTGCTGTGATTCACTGGAGCTTTGAAGCATGCTGAGGACAGACAAGTGGCAATGCAAGCAGGGTGCTGTGTTAAAATGACTGGTTATGGGAAGGTTGGGGTCATGCTTCCACAGGTTGTCCTATGAGGAAAGGGTGGATAGGCTGGGCTTACATCCATTGGCATTTAGAAGAGTAACAAGTAACTTGATTGAAACGTATATGATGCTGAGGTGTCTTCACTAGGTAGATGTGGAGAGGATATTTTCTGTTGTGAAAAATTTTAGAACTAGGGGTCACTATTCAAAAATAAGGAGTTGCCTCCTTAAGACAGACAGAAGTAGATTTTGTTTTTTGC
Source organism: Ginglymostoma cirratum (assembly GCA_024137785.1). Taxonomy (NCBI): domain Eukaryota; kingdom Metazoa; phylum Chordata; class Chondrichthyes; order Orectolobiformes; family Ginglymostomatidae; genus Ginglymostoma; species Ginglymostoma cirratum. The sequence continues at coordinate 5,939,341 of JAHRHZ010000032.1, forward strand.
AGCATGTCATGAGTCTTTGGAAGTCCCTTCCTCAAAAGGCAGTGGAAGCAGAGAATTTAAATATTTGTAAGCCAGAGCTAGCTAGATAAGCAGGGGATGAAATGTTATTGGCGATAGGTGGGAATGTGGAGTGATCAGATTGGCCTTGATTTGGTGGAGCAGGTATAAGGAGCTAAATGGCCTAATCCTGCTCCTAACTCCTTTATTCATTTTGCCATTGTCCTTCTAGGTAGTTGAACAAGGTCAGAAATCACATCACACCAGGTTATAATTTATTTGAAAACACAAGCTTTCAGAGCCTCAGTCCTTCTTCAGGTGTTAATGAAAGAGGTGGCATCAGACACAGAATTTGTAAGTACAAGTTCAAAGGGTCACACCATTGATGAGGTTGTATCTGATGAAGGGGCTACGGTCTGAAAGCCTGTGATTTCAACTAAACACGTGGACTGTAACCTGGTATTGTGTGACTCCTGACACGGTGTACCAGTTGTGGAGGAAATGAATGTTTAAGGTGATGGATGGAATGCTGATCAAGCACACTCTATTTTCCTGGATTGTATTGGATTTCTTGTGTGTTGCTTGAGGTGCACTCATCCAGGCAAGCAGAAAGTATTCCATCACATTCCAGATTTGTGTCTTGTAGAAAGTATCATTGAATCACAAGACATTTACAGCGCAGATAGAGACAACTTTTTCCGTTTTGTCTGTACCAGGTAAAAAACATAAGCCACTCAGCTTAATCACACTTTCCAGCATTTTGTCTGTACTCTGACTGATTATGATACTTGAGATGCAATATCCAAACACCTTTTAAACAAGGTGAGAGGGTCTGCCTCTGCTACCAGTTCAAGTAATGAGATTCAGATCCCTATTGCCACTTAATTTAAAAACACTTTCCTCATTTCCCCTTTAACTTCTCCACTATTCACTTTAAAGATATACCCTTAGTCAATAACCCCTCTGCAAAGGTGTTCAGGGCCTTCCCATCCATTCAAGTCTCTCGCAATTTGGTACGTCTCAATCAAATCTCCACTCAGCTTCCTCTGTTCCAAGGAGAAGAAATCCAGCTGACTCAATCTTTCCTTATAGCTACATGGTGTGTCAGGGTTGGGAAGTTAGGAAGTGAGTTACTCACTGCAGAACTCCCAGCCTCTGACCTTGTCTTGTACCCAGTGTAGTTATATAGTTAGTTCAGTTCCTGGTCTATGAAAACCCCTAATGAATTCAGCAATGGTAATGATAGTGAATCTCAAGAGAAGATGGTTAGTTTCTGTCTTGTTAGAGATGATCATAGCTTGGCACTTACATGACACAAATGCAACTTGTCACTTATCAGGACATGTCTGAATGCTGTCCAGGCCTTGTTGCATATTGACAACTATGAAGCTGGTAGACAAAACAGAGGTGTTGTAGCGATGATACTGAAGGTCAATTAGAAAAATTCAATTTAGGACTGACTCACAGGTTAAGGTAGCAGAAATATCATGCATTGCATTTGATCCAAGTAGACTTCAAGTTCCCAATGTGAGTAGGTTATTTAAGAAAACACTGCATTCCTCAGTATACACATTTTTCACCATTAAATAATCTGTAGCAGATTAATTTTAAAAAACAAGATATCTAAAAGAAATTTTAAATCTTTCTTGCTTCTTATTTCCCCTTAAGAAATGGAAGTAATTTGTTGCATTAATGTCACTTCGATTGAAGTTTTCTGAAATCCAAACTTTGTCCTTGTCACTCTCATTAAAGTGATTTAAAAGAAGTGGAAGTAAAGAAGTGCAATATAATCTGTGTTGTAACTGCCTTAAAACCATAAAAACAAATACCCAGAAATCAATATTTTGCACTCTGTACCTGTACTGTGCAAAGTACACTGGTCCATAGCTCAGGTTATTGTTTAAATGCTTCTTGGCAAATGGCAAAAATAGCTAGTAAAATTGTAGTGTTAGGCTTGGGTTAACTTTAATCTCCCTGTGCGGGAGTTAATGAGTCTTTGATAAAAGCTCAAATATTCAGAATTCTAAAGTGATTGTCAGCAAATCACATGAGATGAAGTCCATATATGGGCTGGTGTAGGTTTATTCCAAGTGACATTAGACCTTGAAAATAATAATATGGAGTTCAAGCATGTCGCAAGGAATTTATTCAGTCTAATCCTTGCTCAAACTACTACCTGACCAACATGCAACTTATTTTCTCTATACATGCTTTCTGGTTTTGTTCCTTGTATTTTTCTGTTCTCTTCTCCTTCTCCTTACTCTTTGGCTTCCATGTGGCATAAGCTCAGAGTAAACTGCTGGGCATCCAACAAACTGCAATGAATCCTCACACATTGCCCTAAATAGGGTATAGTTCAAGAGCACATGCAAATGCACATGCACATGTTCATCTAGTAAAATGCTATGCTAATTGCTGGCTGACCTTCCCAAGCAAGTCCAATTTTTCAGTGTCAGATGATTTGAATACATAGTTTGCACCCCAGCTGTTTTCTTGGCTAAGTCGTGAGCCAAATGTGAAAATATAAAATCTGACTAGCACCTCACAACTAATTCAATGAACATACTTAAGGGTATATAGCCACACATGGGCGTATTTCTCAATAATCATTAGAAGGAGGTTGTGGGTTGTGATAGAGTGGGGTTGGAAGTGACGAGAGGTACCTATGGAGTGACAGCTGGGAAAGAATAGTTGTCAGTCAAAAATGAGATGATAGCAAAACCTATATGAATGCATAAAATAAAGCCCACATAGCCAAGGAACAGAATGGTATCAGAATCCAGTTTCCTGTTCAGCAACTCTCAAAATGGACATAATGCTGCATGAAATGGGGTAAGTGCATTTGCCATGTTGAACACTCCAGCACACCCATCCTAGGGAACAACACTGAATTGCGTCATTAGCACCACTGCTCTCTCTCTGGGAAGTGCTCCATGCCTTGCTCAGTTGACATATTCTCTACACAAGAACATGAATGATGCAAATGAAGTTTCTACTACTTATGTAACTCAGCTGACCAGAATATATTATTCTTGGTGGCTTGATGCAATCTAATTGTGGAAATATTCAGTGAATACCCATGTGTACGCAGATTTCTGTGACATCTTGGTTTCCAAGAGGTAGTGTGGCCGTGTAGCAATGCCTTTGTGAATTAGCAACACTGAAGATGTTTGCAAGCTCGTAAATGTGGGCCTGAGGTAAAGAGAGATGTGAACATAATACATGATTATTGTTTTATTAACAACACAAACATGTCAGACTCCATGGAAACACACTCCTATGTCCAACTTGTCTGCACTGACCAGACACCCTAATCTGACCTAGTCCAGCTTGCTAGCATTTTGCCCATATCCCTCTAAACCCTTCCTTTTCATATACCCATCAAGATGCCTTTTAAATGTTGCGATTCTACTCGCCTTCACCACTTGCTCTGGCCGTTCATTTCATATACACATCATCCCCTGGGTAAAAAAATTATCTCTCAGGTCCTTTATAAATCATTCCCCTGTCACCTTAAATCTATGCTCTCCAGTTTTGGACTCCCTTACTCAAGGAAAATGACCTTGGTTATTTACCCTTTTTATGCCCCTCATGATCGATAAACTTCTACAAGGTCACACTTCAGCCTCCACTCCAGGGAACAAAACCCCAGTCTATCCCTATAACTCAAACCGTCCAATCCTGGCAACACCATTGTAAATCTTTTCTGCACCCGCTCAAGTTTAACAACATCCTTCCTGTAGAAGGGTGGCCAGAATTGTACGCAGTATTCTAAAAGTGGCTTCACGAATGTTCTGTACAGCACAACATGACATCCCAACTCCTATACTCAATGCTCTGACCAATGAAGGCAAACGTGCTAAATGTCTTCCTCACCACCCTGTCCACCTGCGTCACTTTCAAGGAACTATGCGCCTGCACCCTTAGGCCTCTTTGTTCGTCAACACTCTCCAAGGCTCTACCATTAACTGGAACAAAAACAAAGTTGCTGGAAAAGTTCAGCTGGTTTGGCAGCATCTGTGAAGAAAAAATCAGAGTTAATGTTTCGGGTCCAGGGTCTGTTTTTTCCTTCACAGATGCTGCCAGACCTGCTGAGCTTTTCCAGCAACTTTGTTTTTGTTCCTGATTTACAGCATCCGCAGTTCTTTTGGTTTTTATCTGCCATTAACTGTATAAGTCCTGCTCTGGTTTGCCGTACCAAAATGCAACAGCTCACATTTATCTAAACTAAACTCCATCTGCTAATCCTCGGCCCGTTGGCCAATCCGATCAAGGTCCCTTTGAACTATGCAATGACCTTCTTCACTGTCCACTGCAATATCAATGCAGGTGTCATCTGCAAACTTACTAACCGTTTCTCTAAAGTTGCATCCAAATTATTGATGTAAATGATGGAAAACATATTAGTGAACAGTCCAACAATTGCCAAGTCTGCCAAGGGATTCATTTGCATAATTAATAGCAAAGTTTTACCTCAAACCCCTTTCTTTAGTCACAGTGAGCAGCTTGGGGGCCCTCAACAAATAGCCATTGCCAGATAAGCGGGTATTTATTGTCCATTGCTAATAAGCCTTGAGAAGGTGGTGGTGTGCCATCTTCGTGAACTATGTGGTACAATTATTCTCAAAATGCTGTTCCTGGGGATGTTCCAGGATTTTGATCCCACAGCCGTAAAGGATTGGCAATATAGGTCTAAATCAGAATGGCATGTGATTTGGAAGGAAAATTTCAGGTGCTGGTGTTCCCATCTGTTTATAGCATTGGTCTTTTGAGGTGATAGAGATTATAGGTTTCGAAGGTACTGTCACAGGAGCTTTGGCAAGTTTCTGCAGCGTATCTCAAAGATGGTACACATTGCTCTCATCGTACGCTCTTGGTGTATGATGTGCCGATCAAGTGGGATGTTTTGTCTTAGGTTATGTTAAGCATCTTGGCCTTCATTTCCATGCTTCCGGCTATTTTATGTTGGAATGGAGGCAGACAGCATCTAATAATGCCAGGCTGGACCTGATTCTGAGATTCCTGCCTCCATTTTCATCATGTAACATTATTAAGGGGTAGGACAAGAGTGTAGTTAGCCAGTGGTATTGCTTTTTTCAATTTCATTGCAGGAATGTTACTTTTTACACCCCTCTATACTTCCATGCAGTCAGATCAGTTTTGGTAAGCACCTCAGTAGAGTTAACAAGCATGGGGCTGGATGAACACAGCAGGTCA